>CM041794.1:79030691-79538190 GCA_023376895.1 Aspiorhynchus laticeps | reverse complement strand
TTTCTTTCTTTTGGTGAGACTATTAAAGGTTAAAGCAGCTCATGTGCTCTGATCCGATTATGTGCTTTCTGCGATTGTCTCTATATGTCCTATTAATATTTTGTGGGACCTAGACTATAAATATTCTAGGAAAGATGTGCCCTTCCGTCATTTGAAATGGGCTGTTTTAATTTTATAAATAATTTGGCCTGCTAAATCTATTAAATTGTAGTTATTATATAGCCTATGTATTCATATTATGTCCATAACAAAATGGCCTAAAGTATTCAGAAATAACTTAGTGTTGTTGCCGAGTTTTAAAATTCTGTTTTATTTTTTGAAGGCATACTTTTGAGGACGCCTAACTGTAAAAGTAATATTCCAAGGGTGTTTATTTAATGGTAAATGTTTCTAATGTGAAGTCTGTGTGTTTCAGTCTGTCCGTGTTTATCTACTTGACCACCTACATTCCTGAATTAAGACTTTACTATTCCTATGTGAAGCCTTGGCTCATTACAATAGCCATTGAAAATGGGCTACAATGTCCTTAACAACTAAAAATATGGAAGTTACTTTATATCTCGCAAGAGTCACACTGTTGGGGTTTAGAGATTACATTATATAGCTCAGCGTAGCCAACACACTTGTAACTCATTAGGAGAGGTTACACAACAAAATGGCAATTTAGCTTTCTTGTAACTCATGATAGATTATCTGAACAGACATACATTCATACTTTAAAAAAATCGTAATTTGGGGATTGACATAACGACTTAGTTACATCAGCATCTGAGTAAATACAGTCTAAATAATGTACGTATAGCTTTTACAGGCAGGGTGCAAACTACAGTGTTTTTAATATTAAAAAACGAATTGAACCACCAGTTTGCTTTCTTTGCATGTTATATATTGAAAATAATTATTGCTATATATTAGTAGGGACATGTCCCTAGTGTCCCTACTACAATTCTACGCCCTTGATCTCCATTGTGTATGTAAGCACTGTCCCATAGTACAGTCTCCCTTCAAGGAGATGTGTTTGTTTTTCAGGCACTATGTTGTCGTTTGGATTGTAAAATGGTGGGTGCTGCAGACAAAAGGCATCCACATATCATTCAGGAAAAAGCCGGCTGGAACTGGAGTGTGTAAATTATGTAACAAAGCTATGAGTTTGCTAAACTGTGGAGATTTTTATTGACTTGCATGGTCTTAATGTCAGAAAATAATTCCTCTGTTTTTGTGCAACACATTTCCAAGCATATTTGCATCCCTATACTGGACTATTCCTCTGGGTTAAACTATTGACTAACAGTTTCAATCCCATGGGAATGAACAATTTTCATTTCAAGGTTCAAGGTTCTTTATTATTTGTCACATACACAATCATACAGGGTATAATCAGTAGTGAAATGTAGGTCAAAGTCATAACTGCCTTGCGTCAATGCATTAAATAAATCAAATATTCAGTTAATCTCTTTATCAGTATTAGTGTTGTCACGGTACCAAAATTTCAGTATTCGGTACCAATACCAGTGAAAATCCACGGTTCTCGGTACCAATTTCCGTACCAAAGCAAAACACAGAAATATGCTAATTATGCACATTTTTATTAATAAAGTTAAACAAAAATAAACTGCACAAAAACCAATGCCATTCTTTATGCTTATTATTGAAATTATTTAAATAACTGAAATGACACTTTAAAAATAAAAATGGCAGCAGGTGGCGGCAAGTCACTGATTTGATCACTGAATCATTCATTCAATTGATTCGTTTGAAATGCTCATTCATTCAGGAACGAAGCAAGTGACTGTCTTTATGAATGGGTTATTGAATCATTGACTCACTAGATTCATTTAAAAACGCAGGTTCATTCATAAACGAAACACCGCTGTGTTTGAATGGTGATGCGCAGCGGCTCAGCTGTGACTGTTTGAAACTATTTTCCTTGACGAAATAGAGCAAAATCAGGCAATATTGTTAAAGTCATACAATGTACAGCACTTAATATTAACTTATTGTTTATTGAACGGTTGTATTAATTTAATATCACATTTGCAAACTCTCTACGCTGCACAATGAATCTCTTATTTACACCCAGTCTACACTTTATGCATAACTCAGCAATGAACAAAACTCCAGTATTTTGAGCAGTGAGTGGATTCTGATTAACATTGCATTGAATATGTCTGCGATACATTACTCAACACTGCAAAACCTTTGAAGCTCCCCTCAGTGCAAACACAAATAGCTTATGCTGATCGGGTTAGTCGCTGTGCTCCTAAATATGTTTTGATAGTCGCACGCAGTACTTTTCAGTCACATTGTAGAGCCCTGGCTATGTGTCGTGATATTTTCTCCTTTTTTTTAAATTTACGTTTCGCACAACCGCTAAGATGATGCTGCCTATCCATTTGTGAATATGCTCGACTCTGACTGGGGGGAGGGGGCAAATACTGTGACCTGACCCAATCACAGTTCTTTATGCGTGCATATATTTTATATTCTCTCTGTATATATTGTATCATTAACTGTTAATTTTCTATGCATCTGCATCTCTTCAAAATAATATATATATATATATATATATACACAAAACATGAAAAATATTTTAAAGGTCTAGTCTTAATTACTTGGTGCCCCAGGCATTATCTTAATCACTTGGTGCCCCAGGGCACTCGCCCAATCCCGTCTATGGATAATCCGGCCCTGATCCTAGAGTGCACTGATATTTTCAGTGGCGCTTTAACGCGAAACAGGAAACTCATGAATATTCATGATGCTCCGCCCAGCATCACCGAAAATCTCAGACACCGAATATTTCAGAACACCGGCCCTGCAGGTAGGTATAACCAAAGTCCCTTTTAAGGAAAGTCTGTTCACTCGGCCGCATATTTGCAACGCCTCCGGGCAGCTCAGACAAGACCAAGTCCTATCTAAATGAATGGGGGAATCCTAAAATCTTAAAAACGGCTCGCTGAACTCGCGATTAAATTACATATTTCAAATCAGCAATAAAATCTGAAATGAACTGCCCTATGAATGTTGTTTCTTATGCTCAAATACGTTTAAAAAGCTTATTTTTCAGACTAGACCAGCCAGTGTGCATGCGTAGCTCCAACGCTCTTATGACTGCGCACGCGCTGCTGCTGGTCCAGCCTCAGGTTTCTATGGGAACCGGAGCTTCTAACGGCCGCTACAGTGACGCAATGACTTTACCAATCAACGATTGGCTCTCAAGAAGGCGGGACTATCCCACCATATTGCGCGTTGCACTTTCTCCCATTCATAAGTATAGGAGTGAACCGTCTTCGCAGGGTAGGATGGGGTAGTGACGCTGGGTGTAACTAAAAAGGTGCCATTGTCCGGTTGGGGAGATACGGAACGGCCCGTCTCGCGATCTCATATAGCATAATCTTATTAACTGCTTATCTCCTGAACTGCACATTTCTTTTCAGCGCCAATTTCACTGGTTAAGGTTGGGGTCAGGTGTGGGGTAGGTTTAGGGGTTAGCATTTTTTGAGGCATAGTTTAGGAAATTAAATTAACTCTGTGAGTGACACAACCAATAATTTTTTTTAAAAACTCTGTTTTGGAGTTCCCACCCCGTTTTGGAGATCTCCAGGCTGCAGTTATACCCTTCTCAGCACGTCACCTGTACACTGTAAAAAAAATTCCGTAAAAAAACTGAAAAAGTACTGGCAGCTCATTACCCGGACTTTGTACCGTAATTAAAAAACACACATTTTCTGTTAATTGACAGTTTGCCCACAATAAAAAAAACAGGACTTTTTCTGTGTTTTAATGGTACATCTATAGTAAAAACAACAACATTTTTTTGGGTTTTAATGGTATACCTACAATAAAAAAAAACAGGACATTTACTATTATTTAATATGGTATCCGTTATTAAATAGGGTATTGCACACGTACAGTATAAAAACTGCAAATATTAACTAAATGTCACAAACTCGGTCTCTGTGGCCCTCCCCGAACACCACCAAAGGGCACCGTCACCAGAGTATTGACTCATGAACTCCATCTCCCATAATGCCTTGTACCTGAGACTGATTGCTGCACAGGTGTTGCTCATCTCTGTGGCCTATATAAGCTGAGATCCAACAGACACTCCTTGCGAAGTCTTGTTTTGTCCCGGCTAACATTTCTGAGCGTTTATTCCAGTTAATATTGATCTTCTGTGTACGACCTTGGACTGTTTATCTGACCCTGTGATTCTCTGCCGCCTGCCCTTGTGATCTGATCTCTGGACTATCTGTTACGTCTCATGTCTGCCGCCTGCCCCGACCTACGCCTGGTATAACGTTTATGAGTTTGGAACTGTCTCTACTAACCCTGTCGCTGCTATCTGACCTTTGCCTGTTTAACACTGTCTTTAATAAAAAGCTGCAAATGGATCCCCATGCCTCAGACCCTTCGTTACAGAAGACTTCGCCAACTCAGGATCCAGCAGCTGTCTCTCAGCTCACAACCGAGGTCTCAGCCCAAGCCTCAATGCTCGCAGCACATCACCAACAACTGCAGCGTCTCACTTCACTCACAGAGGAGCTGAGCAAAACACTCCAGGCGTTGTGTGTCATTTCTTCGCCACACACTCCGACACCACCGCTGGTCGCTCAAAGCCAAAGCACCAGCCAGCCCATGACCAGCCCACGTTTATCATTTCCTGAGAAATACGACGGCTCTCCTAACAAGTGCAAGGGCTTTCTTCTCCAGTGCACCATATTCATGGACCAACAACCCCTTCTCTACCCCAGTGATAATAGTCGTGTCTCTTTCGTGTGTTCGCTGCTGACGGGAAGAGCACTCGACTGGGCTACAGCGGTGTGGGAAGGAGGTAATATGGCTTTCCCTTCCTTCAGAAACTTCATGCAACAGTTTCGAGAAGTCTTTGAACATTCCGTTGATGGAAGGGAGGTTGGAGAACAGTTATTAGCACTACGACAGGGAAGCAGCACGGCGGCTGATTATTCACTCACCTTCCGCACTCTCGCTGCACAAACGGGCTGGGATAAAGGTCCGCTAAAGCTGTTGTTCCGCAAAGGCCTCTCGACCGAACTCCAGTCTGAATTGGCTTGCCGCGATGAGGGGAAAACACTGGAACAGTATATCGAGCTCGCCATTCGGATTGACAACCTGATGCGCTCTAGACGTTCCCCACATCGCTTTGCTACACTGCCCTCTGCTGTCACAGGGAGAACCACATCAGAGGCTGAACCCATGCAAGTGGGCGTGACTCACCTCACGTCAGAAGAAAGAGAGCGCAGACGCCGTGAGAATCTATGCCTGTATTGCGGTCAGTCTGGCCATATGAGAATCTCCTGCCCTACAAGACCAACCTCTAGGGGTTCATCCTTGGTGAGTTCCAATCCATCTACCTTATCCACACTCGAAGTTCCAGTAACCTTAATGTTCAACAACTCACAGTTTGATTCTCTGGCATTGATCGATTCTGGGGCTGCAGGCAATTTCATAGATGTGAACTTTGCTAAAAGACATTCTCTTC
The DNA here is from genome assembly GCA_023376895.1 of Aspiorhynchus laticeps. Classification (NCBI taxonomy): domain Eukaryota; kingdom Metazoa; phylum Chordata; class Actinopteri; order Cypriniformes; family Cyprinidae; genus Aspiorhynchus; species Aspiorhynchus laticeps. The sequence goes on along the minus strand of CM041794.1, from coordinate 79,532,687 downwards.
CTCTTGTTTCATGTGAATCCGGTGTGACAGTGGAAGCGTTAGATGGCCGCCCCTTGGGCACGGGGCATGTCAAGTTCGTCACCAAGGACATCACACTGAGAACCGGCTCTATTCACACGGAATGCATTCGCCTGTTTGCCATAGAATCACCCCAGAAACCCATAATCCTCGGCTTGCCCTGGCTGGAGAAACATAACCCCCGCATATCATGGTCCACAAGACAGATCATTCAGTGGTCTGAGACATGTCACAAGCACTGCCTCCTGCTCCAGCCTCACTCACCTCTACCACTCGAATCCCTTCCCAAGGAAGAACCAGTTATTCAGGGATTACCAGCGGAATACCATGACTTAGGGGAAGCCTTCAGTAAATCCAAAGCCTCACAACTTCCTCCTCATCGCCCTAATGACTGTGCTATCGACCTCCTTCCTGGGGCGGTACCCACCAGAGGCAGAGTTTTCCCGTTAACACAACAGGAGTCAGAGGTCATGAAGGCTTACATCGAAGAGGAGCTATCAAAGGGTTTCATCAGACCATCCACATCACCAGCATCAGCAGGCTTCTTCTTCGTTAAGAAAAAGGATGGAGGATTACGCCCCTGCATTGATTACCGTCACCTCAATGACATCACAGTTAAATTCCGCTATCCACTGCCACTAGTTCCAGCCGCCCTTGAAATGCTTCCCTCTGCAAAGTATTTTACCAAGCTTGATCTCCGCAATGCATATAATCTCATCCGCATCAGAGAGGGTGATGAGTGGAAAACAGCCTTTTCTACCACCAATGGGCACTACGAATATTTGGTTATGCCGTTCGGGCTTGCCAACAGTCCATCAGTATTTCAGGCTTTCATCAATGATGTGTTTCGGGACATGTTGGGTCAGTGGACGATTGTCTACATGGACGATATATTAATCTACTCTGACACATTTGATTCCCATGTACAACATGTAAGGGCAGTCCTCAAACGTCTCATCGATCATCAGTTGTATGCCAAAATGGAGAAGTGTGAGTTTCATCAGACACTAACATCATTTCTAGGATACATTATCAGAGCTGACGGTGTGGCTATGGATGAGAAAAAGATCAACTCAGTCTTGAACTGGCCTACTCCCAAAACCACTAAAGATCTGCAGCGTTTTCTGGGGTTTGCAAATTTCTACAGACGATTCATTCGCAACTTTAGTACTGTAGCCGCACCATTGACATCCTTGCTTAAGGGAGGCAAGCGGTGTCTCGTCTGGTCCACCGCAGCGTCAGAAGCTTTTCAGCAGCTCAAGGAGCGTTTCACTTCCGCACCGATTCTTCATCACCCCGACCCAGAACTCGAATTCTCAGTTGAGGTGGATGCCTCTAACACTGGCATTGGAGCCATTCTGTCTCAACGTCAAGGTAACCCCGCTAAGCTCTATCCGTGTGCTTATTACTCAAGAAAACTCAATACCGCCGAGAGGAACTATGATGTTGGTGACCGAGAACTGTTAGCCATGAAGGCAGCTTTCGAGGAGTGGAGACATTGGCTAGAGGGTGCCAAGCTGCCTTTCATCGTACTCACAGACCACAAAAATCTGGAATACATCAGGTCAGCCAAACGTCTCAATCCCCGTCAAGCAAGATGGTCTCTGTTCTTTTCCCGATTTGACTTTCATGTCACTTACCGCCCCGGATCAAAGAATGGAAAAGCGGACGCTCTCTCAAGGCAGTTCGACTTCGCAACATCCTCAAAGGTACCCGGTGAGCCGGTCATTCCCACATCTCTTATCCTCGCTCCTGTGCAATGGGACATCATGACCGAAATTACAGAGGCACAAGCCAATAATCCCACACCACCTGACTGTCCGCCAAACTTAACCTATGTTCCTGCAGATCTTCGACAACGCATTCTAAGGATGATTCACGATTCTCCCAGTTCTGGTCATCCTGGCATCGCAGCCACGGTTCATCTCGTTACCAACCGATTCTGGTGGCCATCATTACAAAAGGATGTTACTGAGTTTATCCAACACTGTGCCACCTGCAGTATTACCAAATCATCTCGTCAATGCCCAGCTGGATTACTCCAACCTCTGCCTATACCTCAACGCCCCTGGTCTCACATCGCCATAGACTTTGTAACTGATCTTCCCCGTTCCAGAAATCATACCACCATACTCACAGTCATTGACCGCTTCTCAAAAGCATGCCGCCTCATTCCCCTCACTAAGCTCCCCACAGCCTTTGAAACAGCAGAGGCTTTACTGGAACAAGTCTTTAGGTTCTATGGACTGCCTGATGACATAGTCTCAGACCGTGGACCTCAGTTCACCTCCAGAGTCTGGTCAGCTTTCTGTCAGCAGCTTAACATAAACATCAGCCTAACCTCCGGCTATCACCCTGAATCCAATGGTCAAGTGGAACGGCTCAATCAGGAGTTGATTCGGTTTCTAAGATCATACTGCCACAACAACCAGAACGACTGGAGTCGTTATCTGCTTTGGGCGGAGTATGCGCAGAACTCACTACGCAAACCATCCACTGGGCTAACACCGTTCCAGTGCGTCCTTGGCTTTCAACCTCCGCTATTTCCCTGGTCAGGGGAACCCTCAGATCTGCCCGCTGTTAATGATTGGCTACAACGCAGTGAGGAGACCTGGAATACCGCTCATGTTCATCTCCAGCGTGCTGTACGCCGGGTCAGAGAACAGGCCGATCGTCATCGGAGACCAGGTCCTCCCTACGCCCCGGGCCAGTGGGTGTGGTTGTCCACCAGAGATATCCGCCTTCGTCTCCCGTGCAAAAAGCTCAGTCCCAGGTACGTGGGTCCATTCAAAATAATTCGTCAAGTTACACCTGTTTCATATCGTTTAGCACTCCCTGCCAGTTACCGTATCTCACCCACTTTCCATATTTCTTTGCTCAAGCCCGCTGGTGGTCCGAGAGGGGAGGGGGACCAGGAGGAGACCGCTGAGGAGAGCACCCCTCCCATCGTGGTGGATGGCGAGGAGGCGTACCGGGTCAGAGAGATCTTGGATTCTCGACGCCGAGGCCGGGTGTTACAGTATCTCATAGACTGGGAGGGGTATGGACCTGAGGAGAGGTCCTGGATCAATGCCCCGGACATCCTGGACTCCACGCTCACGGATGATTTCCATCGTGATCACCCCAACAGACCCGCTCCTCGACCCCGTGGAAGGCCTCGGCGTAGAACCGCCCCTCGCTTCAGGAGCCGCTCGCAGGGAGGGGGCTCTGTCACAAACTCGGTCTCTGTGGCCCTCCCCGAACACCACCAAAGGGCACCGTCACCAGAGTATTGACTCATGAACTCCATCTCCCATAATGCCTTGTACCTGAGACTGATTGCTGCACAGGTGTTGCTCATCTCTGTGGCCTATATAAGCTGAGATCCAACAGACACTCCTTGCGAAGTCTTGTTTTGTCCCGGCTAACATTTCTGTGCGTTTATTCCAGTTAATATTGATCTTCTGTGTACGACCTTGGACTGTTTATCTGACCCTGTGATTCTCTGCCGCCTGCCCTTGTGATCTGATCTCTGGACTATCTGTTACGTCTCATGTCTGCCGCCTGCCCCGACCTACGCCTGGTATAACGTTTATGAGTTTGGAACTGTCTCTACTAACCCTGTCGCTGCTATCTGACCTTTGCCTGTTTAACACTGTCTTTAATAAAAAGCTGCAAATGGATCCCCATGCCTCAGACCCTTCGTTACACTAAATCCATAAAATAACATATATACTGGCATCTCATTACCCAGACTTTGTCCTGTAATTAAAACTAAACACTTCTAAAACAAAATTGTTCAATATTATACCAACAGCAAACAATTACATTTATTTGTAGTTAACTGTGTACCTACAGTGACTTTTTAAAAAACAAACAATCAAATACTCTTTTTATTATTTTATTTTATTATATATTTTATTAACTTATTGACCATAGGATATGCCTCAAAACAATTTCATTGTTTTAGATGAAAGAAAAAAAAATAACATGAAACATCCTTAACAGTTGGGATATGAACAAACTTGAAAATTACCAATTTCATGGGTCAAGTGAAAACAATACAGTTCAGGAATAGAGTGCAGATCAACATGAGGTTTCTAAAGTACAAAATGATTGTACATTTTAGACATAGAACTAAGACATAACATATAACGGAGGGTTATGTTGAGTAAAGCCTTGTTTAAATACTTGGTTAAATTGAAAATACACAAAAAGGTACCTTTAAAAAAAAAAAAAGCATTCAGAGAGAATGGCAACTGTCATGTTGACATAGAAAGGTCAGGGTCCTGCTCATGGGTGTGTTGTCTGTCTAATGTGTAATCTTGAAGGTATATTGGTCATAAGAATACAGAATACCGTCAATGCAGAATCCACCCACTGAAGCCAGAGGGATCATTCTCAAAACCCATCGGATCACTATTGCATCAGAGCACCAGTGCTGTAATGAAACACTATGGGATGTCTCTCTCTACAAAAGTCATGTTGTATTGATTCGGTCCTCTCCAGATGCTACTTCTTTGGCTGTAAGACAAAAACAATATATTAAATGGCTGTAATTAATGAAAGAAGAAATTTTACAGATTGCAGATTATATGAAATCACTTAAAATAAAAGTTTAAGTTTAAGAAAAGTTATTCAAGTTTAAATTTATTACGAAAATGTACATTATTATTATATTTTTCTTTTAATAAAAAAAATAAAAAAATGTTTCAGCAAAAAAAATACTAGAAAGTCAGAGCCTCAAGTCTAACCAAGTTGTGTGTAATAAAGTTTTCTGGGAGACTTTCAGATGCTGTGTTTCAATAGTGATTCCTAAAGGACACTTAGTTAAAGGAACACTCTTCTTTTTTTGGAAATAGGCTCATTCTATTGCAAAATATTAAAGTAAACAAGTTCTGCTGGCAGAACAGTGACATTTATCAGCCAGGATATACATGTTTTATGCACACTCTTGTCATAAATTAATCAATTACTGTTCTGACATAATTTATATTATAAAAGATAGATTTATATTGTGGAAAGACAGATGGGGAGAAAGATGAACAGAGAGAGAGAAAGTGTGGAAATCAAAAGGGAGTGTGTAATGACCTTTAAATCTTCCATGGATTCTGAAAGTCACTCAGGTCTGACAGGAATCGAAGCAGTTTTGGTGGAATGCTGTATTGTTTTGTGCCCTTTTTTTTCTGCTTTAGACCCATGTTCTGGATTTATACCCAACAGGCTTCTGTGTCAAAGACAGAAACAAAAAACACTTATAATGCCACTTTGCATTGCAAAATGAAGTATACTTTAAACTGGACAAGGAACATTTGTCAAAATATACCTTTGGAAAAACTCCAGAGTCAGGGCTGCTCCCTTGGGGTACATGATGTTCAGCACATAGAAAAGGCTGAACATATAGCTAACAGCAACCAGAGGACATGGTGTTGCTTCAATCCAGCAAACAAAAATACACAACACAAATATTTTAACAAGTCAGATTTAATTTCACAGTGCTCATTAAAACTGAAAGTATAGATGGAATTAAATGATCAATATAAAAAATATGAAATCTAGTGTTAAAGAAAATAAATGTAAAAAGGCTCCTTTCTATCACCTTTACATCCTGTGGCCATACAAAAGGTGAACATGTTCCTCCTATCTTTCATGATTTTTTTTTTTTGAAAAAGATCAGAAAGCAAAAGAGAAGAATCAATTCTCAAATTTGAATTCAGAACCAGGAATCATAATCGATTCCAAATATTTCAGAGTTGAGGATAGATAGATAGATAGATACAGTGCCGTGAAAAGGTTTTTACCCCTTCTTGTTTTTTTATTATTTTATTACATATTTGTCACACTTAAAATATTCAGATCATCAAATAAATTTTAATATTACACAAAGATAATACAAGCAAATACAAAATGCAGTTTGTAAATGATGATTTCATTTATTAAGAGAAAAAAGCTGTCCAAACCTATCTGGCCCTACGTGAAAAATGAATTGCTCCCTCCTGTTAAATCATGAAACAACTGTGATTAAACACATTATTTTAGAAAGCTAAAGAAATTCAAGAACAGATGAGAAACAAAATAGTTGACATGTATCAGTCTGGAAAGGGTTATAAAGACATTTCTAAGGCTTTGGGACTCCAGCAAACCACGGTCAGAGCCATTATCCATGACTTTTGGGCAAATATTCTATGGACTGATGCAACAAAAGTTTAACTTTGTGGAAGGTGTGTGTCCCATTACATCTGGTGTAAAACCAACACAGCATTTCATAAAAAGGACATCATACCAACAGTCAAACATGGTGGTGGTAGTGTGATGGTCTGGGGCTGCTTTGCAGCTTCAGGAACTGGACGACTTGCCATAATTGATGGAGCCATGAATTCTGGACTCCATCAGAAAATCCTGAAGGAGAATGTCCGGCCATCAGTTTGTGACTTCAAGCTCAAGCGCACTTGGGTTATGCAGCAGGACAATGATCCCAAACACACCAGCAAGTCCACCTCTGAATGGCTCAAAAAAAAAAAAAGAATTAAGGTTTTGAAGTGCCCAAGTCAAATTCCAGACTTAAATCCGATTGAGATGCTGGGGCATGACCTTAAACAGTCCTTTCATGCTTGAAAACCCTCCAATGTGGATGAATCAAAACAATTCTGCAAAGAAGAGTGGGCCAAAATTCCTCCACAGTGATGTGAAAGACTCATTGCCAGTTATCGCAAAAACGCTTGATTGCAGTTGTTACTGCAAAGGGCGGCACAACCAGTTATTAGATTTAGGGGCAATTACTTTTTCACTCCTTTATCTTATTTTCACTTAACCAAAATGCAACAGTTTTTACTTTTCTATCCAATGACAGTTCTATAAGAAGACATGACAGGAGTCTATATCATTGCTATTGTAACAAGCATACATAAATTAATTTACATACTCCCACCCTGATAGCACACAAATATTTATGCCCATTATCACCTTGCACGTGAGTCAAGGGGCATTCCTAAACACTTACTCAAACTTCTCAGCACACAGCCAGCCTCAGATTGCTTTTAATCAATGCACAAATCGTAAAGGAATAGTTCACCCACTTTTTATTTGTTCCAAACGTTATGAGACTTCCCTTATTCTTGTGGAACATTAAGAAAATGCTCTTTTAAAGAATGTTTTAACTGTTTTTGCCCAAACAATGAAAGTCAGTGGGGCCAAAAACATCACTGGACCACACAGAATTTCATGGTGGTGACATCATTTGACCACTATTCTATAGTGGTCAACTTTTAAGTTGCTTTTTTTGTCATTTCAAGCTTGACAGGCCCAGCCACCATGGACTTTAAATGGAAAATATGGCTTGAAAATTCTTCAAAAATTCACCTTTTGTGTTTCAAAGAAGGAAAGTTGATAAAGTTGAAAGTTGGGGGGGGGAGTGGTTGGGGGTGATGAACTATTTCTTTAATGCAGTATATTCCAGATTAGTGCATGTATTTTAGAGCAAGCAGTTGACTTGCTTAAGTCAAGGTTGGCTGAACTGTGCCGCACTCTGGAACCATATTCTTTCAACTTCCTCTTTACCTAGCTCCCAAAGACGGCAGAAGTGGTCTATACGTGACTTGGAGGCCATCATCACATACTCCTCATTCTCTGGCTGCTGGATCACAGTGTGCCGGCCCATAACCAGGGACTGGCAGAACCGACACAGAACCAACAAATAGAGCGAGTCTCTTTCTGCCTCATTGAGAGGAAAAACGCTTTCCCATCCCGCCACCACTGGCCCTCCGACATCTACCGGATTGGGATTTCCAATCATCATGTACCTGATAGTTATGGCCAGCTCAAATATGAAATACCCACAGCTCATGTGTGCAAAATCAAGGATCCCGGAGATCTTGTAATTTGAGGGTCCATCGGATTTCACCAAGAGATTGCGGTCATTTAAGTCTCCATGATTAATGCCTGAAACATGATAAAAATTATATAAGAATTGCATTGACTTATCAGTGAAAAACTTGAAATTGAAATAGCGTCTTACACTTGCGAAACAATGGAAGTTTTGGCACGACTTTGATCTGGTACTGCTCCATAACGGCTTTAACAACCTTTTGTAGGGGATCCCCATCCATCAAATGAATATACTGATTTAAGAGTGGAATGTTGGCAAGATTCCATATAAGATCTTCTCTCTGAAGGACACTGATGTTTGAATGCTCCATCTGTATGAGAAAAAATTAACAAAAACAAACAAATGCCTAAATACAAGACATCAAATTTGAAACTTTAGGAGAAAAAAATACAAAAAAATTACCAAATCATAATTTTTGGGTGAACTATTATTTTAAATGATGGAATGTAATAAAAGATTTTACTTGTAGTAAAACTGTATCCAATTTTGCGGCCATTTTCCCAACGTCGTACAAGATCTGAGGATTGCAGGTGATTTTGGAAATAGTAGTGCCAGGAAGGTAGGTAAGCAAGCGCACTAAATATTTCTGCATGCCAAAACCACAATCTGTGATAGCACAAAAAAATATATAAATACATTTTTTAATAAGCATTTGATTTACAATACTTTACAGGGCTAGGCATTGACACTTGCCAACAATCCAAATGCGGCTGGATGTCAGCAGTGGTGTGTAACACTGTCAGGTTGTTAATGTTTGTCCGGGACAAGTGGATTTTTTGAAGGGGCAAGTGAAAGAGAATTGTACGCTCAACTGGAATACTAATCTGATTAAAACATCTGTAATTGTTTTGTTCTTCCTTCAGTTCTGTCTGCTCCTTAAATCCGTATGCTTTGCTCCCGGTGACTCGCATAATTAATCAGCGTGCCGCCCATGCCTCACTTGACACTTCGTCACAGTAACCCCTTTCAAAAAGAATCTTGTCCTCAAGCCCCCTTTGGGCACCTGCCCTTTTTCTTCCTTGAGAGAAAGTGCCCTTTTTTCTTGGGAGTTATTTATTTATTTTTTAAATGAATATATGTATATATGTGTGCGTATGTGTGTTTCTGTTTGGGCACAGCTTTCCCTGTCAAACAAATAAAAAATCTAAATATCAGGTCGTGTTGGGAAATGTTGAGACTGTTGAGTTCTGATGCCTTTCTCGTCTCTGCGCAGCACAGCAGTGTAACACATATTGATCGGCACATCACATCACAGACAGGCAGAGCCGCAGAAGTGAAGCCCTCCCTCCCCAGATAGCAACATAATGTCGGCCCAGATCCGGCCCACATCTGGGCACATCTGGAATGATGATCTGGCCCACATGTGGCATGGAATGATGGCACTTGGGTGGACCGCTCCTGTTTGCCAGATCTGGGCCAAAAGCAGGCCATAGTAACGCTACATGTCAGCCAAGAGCAAAGAAATAAACCACAATGGACCTTTTCTGAGCGACAAAATCTTCATATATTATTTATAGAGTCCTCTCAGCTTGACTAAGCTTGTTAACAAGCTAAATCATTGAAGAAGAGAACAGAAAAAAAGAGACAAACAGAAACTCAAGAACTACAACTGACTTTAGCCACAGCCTTCGATGAAATCAACTGAAGATAAAAGACATTACATTTCTGAAGATTTCAGCAGAGGAGGATTAAACAACTCCACAAACAGCATCACCATCTTCACTCATTACTAACCAGACAGAGAGCGCATCCTGTTTGTTTTCTTTTGTTTTTCCAAAACCACAAAGTTTTGTTGTATTTGTGAGTGTACACAAAAAAAATAGACACTTCAAAGTTTCAATTGATGTATAACACTTATCTGTACGACCAAAATCGACAAAGTATTTTTAATGTCTTTTGCACTGGTGTTAAAAAAAAAAGAGTTGGTATCGCCGGTGATACAGCCGTCCCCTTAGGGTTAAAGAGCTACTCCGAGTAAAACAGTTATATTTGACAAGCCTGAGCTTGTCTGGCGCCTGAACAAATCAGAACAGACTGTTAAATTTGGTAAATTTGTTTTTTATAATAGTTAATATTCTCTCCTTAAATCTGGTAGAATTTCTTTCAGCGCCCACCACTGCTACAGCATTGTGATTGGCCGAACACCACAAGCACGCGTCGGAAATGTGACGCCCCTTACCATAATTGTGAGCTTCAGCTTTCAAGTTAGTTTTATCAGTTCAAGCTCGAAAGGGGAACAGAGTCGCGTGACAGACACAGTGATGATGCTCATATGTATTTGCAGTAGGCCTACACAAGCCGCGGTTATGACGATTTCTGACGGGCTGTACACTCCGCTGTGATGTGACCCTGTTACCCTCACACACACACACACACACACAACGTGTTATGCGCAAAACTCCGCATTTGAACAGTCAATAGCAAATACTTAAACTAATAAAACATACTTACAGTCGCTGATTCAGAAGCGCCAGATTGTCATAGCAAAGTTGGGATTAACCCTTTTTTTTTTTTGGAAATAGCCTTCGTGCACAGCCAGCCTTGTACTCTACTAGGTTCACGAAACTGTCGTCCAAAAAATGCATTGCACAAATTCGAACATTTGGGTTGTGCTGTTGTGTTGTAAACAAATCTTAACCAATGATTCCTAATTGCATCTACTTTCGCATAGAAACACACAGCGTCTCCCTGACACTGCTGCATCAACACTACTGCAGTTACTGAAACCAATACTTCTTTCTTTGCGTGAACATTTGGGCAGCATTACGCAAATATTTCCACATTGTAACGTAGACATGTGGGGGCGTCTTAACTTTTATAAAGAATATCTCTTTGGGTTTGAGACTTTAGTCTTTGCAACTTTAGGGATCTCATCTATGCACGAACAACTTGTAACACTCCAAAGAGAAAGGAAAACTTGAAATCGCATCATATGACCCCTTTAATGGATTGGCACATGGTTTGTCTAAAAGCATGTTAAAATAGACAGACAAATAAACAACATAAAAAACTTGATTTTTACTACAGGGGGACTTTAATATGACCAAGGTCTCTGCAAGCATCACTTATATCTTAAGTTAGATAAATGCAAATTCCACCAGATCTCCATTCAGTTCCTGGGCTATATCATCACACCAGAGGGAGTGCAGATGGACCAGAGGAAGGTGGATGCAGTGCAGAACTGGCCTCAACCTACCACGGTCAAAGAGCTGCAGAGATTCCTGGGATTTGCTAACTTCTATCGCCATTCTATAGCCCATATCAGTCAGCTGTCAGCACTACTTACTCTCTCCTTCGGCGAAAGTCCCTATCCTGGACGCTCGAAGCCACGGAGGCTTTCCACAAGCTGAAATCGATCTTCTGCATCGCTCCTACCCTCTCTCACCCAGACCCGAACCTCCGTTTCATGGTGGAGGTGGACACCTCTACTCTAGAAGTTGGTGCAGTGCTGTCCCAATGGAAGGGTGAACCCCCAGTACTCCATTCATGTGCATACTTCTCCAAAAAGATGTCCCCGGCGGAGCAACATCGGAAACCGTGAGTTACTGGCCATCAAGCTCGCACTGGAGGAGTGGCGGCACTGGTTGGAAGGAGCTCAGGACCCTTTCGAGGTGATAACTGACCATAAGGAATCGTTCTGAATTTGCAAAAATCGTTCTTGAATCGAATCGAAAACCAATGAATCATGAATCGAATCGATTTGCTGTCTACCCAAAGATTTACAGCCCTACTGTTTACTGTTTCATTGCACTATTGTAGAAAAATGTAGAAATATTTAAATACAGATTGAATGCATTTTAAAAAAAAAAGGCTTATAAGGATAAATTGGTAAATATTAATTTAAAAACAACAAGGTTTGTTTGATGAAAAAAATTTGAGTTGCCAATTGAAAAAACTGAGTTGGCATTACTTAAGAGTTCAAGTTGGAAACAGGTAAAGTCTAATAGAACAAACAAGAATAAAATGAGTTCAAAATACTTAAAAAGCTGATGCAAATAGTTGCCTCAATTGTATTGAGTAAAATGGGCACAATATTTTTGCCGCACGCTCCCGTAATTAAAAAATTAACGGTCATTTAGTTTTACTCACTCGCACATTTATCGATCTATTTACTGAATGATTACTTAAAATTAATATAATTATGAGAGTAAATATGATTTCGGAGGGATTTGACATGCCTAACTGAAGAGAACATGATGTTAACCGAGAAGTTTTTGTTCATGGATCAAAAAGAAGAATATCCTGCTGCACAAATTGTACACTTCAGTGGCAAGAAATGAATGTACTGAATGATATCCTACTTTAAGTCAAGTATTTTTTTCTTTTTTTTAATATCTATGAATAAATGTCATATTTTATAAACCATACATTGTGTTGAATTTTTTTTTCATAAGCTTCATAAGCACTGTAACTGTTTATTTAGGTAATTTGTATTTTTGTATCTAATGGTCTCTCTAAGGGCTAAGGCCCCCTGAGGATGTAATCCTAGAACCGCCCCTGCTTTAACTTAACAAAAAGTTTAACTGGAATGATTGTATTAAATGCAGATTTGCAGTCCACAAATAAAGGGGCCTGACATAGGTATTTGGGCTTCAAGGTGTTGCAAAATTGAATGAAGGCACAGAGCCACAGCATCATCGACCGACCTGTTAGCCTTATAGGAGAATTGGTAAGAATCCAGACAGGCTGTAGAAATTAAATTCCTAAGTACCAATCGCTTATAACTTTTTCGTAGTTATGAGCTAGTTTCATAACTGAACTGAAGGCAAGGATGTACGCACTCCACTTTAACGTTGCAGATGAAATGGAGTCAGGGCCTGCTGCATTCCTGTGGTTCTGCTTCCATAGCAGAATCCTGACTTCATATTCTTCTATTTTAAAGGAGGGAGTCATAGTACTGAGCCAGGAGGGCAGCATTGGCTGACCTACCTGTCCCTCCATTGTATTGTCAAATCGACTATAGAACGCATTAAGTTCATCAAGCAATGTGATGTCATCAGAGATGACTTGAGCCATTTTTCTTGTGTTTTCCCTCCCCATGTGCTCCATGACCCAGTTTCTTCCCTGTCTAATTATGTCATTCGTCACACCTGTGTTCCTCCCAATTACCTCATGTATTTAAGTCCTGGTCCTTGCATTCTGTCGCTGTCAGGTCTTATACGTCAAATCCCTGTCCCACGTGTGTGTTCCTGCCCGTCCAGTGTTCCAGTGGTTACATTAAAGACTATTGTTCATGTTTACACCTCATCTCCTCGCTACTTGTTCCTCCACTGTAGGCAAGCGTGATATATATATATATATATATATATATATATAGTATCTCACAGTGAGTACACCCCTCACATTTTGTGTAAATATTTTATTATATCTTTTCATGTGACAACACTGAAGAAATGACACTTTGCTACAATGTAAAGTAGTGAGTGTACAGCTTGTGTAACAGTGTAAATTTGCTGTCCCCTCAACATAACTCAACACACAGCCATTAATGTCTAGACCGCTGGCCACAAAAGTGAGTACACCCCTAAGTGAAAATGTCCAAATTGGGCCCAATTAGCCATTTTCTCTCCCCGGTGCCATGTGACTCGTTAGTGTTACAAGGTCTCAGGTGTGAATGGGGAGCAGGTGTGTTAAATTGGGTGTTATCGCTCTCACGCTCTCATACTGGTCACTGGAAGTTCAACATGGCACCTCATGGCAAAGAACTCACGGAGGATCTGACAAAAAAGAATTGTTGCTCTACATAAAGATGGCGTAGGCTATAAGAAGATTGCCAAGACCCTGAAACTGAGCTGCAACACGGTGGCCAAGACCATACAGCGGTTTAACAGGACAGGTTCCACTCAGAACAGGCCTCGCCATGGTCGACCAAAGAAGTTGAGTGCATGGGCTCAGCATCATATCCAGAGGTTGTGTTTGGGAAATAGACGTATGAGTGCTGCCAGCATTGCTGCAGAGGTTGAAGGGGCAGGGGGTCAGCCTGTCAGTGCTCAGACCATACGCCGCACACTGCATCAAATTGGTCTGCATGGCTGTCGTCCCAGAAGGAAGCCTCTTCTAAAGATGATGCACAAGAAAGCCCGCACACAGTTTGCTGAAGACAAGCAGACTAAGGACATGGATTACTGGAACCATGTCCTGTGGTCTGATGAGACCAAGATAAACTTATTTGGTTCAGATGGTGTCAAGCGTGTGTGGCGGCAACCAGGTGAGGAGTACATTGACAAGTGTGTCTTGCCTACAGTCAAGCATGGTGGTGGGAGTGTCATGGTCTGGGGCTGCATGAGTGCTGCCGGCACTGGGGAGCTACAGTTCATTAAGGGAACCACGAATGCCAACATGTACTGTGACATACTGAATCAGACTGGGCCACAGGGCAGTATTCCAACATGATAACAACCCCAAACACACCTCCAAGATGACCACTGCGCCTTGCTAAAGAATCTGAGGGTAAAGGTGATGGACTGGCCAAGCATGTCTCCAGACCTAAACCCTATTGAGCATCTGTGGGGTATCCTCAAATGGAAGGTTGAGGAGCGCAAGGTCTCTAACATCCACCAGCTCCGTGATGTCATCATGGAGGAGTGGAAGAGGACTCCAGCGGCAACCTGTGAAGCTCTGGTGAACTCCATGCCCAAGAGGGTTAAGGCAGTACTGGAAAATAACGGTGGCCACACAAAATATTGACACTTTGGGCCCAATTTGGACATTTTCACTTAGGGGTGTACTCACTTTTGTGGCTAGCAGTTTAGACATTAATGGCTGTGTGTTGAATTATTTTGAGGGGACAGCAAATTTCCACTGTTATACAAGCTGTACACTCACTACTTTACATTGTAGCAAAGTGTAATTTCTTCATTGTTGTCACATGAAAATATATAATAAAATATTTACAAAAATGTGAGGGGTGTACTCACTTCTGTGAGATACTATATATATATATATATATATATATATATATATATATACACTGAACAAAAATATAAACGCAACACTTTTGTTTTTGCCCCCATTTTTCATGAGCTGAACTCAAAGATCTAAGACTTTTTCTACTTACACAAAATACCTATTTCTCTCAAATATTGTTCACAAATCTGTCTAAATCTGTTAGTGAGCACTTCTCCTTTGCCGAGATAATCCATCCACCTCACAGGTGTGGCATATCAAGATGCTGATTAGACAGCATGATTATTGCACAGGTGTGCCTTAGGCTGGCCACAATAAAAGGTCACTCTAAAATGTGCAGTTTTACTGTATTGGGGGGGGGGGGGGGGGGGTCGGAAAACCAGTCAGTATCTGGTGTGACCACCATTTGCCATCTCCTTTGCATAGAGTTGATCAGGTTGTTGATTGTGGCCTGTGGAATGTTGGTCCCCTCCTCTTCAATGGCGGTGCGAAGTTTCTGGATATTGGCAGGAACTGGAACACGCTGTCGTATACACCGATCCAGAGCATCCCAAACATGCTCAATGGGTGACGTGTCCGGTGAGTATGCTGGCCATGCAAGAACTGGGATGTTTTCAGCTTCCAGGAATTGTGTACAGATCCTTGCAACATGGGGCTGTGCATTATCATGCTGCAACATGAGGTGATGGTCGTGGATGAATGGCACAACAATGGGCCTCAGGTTCTCGTCACGGTATCTCTGTGCATTCAAAATGCCATCAATAAAATGCACCTGTGTTCATTGTCCATAACATACGCCTGCCCATACCATAACCCCACCGCCACCATGGGCCACTCGATCCACAACGTTGACATCAGCAAACCGCTCACCCACACGACGCTATACACGCTGTCTGCCATCTGCCCTGTACAGTGAAAACCGGGATTCATACATGAAGAGAACACCTCTCCAAAGTGCCAGACGCCATCGAATGTGAGCATTTGCCCACTCAACTCGGTTACGACGACGAACTGCAGTCAGGTCGAGACCCCGATGAGGACGATGAGCATGCAGATGAGCTTCCCTGAGACGGTTTCTGACAGTTTGTGCAGAAATTCTTTGGTTATGCAAACCGATTGTTGCAGCAGCTGTCTGGGTGGCTGGTCTCAGACGATCTTGGAGGTGAAGATGCTGGATGTGGAGGTCCTGGGCTGGTGTGGTTACACGTGGTCTGCGGTTGTGAGGCCGGTTGGATGTACTGCCAAATTCTCAGAAACGCCTTTGGAGACGGCTTATGGTAGAGAAATAAACATTCAATTCACGGGCAACAGCTCTGGTGGACATTCCTGCAGTCAGCATGCCAATTGCACGCTCCCTCAAAACTTGCGACATCTGTGTCAATGTGCTGTGTGATAAAACTGCACATTTTAGAGTGGCCTTCACACCTGTGCAATAATCATGCTGTCTAATCAGCATCTTGATATGCCAAACCTGTGAGGTAGATGGATTATCTCGGCAAAGGAGAAGTGTTCACTAACACAGATTTAGACAGATTTGTGAACAATATTTGAGAGAAATAGGCCTTTTGTGTACATAGAAAAAGTCTTAGATCTTTGAGTTCAGCTCATGAAAAATGGGGGCAAAAACAAAAGTGTTGTGTTTATAATTTTGTTCAGTGTGTATATATACATACGGGAAGTCGTGGCCTAATGGTTAGAGAGTTGGACTTGTAATCAAAGGTTGTGGGTTCGAATCTCAGGTCCGGCAGGGATTGTTGGTGGGGAGAATGATTAACCAGCGCTCTCTCCACCCTCAATACCACGACTGAGGTGTCCTTGAGCAAGGCACCGAACCCCCAATTGCTCCCCGGGCGCTGGAGCAATGGCTGCCCACTGCTCCGGGTGCATGTTCACTACTCACTGCTGTGTGTGTGCACTTGGATGGGTTAAATGCAGAGCACCAATTTCGAGTATGGGTCACCGTACTTGACAATACATCACATTATTATTATTATAATACAGTGTTGGGGAGTAACTAGTTACATGTAATGGCGTTACGTAATTTAATTACAAAATAAATGTAACTGTAATTAGTTACAGTTACTAAGAAAACGTGTAATTAAATTACAGTTGCTTATGAAAATGTGAACGCTTACAAAGGGGGTTGCATTTGAATATTTACGCACATCCACATACAGATTTAATTGATTTCTTTCCCAAATTGCACTGACTTGACCGCTTTATTTCTAATAAATCACTAATGGGTTAGTCTGACTGACAATGCTTCGGCTCGTGCGCGCCCCGCATCTCCGCCAAACGGTTTCAATCAGAGTAATCAATGCGAGAGATTTGACAATGGAGAGGACTGTGGAAGCACACAGGTGGAGCAGAGAAGCAAAACTACTGTTCAGGATTTCAAGTGCAGGTCAGATTCATCTGTAAATATGCTATTATAGTTTTGTCTTTGTTTAGTTAAGCAGCAGCCCATTGCTCATCAGTCACTCAAAATACTGTAGGCCTATAGCTAAAGGACATCATTATAAGCCTATCTATTGTAAAGTTACAGTAGTAATTTAGCAGACAAATAACCATATCATTTTATAATAGGTTTAGGGGGAGCTAGGGCAGACAACAACACAACCCTTACGAAAATTACCAATGATTTTACTATAAATCAAAAGACAACAATTACTATTGTTAAACCGTGGTAACCACAAATTAACCAATGTTTTTGCTACACTAACCATAGTTTAACCATGGAATTTGTAGTAAAAAAAATAAATACAAATGGTAATCCATTTGCTAAAAAAAAAAACATGGTTACTGTACTTTTGCTATAATAAAATCATGGTTAATTTTTATAAGGGAAAAATATGACATGTTCAGTATTAGGATTTTTCTAGAAAGAGTCAGAGAGATGTATCCTGTGTATCGCTCGTGGAGTTTTCAGTCTGCGCCTCCAGTGTTGGGCTAGTTACTCAAATAATGTAATATATTACTCATTACTAATTACTCCTTTCAAAAGTAATATTGTTACTTTACTTATTACTTTCTGGCAACAGTAATTAGTTACACTACTAGTTACATTACTTTTCCTTCACGCCCCACAGAAGTTGTAACTGTGTATCTTCCACATTAAATTCTTCTAGAATGTTATGACCAACATATTTCTGCCTCATCATTTGACCAAAATCCACATTGGATCACAGTCAGAAGTTATTACAAACACTCAATAGTGATTGATAGTGACATTCAAGTTGAAGTGTTGTATTAATCTGTTGAAGCAGAGCTGTCAAAATCTCCAAAGACTCAAATCACCCTGGAAACTGTCTCTTCACTCTGCTGCCATCTGGTAAGCGCTTCAGCAGCCTGATGGCAAAAACTGAGAGACTCAGGAGGAGCTTCTTCCCCCAGGCCATCAGGCTCCTGAATTCAAACTGAACTGAACTCTTAACATCATGATGACCTCACTTACTAATCACTCACAATCTGTAATATACTCACACTCATTATCATCTACCTCATACTGACAGTGTCTTTTGCACACAATACTGTCATTTGCACACAACACTTTCTGTATCTTGATATCTTATCATATTTTATATTTATTCTTTGTGATTGCTGCTCATGTCATCATGTTCTACCTGTTTGCACATCCCCCCCCCTCCCTCCCTCCCGTAGTCATGCTTATCTTAATATTTAATTCTACAGCATACTGTCATGCACATTCTCATATACTTTATATTTTATATTCTGTGCTTTATATCTTATTGTTTATTGTTGTATTCTACAATATTTGCACTGTCCATGGAGCGGACCTGATTCTCATTTCACTGCTGGTTATACAATCTCTGTATAGTCGTGTATGTGACAAATAAAAAACTTGAAACTTGAAACTTGAAACTAATCTCATTAATTTTCATGTGTAGCTTGAAGCTAATTGTAATTTCTCCGTTACCCATATAGTTTATATTTATATAAGTTTGTAAGAAACGGTTTAATTTTCCAAAAATATTTTTTAATTATAGTAATAATGTACCACATGCTGATCAGAGGGATGTGGGTGAGATGTAATGCCAGAGTAAAGTGATACACAACAGTGTTCAGATCATCTTTTTTTCCTGACAAAATCAATATAATGCAATATTTCTATCTGCTGAATGTAAGATTTTCCATATTCCAAGCTTGCCTGCTGCACCTCATCACATGCATGTGCTAGTCTGAGAATTATGAAAATAAATCTAGGAAATATTTGATTGTTGGATTTTAAATCAGCGGGGTTGAGGCATCAAAAGTAACTAAGCTGTTTTATGGATGGTAACAGTAATATTATTACTGAATTATTATTAGTAATTAGTTACACTACAATTTACTGCAAAAAGTAATATTATTACAGTGACTAAGTTACTAGTAACTAGTTACTGCCCAACACTGGACGCATTGATATATATGAGTACATGAACACATAAACAATCTCTAGAACTGCTCTGAGTCACTTCATGAGCATTTTACAATTTCTTTTGAGAAGACTATCATCATATTTACAAACAGACACCAATGTTTAAAAAAGACACCAATGTTTCAGGAGTTTAGTACAAAGAATCGGACACATGCTTATTAGATAACCGTATTTGGGTTGATGTATATGCTTTTATTTTAATTTTTTAATGAACTGTTATTTTTTCCAAAGCATCGTTAGATGCAGTGTTTCCTGTACTTATGCGAAGATTTGGTTTCAAAAACAGTATCAGTAAACTATTTCTTGTGATTTTAAAAATGCATTGAACTTGATTAATCTCAAAGTAAATGTGGTACTAAAGACTGATTTTGGTGGATGTGTTCAAATTTTATCATCTTAATTCAAGTGATGAAGGATTTTGAGAAGTCTGACAGTTATCAGTGTTGAATACTAAGGTTAACCCTGCATGGTGTAAATGTTTGAAAATGATTAACAGTTGAAAACATTCATTAGAAATTTAGGAAAGTAATCAAAAGTAATCAGTTACATTACTTTTATAAAGTAATTGAAAAAGTTACACAACTATTACATGTTAAATAGGGTAACTTGTTATCTATAACCTATTACATTTTCAAAGTAACCTTCCCAACACTATATATATATATATATATATATATATATATATATATATATATATATATATTTATATATATATATATATATATATATATATATATACACATACACATATACATACACACACACACACACACACGTTACTTTAAACTACAAACTATTGCTGTGTATTTAAAAACAATATTGTTAGTAGCACATAAATTGTACCTTAATCTCTACATTTCTGATCAAGTCAAATGACATAACCTTTATCTCTATAGCACTTTATACAGTACAGATTGTATAAAAATATATTAAATAATAATAGTAATAATATAATATATAAATAACATATAATATATAAATGAAAAATGTAATTTAAATTATGCAAACAGAATTCAATTCCACTGTAAAGCAGCTCTAAAAAGAAATGGACTGTATATTTACTCTGGGTGCAAATAGCCCAATTTGTTGGCAGAGGCTATTTACATTAAAGGGATAGTTCACCCAAAAATTAATTACTGACGCTTATGTCGTTCCAAACACGTAAGACCTTCATTTTCTGAACACAAATTAAGATTTTTTTTGGTGAAATCCGAAAGCTTTCTGACCTTCCATAGACAGCAACAGAACTACCACGTTCAAGGTCCAGAAAAGTAGTAAGGACATCGTTAAAGCAGTCCATGTGAAATCAGTAATTCAACCGTAATTTTATGAAGCTACGTGAATACTTCTTTGTGCGCAAAGAAAACAAAAATAATGACTTTATTCAACAATTTTAAAGGGCACCTATTATGCAAAATCCACTTTTACATGTTGTTTGGACATAAATGTGTGTTGGCAGTGTGTGAACACAACCACCCTACAATGATAAAAATCCACCCACTCCTCATTTTTTAATCCCCATTAAACCAAGTCAGTCTCACTAGGCCTGCTGTTTTGATTCTCATGCGGTGTGACAGCCCTGCATTGCTATAGTTTCCATCCTCAGTGGTTGTTCGCTGTCCTCCATTTTCTCAGCGCTCGAACAGCTGTTACATCAACAATGTCTCGCAAGCAATCCCGGTGCTTTGTGTTTGGATGTAAGACTGAATATAAGAGTCATTTTCTTCCAACATCTGAGCCACTGAGGACGCTGTGGATTACTTTCATTTTTCAAGGTAATTCACTTTAAAATCTACCTAAATACGTGTATCACTCCAGACTCATTTGTGAATGTCATGTCGTCATAGTGCTTAGCGTTTCAACCGTATTTGTGTGTGTACATTAAGTATTTTTTAAATGATCAGCGTCGCGCTTGTGAGAATAGTTTGCACCGTTCGTAGCGCGAGATTCGTTCAATAGCACGTCTGTCAATTGATCCGTGCCAATGACAGGTCAGTGTGGCGCGAGCTCTGTAACATCGCGCTGTTTCATCCCACTTTCAGTGCTTTTGGCTTCCCATATGTACGAACAGCTCTTTTTTAGACACACCCCAAAAATGACATTTTCCAGCTGTTATAATAAATGATCTGTTGAGTATTTTGGGTTGAAACTTCACAGACACATGCTGAGGACACCCAAGACCAATCAATAGTACATTGGTACAATAGTACTAATAGTAAAAATTGGCATAATAGGTGCTCTTTAATGTGTGTTCCAAAGATGAACGAAGGTCTTACGGGTTTGGAACGACATGAAGGCGAGTAATTAACATCTGACAAGGACAGGAAACAAACCAAATACGACAGGGAGGCAGGCGGCTGGAATGGCCTCCGCGGCCACAAATCAAGGAGCCGCCTGCCCCAGACGAGTCTCCACGGACATGACAAGACTTGATTAAAATGTTCCTGTGGGCAAAACACGACTAAAAAACGGCACTCCTGGCCGTAACATGTGGACTTGATCCACGGGGCTAGGGATAGCGGCGGCCGGCGGGCATGAGTCAGCGGCGATCCGGCGGGCATTGAGTCAGAGGCGGGCTTGGGAGAGCCACCGCCGACGGCGGATATCTCCTGCGATCGGCGGGCATGAGGGCTCGCTGCCAGTGGACTCGCAGCACTCGTGGCGATCCCGCCGAACTCCCACGCCGACTTGCAGTGGGCTAAGGTGGGAATAACGAGCGGCGACTACCATGTTGCGGGACAAACAGACAGGAACCAAAATAAAAACTTTTCAAAAAACAGAAAACAAAACGAGGTGAATGGGTGCCGCATACTGTTGTAGGTCTGGTCTTCTGTCACGGTGCACACACGAGGGAGGAACAGGAACACGGAGACGAGGATATAAAATCAAATAATAGTATTTAATAAGACATCAAGGTAGGACATGGCAGGACAAGGCAAGGCTTACAGACAAGATACACCGGGAAGTAACGAGTAGACCAGACGAAATCAAACTCAAAAGACAGGACTAATATACAAGGGATAATCATAGACAATTAGACAAACACGGCTGGACAAGAATTAACTAATAATCACATCTGACGAGGACAGAAAACAAACCAAATATGGACACAAGAGGCAGGAACAGATGACACACACAACAGAACCCTGACATGGACACTGCTATAAGTCAAATGGCCATATAAGTGATAAAAAAACCTCTCATATTAGCGGTGAAATGTCATGACAACTAATGTCACGAAGGAAAAGTTTGAATATCTCGCCTTCGCTTTCATTTCAAACCATCTCCATCTAAAAAAACTAAACAAATGATTTAAAAGTTTAACATGCGTTTAACAAAGTAGGAAATATAATTAGTACTCTTGAGATATGAAATGGACGCGGGTCTGGATTGAATTCCCTCCGGGTCCGGACCGGAGTCCGGACTTTGAGAAGCACTGGTTTAGGGTGTGATTTGGGACAGGGCCAGAGCGATGTTTAGTTACTGAATGATTTAACGTGATTGAATGAATTGGGTGAGTCAATGATTCAATAACTTGATTTATTCTTGAATGAATCAGCTGTCTGAATGAATTGTTTGAATGAATGACTCAATGACTCACTCATTAAGACAGTCACTTGCTGCCACCTACTGGCGGTTCCTTTGACAGTTAAAAGTAGCCTATCATTGCATTTTTTCCAACATTTCATATTTGTATATTAAACAGGGCTGTCAATAGATTAAAATTGTAATCGGTTTAATCACAACCTTTTTGTATGATTAATCACAATTTATTGCACACTTATCATGAAATTAAGCATACACTATTTATCTTGTTTGACACATTCATTTTGCCATCATTAGCAAGATTCAGCAAAGTAAACCAAAAGATTGAAGGGTGCTTCTCACAAAACTGTATTTTCTGCAAGCTTATTTCAAGATAAATTTTAGATTTTCAAAAAAGGACACTTGGAATCTCTGAAAGGACACCAAAGTACCAAATGATAAAAGGAGATACAAGGAATTAATCAGTTATTAATCAGATAACTGATTAATTTATGCACACCAAAGCACACATAAAATAAAAAAATATATATTGTTTGAATGCATTTGCTTACTGGATCATTGGACTGAAAACTTCCCCGGAGTTTAGCGCCTGCATTAACGTGTTATCACCGATTTTCAAAAACAACCTGTTTAACGCGAAATACGTTTTTTATCATGTTTTTCACTTTACGAGCCACAAGAGAAATATTAAGGGAATAATTTAAGACAGTTATATACCGTTATCAGCATATGTTAAAGTAGATTAGTTTCTTGTTGTCTCAGAGAGAATATATGTCGTTAATGCAGCGTTAATATATTCGTATAGCCGTCAGTCTTTTTTTACTTTCACTTTCTCTATAGTGAATTGACTGACGTTCACCTTCTTACGCAAAGTTTGCGCTTTGCTTGCTTGAGTTGCTTGACCCCTCCCCCATATTATCAATTGTTTATATGCCACATATTAGGCACTTTTTTTAGGTTATTAATGTTTATTTTTCAATGTTAATGAGAGTGACACCGACAGTTAAAAAACAGGAAAATCATTTGGAAGTCCAATGAAAATGCTGAGTGGCTAGTAATTTTGGAAAATCACAGGTAACAGTGGCTGATGAACAAAAAAGTTAATGTCAAGCCCTGATACTGTAAATCCATTCACTGATCTCCATACATTATTTGAGGGACAATTAATTCAGAAATAAATCTGTCATTATTTACTCACCATTAACAGGCATTTCAAACTGTTGTCACTAAGACGCTTTGCGATTTCAGCTGAGGTCACACTAGACTTTGCATGCAAAATTTATTTGGACAAGATATGACATGCTCTGCAGTGTATTTTTTAAATATATAAATTCACTGTATAACAAATAATAATAAATCCAAAATGTAAAAATATACGGTCTACTCTGCAAGCCTGCAGCTTTAAAGTTTGTATTATTTTAACTGAGCTAAGAGGTCATGCTGTTAAGTACAAAGTAGACTATTGATCTTCTACTGGACACACACCCTCATGTCATACAATTTTGCAGGTTCATGCAGCTTGAACTTCCATAAAGAGTAGAATGCAAAACTTATTCGCCTGAGCTTGCATTAGATCTACCGCATTTGCAAGCGTATGGATGAAAGTGAGTGGAATGAAAGGTCTAGTGTGAACACCCCTTTGAAAAAAGAAACATTTAATGTTTTTAATGACAAATACTCTTACCAATTTCTTCCAAGCTCATGAGTTGGCCAGTCAGAGTTGGCAAAGCGGTCTGGGCAGGAAAGCCTCTCTGATGAAGGAAGGTCATGGCGTGAGTCTGCACCGCAATAACAGTGCTGTTGTGACTGTCTGCAGAGTTTATAACCTTCAGCAGAAATTCTCCTCCCTCACTGGGGGAAACGTAAAAGTTCTGATCAATATAACTGGGCAACGGTTGAATGATGGACACGGTCAAGCCATAGAGCCGCTTCATAATCTCCGTAGCCTGGGAATGGCTGAGATATGGGTTTGATTCTTTTGTTGACATGGCTGAGGATGGAAAAAAAAATTTTATTTGTGAATAACTTCATAATAGAAGGAATAAATTCATCAGAAATCACTATATGCTGTAAGTCTTTTCCTATAAGAGGTTAAATAAATAATTCATTGTTATATGACGTTACCAAACTACATAAAGATTCTTCAAAAATTATCACTTGTTTCATGCAATAAATAAATACATAACAGGGTACAGATTTTTTTAAAAAAAACAAGTAAATGTGGACAATTGTTATTTTTGGGTCAGTTATTTCTTTAAAACTTCAGTCAGTGTTGTCTACACAGTAAATAAGTTTACCATAAGTTTTTACCAAGTGTAACGTGTTTTATCCTCTATAAACTCAAATAGACTCATTCACATGCACTTTTAGAGAATTTTAAAAACCTTTATAATAAATACACATGTATAGGCCTAAATGTCCGTGCAACAAATTCTAAGATTGTAGTTGTTATCCATTTTAGTCGACTAAACAAGCAGAGTAAAATATTAAGCTTTCGTTTTCATTTTCATACATTAGAGTTGCCCTTCCGGATTGTTCTTTTGTCTCTTTGTAAATGAACGGCACCAGCCGAACGGTAAGTGCATGCAAAGAGATTTATAATAGCAAAGTAAAACCCGGATAAATATTCGTGAATAGAGCACAAACTGAAGTACTACCTGTGTTGAGGGTCTGTTGCAGGACTGGTCCGATGGAGCTCGTGCCACAGCAGACGCAACAAGTGATGTTCAGTTCGCGAACGAATCGTTCGATTTAACCGGATCTTCTTGGTGAACCGGTCGAACCGGTTCACCAAATAGAACTGAATCGTTTGAAACGGTTCACATCTCCAGTATGCACCAATCCACAAATTACTTAAATTATTCGGTTTATAAACGTGCCTGACACTCCCTCTGACTCGAAATAAGACAATATGCCAAGTTATTCAGTTACTCCAACAGTACACTGATTGAACTACTGTGAAAAGAGAACCGATGAGCACGAGCAGAGCAGCTGATAGATTGAACGTGAGTTTTTTATATTTAGGGGCCAACAAAGTGGTGGAGTGTAACGAAGTACATTCCTTAAGTATTCACATACAAATGAGAAGTCCAGAGTTTTATTTTTTCCTCACAGGACAGCAACACTACAAAAACATGGTCTTTTACAATATGATGCATTAAACTGCCCAACTGAATAAGCTATTTTAAATGTAACAACCTTGAACATATTCAGAAGTAAGATGCAACATACACAGTGCAGCAGTAATACTAATGCAAGACCATCATATATAAAAAGTTTTCTTCTGCAGAATACATACCTTTACTTGTACTCTTCATACCTTAATCAGGGCTCTAGACTGCGACCAAAATGGTCACATATATACACGACAATTTCTTTCAGAATATGCTAGTTACAATTTGACTTGATCATGGATGATAAAAATGTCTCCACGATCTGCTTTTGAAGAAATATCGTAGTATCGTGCTCCAGCACACATCTATCAGTTGTAGTTCTGGCGCCTCCGTCTCTATATACTGTACAACATACATTCACAACAAATGTGCTGAGTATTAAAAACACTTGTTCTCAAGTTTAAACACTTGGTTAAACTCGGTAGCTCTCTCCAGGAGTTCATGGGTATATTATTATTCAATATATTATTATGCTGAAAACAGCGGAGTAGAATTGTTTCAGGTTTCTTTGATGAATAGAAAGTTCAGATGAACAGCAGTTAACCTTTTGTAACATTATAAATGTCTTTATCATCACTTTTGATCATTTTAAAGCATCCTTGCTAAATAAAAGTATTAATTTCTATCATTTCTTTTCCAATAATTATACTTACTCCAAGCTTTTGAATGGTATTGTGTGTATTCAGCTGTTTTTAATTTAATTATTTCTTTATAATGGTTGTGCTGCGCTGACACATGTTGTGTTTAGGCAGATATTTTTGAGGCTCTGGATATGGCACAATAAATGTGTAAATGTCCTGAGAGAAGAGCAGTTTGTGTTATAAATACTAATAATAAATAATACACATACTTTATAATGTAGCATATAAAGAGCTGTTAAAACTATTAAATCGCACTGTTTGCATTTTAATGCTGTATAACCCTGGATTCTACACCAGTCGTTAAAATTCTGCCCACTATATATAATCTAACGCTTGTTTTGTTCTTAACAGAATGTGATTTTAGACAGCAGCTTTGAAAGGGCCTTTTTTATTGTTTTGATGAATGGGACTTTTATTTTGGTAGCCGGACGCTGTGACGTCACACGTCACACGCCCGCGCTGCTCTCTCGAGATCCGGCTGAAGAAAGGTTTGTTTGTGTTCGTTTAAAGTGTTAAAATCGATGGAAACTGTTCAGGAGTTAGTATAATTTCTACACGAACTGTAAAACGAATGATTTGTTTTTGAGTGTAACATGATTAACGCTTTATCTGACAATAGTGAAGGTTGTTTTTGTGAGGTTTCGCTCTCTATCGAGAACACTTCACTTTTAGACACACTTCTGTGAAACAGCTCCCCATAAAACCAGATAATCTCCTGAACTAAAACCAGATAATCTCCTGAACTAAAACCAGATAATCTCCTGAACTAAAACCAGATAATCTCCTGAACTAAAACCAGATAATCTCCTGAACTAAAACCAGATAATCTCCTGAACTAAACCAGATAATCTCCTGAACTAAAACCAGATAATCTCCTGAACTAAAACCAGATAATCTCCTGAACTAAACCAGATAATCTCCTGAACTAAACCAGATAATCTCCTGAACTAAAACCAGATAATCTCCTGAACTAAAACCAGATAATCTCCTGAACTAAAACCAGATAATCTCCTGAACTAAACCAGATGATCTCCTGAACTAAACCAGATAATCTCCTGAACTAAACCAGATAATCTCCTGAACTAAAACCAGATAATCTCCTGAACTAAAACTAAAACCAGATAATCTCCTGAACTAAAACCAGATAATCTCCTGAACTAAAACTAAAACCAGATAATCTCCTGAACTAAAACCAGATAATCTCCTGAACTAAAACCAGATAATCTCCTGAACTAAAACCAGATAATCTCCTGAACTAAAACCAGATAATCTCCTGAACTAAAACCAGATAATCTCCTGAACCGTGTGACACTCGTTTGTGCTGGTCTGGTGTACAAATAAACATACTAATGAAACGATGCTTTAGGTCTTTGTTTGTAGGTGTTCAGGAACAGAAATAATATTCAGTGGCCTTTTGAAATGAGAGGTAACCACTGCATTGTGATATAAATATAACTTAAACGTTTCTCCATCAGAAATGAGACGTGAATGTCTCTCAAGTCGAAAAGTCTGAGATAATTCTGATACCAGAGTTTCTTCATTTAGTTTGCTAATTGTGCGGAGACTGGATATTTGACTTTCATGAAACAAACAAAAAAACTTTTGACATGTTTTACTTTACATGTAATTAATCTAGAATATATGAAAGCTTCACTTTTTGAAATGTTACAAAAATTTTTATTTTTTCACAATATTCCAATTTTTTGAGATACACCTGTGTGTGTATATATATATATATATTAGTTTGCTAATATTAGTTTGAATAATATATAGTATGCTCTGCAAACTTTTTTTCAAGGAAAAAAGACTAATTATCCCCCCAAAGAGGCTCAGGATCGCTCTCACGGACTTTCTCCTGGACTGTGCCCAGCTGCTGGAACGACCGACCTATCTATCTCAATCCCAGCAGTCTTAGTGCTAGACTGTGCATTTCAAGGGGTGGTAGTGGGCACTCATGCAATATAAGCAATGTTTATACATCTGAGTGAGCGAGACGGAGGGAAGTTAATGAGGGAAGGGCGCAAAAAATTTAACTGGAACACAGCCTCATGAACAGTTTATCATAAACATGAATCAAGTAGTGATGAGAGAAACAGAGCTTTTTAAAATCACTAGAGTCACTTGAGCCAATCGATTCAGTTGAAGCGCTCGAATCACTGTGCTCATGTAGATATGCTTTATTGTTTTAGGTGTACATTGTTTTACGTTTATTGTTGAAATAATTCCTGCATTTTTGTTTCCAAGTGTGTTTAAGTGTTTGTATAATTTGTTATTTTATTAATTTTTAGCATTAGTTTTGAGTGATTTACGGCCATTAACTCTCACTTTGACTGACTGGAGAGATTTAGTTTGGGTTTATTTATTTCCAGACACAGAAATCCTCCTGGTGAAGCGAGATGGCGTTTATTAAACAGGAGAGTGAAGACCTGAGGATTGCAGAAGTATTCAGCTTGAAACATGAAGAGACCGAGGAACAAACAGGTTGGTTTCATTCTCAAAGCTGAACTCTGTCTTCCTTATTAAGATGTCCAGGTCTACACAAATGAACAATATTTTTTGAGGAATGTGATATGAGTGTCCTAATTAAAGAGCTTTTAAGCGGGTCACATGGAGCGGGTCACCTCATGTGGACAGATATGTTGAGATCACACGACCAGAGTAATACTGACGCTGCCTTCAAACAGATCCTGGTTTTTCTTTTGTTTACAACATGCATTAAATTAGAAAAAGTAATACAGAAGAAGCCTAAACAAAACAATTATTTTA
The DNA here is from genome assembly GCA_023376895.1 of Aspiorhynchus laticeps. Taxonomy (NCBI): domain Eukaryota; kingdom Metazoa; phylum Chordata; class Actinopteri; order Cypriniformes; family Cyprinidae; genus Aspiorhynchus; species Aspiorhynchus laticeps. Next base: position 79,503,335 of record CM041794.1, on the reverse strand, counting down.
GTAACATTAAACTCAGAATCAATTTCTGAATAGAAAACAAAGAAAACTGTTAGTTTCTTTCATTTTATGTAGGATTTAAAAAAGAATTGAAGGTATTTGATAACTTGACCGTAATCTTATTTAATATGTCAGGAATAAAGAGTATATAGGTTATTCTGCTATTATAAATGTTATATTCTTCTCAAATGTGCATAGAAAATTCATTAAAGATATTGTGCATTCCTGTTTCACGCACAGTGCTTTATTTAATTTCTTATGGAACATTATTGTTTTATGTTTTTCAAAAAACAACCTACTAATTGTATTTTCAATACACTTTTAAAATAATTGTTTCAAAATCAATGTCTAACGATTAATCAATTGTAAACCTATGCCAACACAGGAGAATACATCAACATGTTTCCAAATGTGACCCTGGACCACAAAACCAGTCATAAGTCTTAATTTTTCAAAATTGAGATTTATCTGAAAGCTGGATAAGTAATCTTTCCATTGATGTATGGTTTGTTATGATCTGACAATATTTGGCTGAGATACAACAATTTGTAAATCTGGAATCTGAGGGTGCAAAAAAATCTAAATATTGAGAAAATCACCTTTAAAGTTGTTCAAATTAAGTTCTTAGCAATACATATTACTAATCAAAAATTAAATTTTGATATATTTACGGTAGGACATTTACAAAATATCTTCATGGAACATGATCTTAATATCCTAATGATTTTTGGCATAAAATAAAAATGGATAATTTTGACCCATACAATGTATTTTTGGCTATTGCTACAAATATACCCCAGCGACTTAAGACTGGTTTTGTGCTCCAGGGTCACAAATGTGCTAACTGTTCATCTTGATTTCAAAACAAAAATTTAAATCCTCGCCGTTGTTGCTCTCTGCTGGCATTTGTAATAAAATGTACTTTACATAAGTTGTTCTCTTTTGAATGGGAACTCGCACACAGCGTGCCTAGAGGACACTACATATGACCGGTGTCTGAAGCACAAGTCTAAACGCATCAAAGAACTTGACAGACTGCCGGTGACAGACTATGACAGGGGTGCCCATCCCGTTCAGCTCTAACCCCAATTAAAACACATTTGAAGCAGCTTATCGAGGTCTTACTAGGAATACTAGAAGCTTCCAGGCAGGTGTGTTGGAACTGGTTGGAGCTAAACTCTGCAGGACATTGGCCCTCTAGGATCAAGTACTGGTGCAGCTGTGAGTATAAAGGAGCACCTGAAGAATATGTCGTCCTCTTGTCTGCAGTGGCCAGTTGCATAAACTGCTTAGACTAGTCTTAAAAGTTGGTCATCTAAATTATTTCTTCCAGACTGGTCATAATTTTGTAAAGTGATCTACCTTTTTATGTAAATGAGTTTGATCGCTTAAGAAATAGTTTGACGAATTTACAGTTAACCTGTTTATCTATTTCTTAAGTCACAGTCTTAATAAAGTGTATAAATTGATGCAGCTGGCCCCATGAGACCTTTTATCTGTGTACAAGTGAGCACGCGCATTTAGTTCCTAGCAGCTGAATGCATGCATTGTGAGGATTTCTCAATTAAAACCTCCATTAACATTATCCCTATTCTTGAGGGACATGCATTTGGGTGGAATGCCTTCGACTTTTCAAAGAAGCTAGGTAAGGTGCATTCGCAATTCAGCTTTCTCTTTAGGAATAATGCTAGCGTTTGGCTACTAAGGGAGCTGAAGTCACTCAGTGATGCATTTGTGTCTGTTCTCGGTTCTTTGTCAGATGCACGACGGTGTGTCGAGACTGCCTTTAAAGTGGAGTGTTGCTAGGTCTCCTCTCGCTTTGAGAGTTGTCCTACTGAGGCATTTGCTGCATCTAGTCGTTAGGCTCTCCGTAAGCCACCATGCTGAGGCGTCAGTATTTAGAACTCGTTCAGGTAGTAGTGCCTACTATATTATCTAACAGGTAATCTTTGGTCTTTATTCTATTAATCTATTAACATGTTAAAATGAAAATGAAAAGAGGCAATTGTTTGATATAATATTTAGTTTAATTTTAATGGATGTACGTTCCCTGAACTACATTTCTGCGGCTATTAATGTTTAAATGAAAACGAAAAGACGCTGTGGTGTTTGATATCATATTTTGTCTTATTGTAAATACAGTGAGGAAAATTGCAGTAGCCAAGGCAAGCTGACTGACATTATCAAGTACAGAATTATCGGACTTGCATCGTGCCGTCTGCGGGAGCAGAGTTCACACTCCCGAGTCAAACTCGCGAAGTCAGAACTACCGAGGACGCAAGTCTGAAATTTGCATAGTTTGGTATTGAGAAACGTGTTATCGGTACTTTAGACCGCGATGGAAACACAGACAGCAACAGGTCTGCAGGAAAAAAAGTTCTGGGACAAATTGTTCCAGGTAATTTCAGTGGAAAAGCGGCTTAGGTCTCTTCTCACTATAGAGGGCTGTCCCAGATGAAAAACTGGTATCATGTGACAACCGTGGCGATTTCTGATTCGCCACGATTGTTTCACGATGACAATCTTTTGTCTGGGACAGCGGAAAATCGTGCAGTGTGTCTCGGGCTTTAAGAGAGTCATCTTGCTGAGGCTTCTGTTGTCAGATCTCCAGTCAGTGACATTATTCCCTTAAAGGTATTCCCAGGAATACCAAGCCATGAGCTCTGCCTATGGTTAAGCCTTTTTAAGAAGGGTTAAGTCAGGACTTTCTCTGTTGCAGTTTTTAGTGTTGGTGTATATCTTAGGGACGGGGACTTATTTAGAAGAGTTGAATTTAATGTCAGTCAAGAGGTGACCAAACTCAGTCCTGGAGGGCTGCTGTCCTACAACGTTTAGCTCCAACCCCAATTAACCTCACCTAAACCAGCTAATCAGGTCTCACTAGGCATACAAAAAACTTTCTAGCAGGTGTGTTGGAGCTGGTTTGAGCTAAACTCTGCAGGACAGTGGCCCTCCAGGACCGAGTTTGGAAATAACTGTGTCAGTCAATAAGACACTCATACCTTTATTTACAGGTGCAATTGTCACACTTCTCACTTCTCTAATAAATTTAATCTGTGTGTGAAGACGCTGCAGGCAGTGGCGTAGTGCAGATATGTGAATGAATGTTCCAAGGTGAAGTAAACTTCTACGGATTTCCCATGATCAGGGAGTAGGGAGCAGTGAACACTGTGTAGGGACCATGTCAATCGGAACACAGTTGAGGACTGGAATTGAGAACCGCTGTTGTAGGGATGCAGTGCCCATTCGAAAAGCACCATATCAGGTAATGCATGTAATTAGGGGTGGGCACTATGGCAAAAATATCACGATTTTTTCTAGAAATATCACAATTTTATCACGATTCTTTGTCATGTTGTATTATAAAGACGAGGCCTTTCAAGGTAACAAAATATAAGAATGGTGGATATTTAGGCCAAAGTGGGTGAAGATAAAAATCTTCGCCATTATTTTTGCTAATCAAGGAACCGGCTTTACTGACAAGATGCGCATGACAATCACATGCAATATATCGTGCAGCCCTAATAAATGCTATTTTGAAGAATGTGGAAAAACAAACAGTCGCTGGTCCCCAGTGATTTACATAGTATTTCTTTCCTACTAACAAATTCAATGTGGACCAGTAACTGTTTGGTTACCCACATTCTTCAAAGTATCTTCTTTTGTGTTCAGCACAAGACAGAAATTAATACAGATTTGGGACAACATGTTGAGTGAGTAAATAATGACCGAAATAAAATTTTAGGGTGAACTATCCCTTTAATGATAGTTGGCAACATGTTTAGCACTGTCCCTTTAAAGGGTTATTTCAAATTAATATTCTATCATTAATTACTCACCCTCATGTCGTTCCAAACCCGTAAGACCTTCGTTCATCATCGGAACACAAATTACGATATTTGATTAAATCTGACAGCTCTTAGACCCTCCCATAGACAGCAACACAACTGTAATGTTCCCAGGTCCAGAAATGTAGTAAGTGTGTATGTTCGGTAAAACAGTCTATATAGCAAAGTGGCCTATGAACTCTTCACGAGTGACTTCTGCTAATGAAACTGCAAAATATTTACAATTATTTAATTTATAAAAATAGGCTATCACAATAATTTTTTTCCATGTCATACAATATTGGTATTTATCATGATATTAATTTACCATTAATGGGGAAGGAAATGCTTTCCACATGTTTGTTAGACCTTGAGAATGAAGGTAAACATAACTTTACTCACAATTAAATTCCACAGAGGACCTACCTTTTAAATTAGGGGCTCAATAAATACATTTCATTTTTCCCTAAATTCTGTTTTTCTTTAGATTTTTTATGGATTCTGTGTTTTATGATTCAGTACAAAAAAAATAGCATTTTCATTTTATCAGATAAGATGCTGCACAACGGAACTGTATAAATTAATAATAATAATTTAAAAAATAACTTGGTTGTATGATATTCCTTAAAATTATTATTATTATTACCATGAGAATTGCATTTTAGTATACAGTAGTAATATAATTAGTCAAAATATATTACAAAAGTCAAATATATAATGTATATATAATCTATCCAAAAGTTAAACTAGGCTTCTATTTTGGCGGTTTGTCGTGAAGGTCTTTCAGTTTTGGTTTTAGTTTCAGCATGTATTTAACGGTAATTTTTCTCAAATGAAACTGCATAAAGCTGGTGGTGAAGTGACTCTCAGAGCAGCTCTGGAGATGAAGTTCATGTCCTCATATATTGAGAAACAGACGCTGAAAACACCGTGAGTCACGTGTGTTTGAGTTTGTGTATCAGACGCATTCACACAGAGACACATGCAGACTTATTAGCCACATGCACTGACTGCTGCTGAAGCATTTATTTCTGTTGTGTGGTAGGATGTTAGATTAATCCATATAAAGTAAAAATGTCCAGAGCTTATCATTATTAACATAATTTTTATCATAATCTCGATATGATATCGTTTATCGACCGGCGCTAATTCAGGCTATTTATAGAACGTGCTTGGCGGGCGACTCAGAGACTCCATGCGGGCTACCAGGTGCCCGCGGGCACCACGTTGGTGACCCCTGGTCTATAATAACCCAGTTTTGTTGCCTAATGTTAGTTTTGATGTTTTAATACTTTTATCTTGGTTTTGCTCTCTGTTGCTTTGAGCCATTAAACTCATTTAACTTCTATTTGTCTTTTTTTCACTTTAGACTTAATGGCAATAAAAGAAGAGAGTCAAGAACTGAAAAAAATAGAAGAGAAAGATCAAAATCAGAGACATGATTTCTTTGTTGGAAAAAAATCCATACCGACTGAAACAAATTATGTTCAGAAGACCAAACCTCCCAGTTACTTAACTTGCCATGAATGTGGAAAGTGTTTCACACTAAAAGTAAACCTTAAAGAACACATGAAAATTCACACTAGAGAGAAGCCATTCACATGCCAACATTGTGGAAAGAGTTTCACACTAAAAGGAAGCCTTAATGAACATGTAATAATTCACACTGGAGAGAAGCCGTTCACTTGTGTTCAGTGTGGAAAGAGTTTCACTAAAAAAGGAAATCTTAATAAACATGTAACTGTTCACACTGGAGGGAAGCCGTTCACTTGTGTTCAGTGTGGAAAGAGTTTCAGATATAAAGAAACACTTAAATCCCACATGAGAGTTCACACTGGAGAGAAGCTGTTCACATGCCAACACTGTGGAAGGAGTTTCACACTAAAAGGAAGCCTTAAACAACACATGAAAATTCACACCGGAGAGACACCGTTCACATGCCAACACTGTGGAAAGAGTTTCCTCACAAAAGGAACCCTTGATCAACACACAACCATTCATTCAGGGAAGCCATGCACGTGTGATCAGTGTGAAAGGAGTTACAAATATGAAGAAAGCCTCAAGTCCCACATGAGAGTTCACACTGGAGAGAAGTCGTTCGCACGTGATCCGTCTGGAAATAGTTTCAAATACAATGAAACCCCTATTTCGCACACAAAGAGTGAACATTCAAGAGAGAACTGTTTTGTGTGTCATCAGTGTGGAGAGAGTTTCAGTTGTAAAGTAAGCCTCTACACTCATGTGAGACTTCATACTACAGAGAAGGCTTTCACCTGTGAACTGTGTGGGGATAGCTTCTCACAAAATGGAAATCTTAACTCACACATGAGAATTCACACTCGAGAGAAGCGATTAGGGTGCAAAGAGATTCAGATGTAACCCTTGATTCACACATGCAAATTCCTTACAACTATTAACGGTGTAGGGTCCATAAAAATGTGCTATTCTCTACTATAACGTGAAATGACTGGGGATGTTGTTTTTTTAAATGGCACCAGAATATATGCATCTCTGTGAAATGAATGTTACATTCACACTGAAGTTATTTGGCATTATTTGCCTCTTTATAATTTAGAATTTTTTTGGCGTTTTATTTTTGGCGGCACCTGACCATCTGCTTTGCTATATATAGCTCAGTTGTTCTCAATCATAAAGGTGTGCCTTGGGACAAAAAAAACGCTTATGAAATTCATCTTTGAAACTTTGCAGGTTTTTACATTCACAGCCTTATAACACCCTGAAATCGAATATCTGAAAAAGCTTTATTGACTTCTGTCTTTCTGAGACAAATACTTCAATGTAAATGAAAGATTATAAATAACAGGATGTGAGTAAAATAAAAACTGCATTATTTGATTCATCTTTAGTGAATGGGTTGTTGACGTGACGTGGCATTTTCACTGTCCCACAAGATAAAAATTAATATAATTAATGTTGTTGTTATTTAAGATGCAGTAAATGGTTAAACATTTATTTGTCCTACATGGACCTGTTGTTATAAAAGCTGCAGTGTTATACTTTTTTTTTTTTTTTTTGTTATTTTTGAGCCAAATCTCAAAATTGTCCTATGGTGTGACTGTCCCAAGCATGGTTCAATAAATTTTGATTTCTATAAATTAAAAAGAAAAGCATAAAAAAAATAATAAATACCTCCCGGCATAATTGTACAAGTGTCTATTTTAGTAAATGCCAATAATTTTTTTTCATCCATATATTTCTGAAAGCGTAGGAACTTGATACATTTTGTCTCTGAAAACCATGTCCTCTGGTGTGACACCATATCCTGATTTTAAATCGGCCAATTCCAGAGAAAACTGTAATTGGTTGAAGGATTATGTTACTGAAGCCCATGACATGAGCACGTGGTCAATTTTTCTCTCAGAAATGTTCAAATATTAAACTTTTTTTGGAACCACTACAAAAGTGTTACGTTTTGTTGTCCTTTGGTGTGACACACCTAAATTATATTTTTTTTAATTAAAAACTGCATGTTAAACTACATAATCATGGAACATTATGCAAATGTGTCTTGCTTACCGCTAATGACAGGTTAGCTAGGAATAGCAAGGTCATTAATTGATAGAAAAAGGCTGAAACGTCCTATGGTGTGACTGAAAATGTATCGAGGGAGAAAAATTAGTGGAAGAGAGAGGACATGGAAATAAATATAGACAGAAAATTAACAGAGATCCACGCAGAAGGGAGGAGATCCTAAGAGAACGAAGCAGAAAGTAAATAGAATCAAAATCATGCCTTAAAAAGAGTAGCTATATAGTTTTTAAAAAATCATTCACATCTTAATGAATATAGTTTCAATCATATCAATAATATTTAGCTGTATCATAAATATCAATCATATTTAGCTATGCCGTACCTGCAGCGGGGGGGCTAGAAGAGTTTCAGTAACTGATTGACTACGAGACTGAATTTTGTTGATGATAAATTATTTTTTGTTTAAAAAAAACATGTTGATATTGTTTGTATCAAAATTAAACTTTTTCTCATTTGACATGTTCCAAATTAAATAGAAATATTTTTAACTACCATTTCTATCCTTTAGTGTGACGTAATGTTCAATGTTGTGACGTAATGTCCTATGGTGTGACAAAGAACCACAGATGTTTTTATCTCAAAATATCTTAAAAAAAAAAACAATCGAGTATTGCAATAGGGGAGATACAAATATCACTCAACTTAAGATGGTGATGGTATAATTTTCAGCAGTTTTGAACGAATGACAAAGTTTGTCTTGTTGTCAAAGTTTGTCTTGAAATTGTCCAACAAGTCATGGGGAAATAATTATGTTAATTATAATTTCATATTAAATAAATAACACAAAGAAATGCTCCAAGTTCAACTCTACACACCTAGAGGGACCGAGGTCCACACAACATAGTCTCAAAAATAAATAAATTTGGCAACACACTTGTGGGAACTTTAATACTTTAAATAATGGAATGTTATTAACTATGAGTTAAGATGGCTATCTTTTCTTTAACAATATTTTATGATTTTTTTATTTTTATTTATTATGACTTGAGACCGTTAGAACAGTTTCTTATCTGGAAAAAACTATTTGTACATTTTCAAAGCTAAATTCATCAGTCTGGTGTACTTTGAGAAGTTTGAGAGCTCAAAATTAAGAGCTTCGACCCATGTTAAGTGTCCAGTTTGAATAAAAGAAAAAAGTCGCTGAACTTTACAGGGGACTCAACCCTCGTTTTAGTTGTGATATTGTGTCCCGGAACGAGCGCTGTGTGAACAAAAGCTGGATCAATGCCGTAAAGGGTGTGTCGTAGTGATGATGCACTTTATCGTTCGACTGTTTTACCGGTTGTTTTGAAGGCAGATCAATGTTCATATGACGAAAAATGTGTAAACTGGAATGAAGCAGCGATCAGGGAGCTCCTCACTATCCACGCTGAAGCTGAAATCATTCTCCAGTTTAGTGAAATGGTGCGCGGCGCATTATACACGTCACATGAAAGGTCACGTGTCTTTATGGGTTGTGTGTGAACACACGCACAGATTCTGGAAAATCACTGGCAGTATGAATGAACCAAAATCAGACCATCCCGGGACAAATTTTCTGTTTATTTTCCGGAATGGCTGTGTGAAAGAGGCTTAAGATTCACCTTTGTTTTGCACATATCATCAAAGCGGTCCATGGAGCTATTGGCCAAAAAACTGCAGACAAAGGCTTGAAGGAGTTTGCCGCTCACTTAATAAACTCCACAAGTCTGAAGAGAGCATTAGACATTTTCAAGAGCATGTGTAGGGGTGTGTTTTCTGCGTTGTGTTGAAATCAAGGACAAACTGCCCGAATTCTTGCCTTCATGTCCTCATTTATTCTTGATAACACAAACGAATATATGTGAGGACTCGTGCACCATATTAAACAGCGTGCAACTGGGCAATAAACTTTAACAAACACTCATTTTGAGAACATATAACAATGAAGCATGTACCTGGATAACACAAACAAATATATATGAGGACTCATGCAGCATATTAAACAGCGTGCAGCGACACTGTGAAAAGGAGAAAATTACAGACATTAAAAAAATTCTTAAGTAACAAAAATAATCAATGAAGCATCTTCGTGTACATCACATAGCGTCTTTAGATCACAATCATACAGATATATCATATGAATTCATCTGTTACATGAAATATGGCCCTTATTGAATAACTGCATGAACTTGTGTGACCTACCGCTGTGACATTTCATGCCAACTCCCCAAGTCAGTATGGTGGCAGGAAACCCCAAATATGGTCATGGTGAGTGGAATCACAAAATAATACTTTTTTTAATACACACCTGCTACATTTGAGCCATGTCTTTTATGCAAAGTCAAACACAGAATGTGTCAATCAGAGTCTCCAAGAACTTCATGACCACATTCATGGAGTAAACATTCCAGAAGAAACAATGGATGAGAAGGACACAGTGGATGACTACATCCCTCCAGAAGCAAATACTAGGGATACTGGCCCGATACTGAGCTCCTGTACTCGTTAAAATGCCCCGATACCACACAGCATGTGATAAGTGCCATATTCAGACAAAGAAACACAGACAACAGAATGGAGTTATTAGAGATTAAGGATGTCTATGAAGTATATGTATGCAATGAATATAACGTTAAACATTCAGTATTAACGCCTGTATAGCTGATGTGCGCGAGCTGATAAGCAAAGCACGCTGAGTGGATTGAGCTTGCGGCGGCGCAGATGCACGAGCTCGTCAAGTGAATATCCCTTTCTCACAGACATCACTGGATAGTTTGTAGTTCGGTTGGATATGTCAAAAACAAGTAAAACAATGGAGAAGTTACTTAACGGTAGGGAGGGGGAGAGAGAGCACTTCTGTTGTGTGATCTTTGATGTTCACTCACTTAGCACACGCATCACGAAAGTGAATCTAGCAGCCTGTGTGAAATCAATTGGTGGCCCGCAGGCCAAATCCGGCCTGCCATTTATCTTCATCCGGCCCGAGGGAAGAGTATGCGCAAGGTCGCACATTATTTTGCACTAATTAGCTTGTCCACAAGGTGGCAACACTGACCAGGTACATTGTTTCACAGCCGCAAAAGAAAGGGATGAGAAAGACGCAACAACAATAATCTACCGGAGAGCGCAACATCAATAAATGTTTTTGAAAAAAAAAAAAAAAACACACACTTGACCCTGTATCAACTGCATATTTATTCTGTAACTGCTCGCTTTTCTTGAAAAACTAACATTAGCTGTCTTTTTTTCTATTCTACTTGTTTCTCAAAAAAAAAAAAAAAATTCTATATTCTATCTACTTGTTTTTCTTTATAAAAAAATATATATACTGTGTATATATATTAAAAATAAATAAAAAACTTGCTACGTGTACTGCGTTAGGCTAACCAAGACTTGTCATAGCACTTGCATGTTGCTCTTTTGTTGGTTTTGATTGCTTCTATTGCCCTCATTTGTAAGTCGCTTTGGACAAAAAAAACACTATCAAATAGAGTATAGTGCGTTCGGCTGTATGCTGAGCCACTTCAGACAGCGCCAGTAGCGCATCAACAGACAAAAACAAAAAGAATTATGTCAAAATGCTGGGTTTTGGCGAGTGACCTCGTAAGCATGGTCTTAAATGTGTTATAAAGTCCTAAATGACCGTAAAGAGTTGGGAGAAAATCGGATGTGTCAGTTACACGTCATGTGCATCAGGTTTTAAAGTGAAATCTGATGAAGTCTGTCATTGATGTTAATCACAGAACAAAAGAAAAAGAGAAATCACTCGACTGCTCTATTCGCTGATTAACTTTTCTAAATTGAATAAAGATTATTCTATATAGTTTATGCATATACAATTTATAGTTTGTGAAAATTGTTTTAAGTTCACTTAAATTAAAAGTTAAAATTATATTCTTTCATAACCTACTAAAAATAATGGCTTTCAATTATACTGTAACTGTTATGGGGTTGACGAGACGTGAGACATACGGATCCATTTGCAAGCTTTTATTCCAAGACATGGTCGATACAGGCAGGGTCGGACAGTAGCAAACAGGTATGACAAAGACAGGGCAGAGAATAGTCCTTAGGCAAGCGTGGGTCGGCGATCGGCAAACTTAATCCAGAGGAAGGGAAGTGGTGTGTGGCCAAGTATGGTGACCCATACTCGGAATTTGTCCTCTGCATTTAACCCATCCAAGTGCACACTCACAGCAGTGAACACACACCCGGAGCAGTGGGCAGCCATATTGCGGCGCCCGGGGAGCAGTTGGGGGATCGGTGCCTTGCTCAAGGGTCTCACCTCAGTCGTGGTATTGAAGGTGGAGAGAGCACTTGTTATCCCTGCCGTACCTGGGAATCAAACCTGCGACCTTTGGGTTACAAGTCCAACTCTCTAACCATTAGGCCACGGCTGCCCCACAGGGCTAGGCAGAGAGAATAATACAGGAGCACGGGCAGGAATCAGAACACGGGGAATCTAACTAGGAAACTTGGGAAACACTTTGAAAGTAGCTGGGCTAACAATACTCGGCAGTGAGTGGGAGAAAGTCCAGGGCTTATGTAGTGTGTGTGTGTGTGTGTGATTGGGTGATGGTGATTGTGAGATTGTTTTCAGGTGTGTGCGTGATCAGTGCAGACAGCTGTGTTGGTGCAGTGGATGATGGGAAATGTAGTCCTTGAGTGATCTGTGACTGACTGTGTGGTGTGAAAGTCCATGTGATGGGTGAGTGACCTCTAGAGGTGAATGACCAGAAGTTCATGGCTTGGATTTGTGACAGTAACATTGAATTGCTATAATTAATGGCTAAAATTAAAGGGGAAATGCATTTAATAGAGACATCAGTAGCAGTATTGCATTATCAAAAATACTGCCCATTGTTAATAATAGGCTACTTAGTAAAAAGATGCCATTAAACAAATATTGAAAGTATACCATCTTTATATTGTTTCTACATTAATTTGGAGGTTCAATGTGAAATTATGACAATATAAATATGCGGTTAATCACAATTAATTACAGAAAAATTGTGAATAATTAGTTGTTGTTTTTATCGATTCACAGACAGCACTAATGTTAACCTTTTAGAGATGTTGGTGTTGATAATATTAGTTAATTTTATTGCTGATTAATTTTTTTTAATTTAATTTCTAATTTTATAGGCCCCTCAGAAAGATATCCGGACAGCCACCCACCCCCTTGGCCCCCTTTAAAATTTAAATTCGATAATCCGGCCCTCAAATGAAACTAATTGAATAGCCCTGCACCAGGCTGTACTTGTCCCTCTCTTTCTGCACCAGTACAAATACGTGCACGCTTTGCAGGTGTTTTGCTTGCTTGAGTGTTTCTGCATTATTTGAGTCGCTTTGGAATATAAAACAGATGAAACAAAATGTTCTAAACAAATTCTAGAAAAATGATATTATATTTCTGAAAATATCACAGTTAGGAGATAACGAGTGGTTCCCTGCATTATTACAGCAAAACGCGTGATTACAGTACTGAGCCGCAGCAATGTAACAGCTCTAATGCTATTAAAATAAAGATGATGTACCATAGAGCAACAAAAAAAGAACAGTGAAAGTAACAAAAACTTGTAAAATACATTTAAATGGGTATAATTAAGTGTGAAAATAACTGAAGAATATACAGTCAAACCAAAAATTATTCAGAGACCAGATATAATTTTGATATTTGTTTACTAGGGTGCAGGTGTCACGTACGCTGGAGCAAGGAATGAGAAATTCACGAAAAAAGTCTTTAATAATCCAAAGAGGCAATATAGAGCACATGAAGACATTCAAAAGACAATTCAAGGACTGACAAAACCAACTGAAAGGACTGGGGCTTTTAAAGACAGGACAATCAGGGAGGAACACGAGACACACCTGGAATCAAATTAACAATCAACGTGAGGGAGAAACTGGGTCACAGGGAACATATGGGGAGCAAAAACACAACAAAAACAGTCCATGATCCTGACAGCAGGACACTATCATTAATTTATGTAAGTGAGAATAGCAAAATAAAGTAAACTGTGACAAATTGTACCCAAACATTCTTCATACAGTGGACTACCAGTAGAATTGATACAAATTTGGGACCAAAAAATATTCAAAATTAAATTATTAAAATTATACCAAATATAATGTACCCAATATTTAATTTTTTTTACAAATGTATCGGTATCGGTACTTAGTACCGGCAAGTACCAAAAATAAAAATATCGGTATCGGGTGAGTACCAAAAATAAAAGTAACGGTATCGGGTGAGTACTGAAAAAAGTTGTATCGGTGCATCCCTAGCAAATACGATATTTTAGCGTTACCATTTACAAAAGAGTTTGCCAGTGTTCTTGAGGCTGTCAAGTCTGTTGAAGACCTAGGGGAGGAAAGTGAAACAAGCATAAAAAGCACTGTCCAGGGATACTGGATGTACTGATGACAGACTACATGCCAATTTTCCCTCTCTGGTCAGGAATTCTGCTAGGTGATCTGAGTGATCTACACTGACAGAGAGTCTGTCAAAGATGACAGTGACACACTGAAAACACATGATACAAACTATCATGCAGAAAACTGGTTTTGCATTGTTAAAGACAAAATCCTACAGAAAAAACTGCTCCATCATCCGGGTACATTCACACACAAAATGTATACCTCGTTGCAGGGAAGATACAAAGAACATATTCTGCAACACAACCAGGGCTTAATTTGTGCCGGAACAGGATCTGGCACCTGCGAAATTGCATAATTTTGTGTGTATTTGGCCACTTAAGCTCAACAACAAACTACGAAAAATAACTCAATATGATACTCACTAGGCGGCTTTGGATGTGACTGTGCGCTCAGCCTTGAAACCGCCTCTGGAGCGCGCGAGTACGGATTGACTTAAAAAGACGTGCAAATTATTCATTTTTGTGACAATGCAACAATGACCCGATTAAGCAAGTGACAATTCTGTCAACTCTCCCGAAATGCAAGCGAAAGTCTTAGATCAGCTGAATCACTCACTGTGTTTTCAAATGACTGATTTGAAAGCTGCGGGGATAAGTAAAACTATGTGATATACACACAATCCCCCTCTAAATTCTGGACAGGATTAATTATAACTCTATTACAGAGATTTGTGAAATAAAATTCCAAGTTCCAAATTTTTTCAGGAAGAAATTCCTGAAAAAAAAACAACAAAACATTTTGGAGTACGGTGAAGAGAAATGGGCCAAGAAAAGTGTGTGACAGAAAAGAAAACAAAGTACTTCCATACCCCAGAAGTTATGCCTAGTCCTAAAGAAAATGTGAGTACATTTTAAGGCCATTGAGAAAGTGTTACTACAGAATAATTATTATGATTTCAAAGATGTATGTACAAAGATGATGTAACAACAAGTATTTTTATTATTAACATCCTGCTTCATATCCTCAATTTCTGCCTGTCTCCTTGTAGTCATCAAAAGCTTCTACTGGGCAGCCCAAGTCCAAAAAAGAGAAAGGGGCATTGGCAAAGTAGAGTCCAGCACGTCACAGGTAAGACTAAGTTGAAGCAAATTTAAGGGTATGATGACATACAGTACACACAGACTCCTGCATTACTCATTTGTGTTACATTGACATGTAAATGCTGATTTCCTCTGGTTGTCATTCCAGCCATCAAAAGCTTCTGTTGGTCAGCCAAAATCCATAACAACAGATGCTGTCAAAGTAGCATCAAAGACCTCACAGGTAAGACAAAGTCAAGGGCATGTACACACATATGGGCCCGGTTTCACTGACAGGGCTTAGACTAAACCAGGATTAGGCCATAGTTCAATTAGGACATTTGAGTAATTTTTTATAAACATGCCTTAGAAAAAACATTACTGGTGTGCATCTTGAGACAAAACAAAGGCACTGATATATTTAAAGATCAATCAATGCAAGTTTCTTTCAGTTGAAACAGCTCAGACTTACATTTTAGTCTGGGACTAGGTTTAAGCCTTGTCTGTGAAACCGGGGGATGATGTTTTATTAACAAAGTTCGGGAGGAGCACATTCAGATAATTAACCTAATTAACACGAGAAGCACAATCAGTAATAGAGAATATAATTTTTTTTTATAGAATTGTTTTATTTGTCACATACACGATTATATAGAGATTATATAACCAGCAGTGACATGTATTCTCTGCATTTAACCCATACTAAGTGAACACACACCCGGAGCAGTGGGCAGTCATGTTACAGCGCACGGGGAGCAGTTGGGGGTTTGGTGCCTTGCTCAAGGACACCTCAGTCGAGAGGAGCACAATCCCTGGTTATTCAGTCCCTCACCAACAATCCCTGCCGGACCCAAGATTCGAACCCACAACCTTTGGATTACGAGTCCAACTCTCTAACCATTAGGCCACGACTTCCCAATCGACCTAATCAACCTAATCAAAATGACCTGTATCAATATATACACAGCCGACTCACCTATGTTCCTTGACAGTTTTCTGGCATCCCTCTGCACTTACAACTATTCCTGTCAGGGGGGTACTCTGGGTTCAGGCCGATGTTCCGAGCTCAGAGCCCTCCCCTCAGACAGCACGCCAAAATACGCATAATCTTTATTCTATTTATTATATGCAAGTGTGAACTCGTGAAATGAACCAAACGAACCTAACTACAAGTGTGAAAACATCCCAAGAAGAAGTGTGCTCAATGTAAACCACATTTTTCAGTACATGAAGTACTGAATGAAAAAGTTTTTCTGTTGTTTCATGAAAACAAATAATGCACTTAAATCTTTTCATCTATGATAAAGTATGCAAACACTATAAACATTAATCTTGTCACAACTGTAAGTAGTTGCTTGGTCTGTCGTGTTATGTAGATATCGGTTCATGAAAACTGTGTTTATTAGCTAGATAACACCACCTTGTCTGCTACAATATTATACTGCTGTCTGTTACAGCATATTCTGCCATAGTAGTTGCCCGTGTTGCTTAAGTGTATAGGTGGATGTGGAGACATCAAGATATGGGTGAGTAGGGGCGTGTTTGTTTTAGTGATTTCAAATACCAACAGGGTTTCCCAGAAATGGCTTACTGCACATTTAATGTACATACGTTAGGTGAAGGTTGTGTTGGGGGACACTGCCCTCTGCTGGTGAAAATTAGTGATTGGTCAACGTGACAAGTCTATAATATTAAAAATATATATATAGACAAATGTAGCATGAATATTTTAGCATGGATTTAATTCTCATGTGACTTGATACAGAAAACATTTAAAACAACAAATGCACATTGTTTTGCAAACATTACCAGCATTATAAAACAACTACAAACATGGATATAAGAAAGAAGTATTGAGAGATGAAGTAACATGAGAGCCAAACAGCCGAGTAGTGACTAGATACATAAATCCATTTTCAAATTTGATGATGGTTTTTAGGATGAAAGTTCTACAAGAAAAGACTCGCTTTAATCATACAATGTAATAAAGCAAATAATGCAACTGAAATATATTGGTGAAATTGTTGTTCATGCTTAAAACAGGGCAGTATTTTTATTTAAAAAAAATGTATCAAATAGTCTAGAGTTAGCCTGAAATACATTTAGCCTATTTTTACTCCAAGTACATGTTTTATAAATCCTGATGTGTTGATGACTCTACGTATTGATGACAAGTTATGCATACAGTATTGCTGATAGTACATATTTACAATTACTTGACAACATATTTCGTCATCTCTAATGAACAGTATTTTTTACAAAAAGACCAATCAATGCTATAATCACTCAAAACATCAAGCTTAGACGTGTAGGTTCTGTAAGAAAAAACAGAACTTTATAACGGCAAAACAGGGGTCTGGGCGGAGAGAGAGAGAGAGCGAGCGAGTAAGCAAGCACTGCAAGGGCGGAAAGCAGACAGCACCGCATGCTTTCGAATCGCTCTCGCGGTACTTTGACGTTAAACGAAACAGCGATCGGTCTGCGCGGTGCTGCTTCAAATCAAACACACTTCAACTCACAGCTGGTCCATTTTGACGGCACACTTACGCTCACATCCGCATGTAAACATGTCATCGGCGTGGAAGTTCTTCATTGTGAGTGAAGCAAGACACAAAGTTCACAATTTTGATACAATATTGACTGTTTTTCTCAAGTTTGCTGACTAAGTTTCAATCAAAGCCAAAGCAGAACTGTCTCCGAGCAACACAGCAGTGTTTCGTTACTGAATGAATCCACGTTTTTGGACGAATCATGTGAGTCAATGATTCAGTAACCCATTCATCGGCCGTTTCTCAAACGGAAGGCTGCATCCTCCGGAGGTCACATTTGTATGCTGCGTACGTCATAAAGAAGATCTTATTTTAGATTATTAACAGTTATAAATTTGACATTATTAAACATTATTCTTAGTTAAGTGTAAATTGTTGTAATATGCTTTTGACTCGCGAATGTAATGCTCAGTTAACTGAAATAAACCAGGTTTGATGACGTATGCAGCCTACAAAGTTTTGAGAAACGGCCATAAAGACAGACGCCTCGATTCTGAATGAATCAGCCATTTGAATGAATGACTAATGACTCGCTCATTAAAACAGTGATTTGCCACCTCTACTGGTGGTTTGGTGTCATATTTAAAAGTACTGCATTTTTCCCAACATTTCTAACTTGTATATTCAAAAATATTTAAAACATTAATCTTATAAAATTATGTATGCATTTGAAAGCTTGCCACAATAAATCACTATTTTTCTGCACTAAACAAGTTAATTTTGCCAAGATATTTTCAGAGACAAGATGTTATATAATAATAATTTAATGAAAACCCAATTTTGACAAAAAAATTGACATTCAACCTATTGTTTGAATTTACTGGAAAAAATAGTTTTTTATATGCATTACATTAACTGCCCTACCTAGTGACCATATGGAATTATGTATGATTTATCATTGAGGAACAGATAGTAATGTCTGTTCCCTCAGTTTCTGTTCAACTTTCATGGATCTGAAGTGATCAACCAATATAACAACAGTCGCCAAGCCCACCACAGCAGAGAGGACCAATCGGATCAGAGCTTCAGTAAAACTACAGCAGTGGACAGCAGAGCCTGAGAGAATTAAATAAAAATGCTGAATCAATAGTTTGCTCATGAACTAACCAAAAGCAAAAAAGGGTAAAATATTTTGAAATATTACAAGTAAAATGTATTTTTACGAGATTTTCTTAATGCATTACTGTCCCTAGTACAGGCATTGATGTACCTTCACATGGTTGACAGAGTTGACTGATGTCCAGATGTTGAGTCTGGTTGCTGATGGGATTGTTGACCACACAGCTGTAGGTGTTTTTATCTTGATATTCCACCTCCAGAGGTAGAGAGAGACTGATGCTGAGATCAGATACACTGATGCTGGATAATAAACTGTTTCCTTTGTACCAGGAGAGAGTCACATGACTCACATTCACCACTGAACACAGCAATGAACATCTGGACACTGATGATCCTGATGACGATGAACAGTTTGAAGAGTTACTGATCATCTCAGGTACAGGCAGACGAGCTGGAAAAGACGAGGGAAGCATGATGAGGTGGGACTCGCCTCGATCACTTGGAGTTTGACTCTCTTTGGTTTGTGTGTTTGTAGTGATGACGGGTGTTGAAACAGATGCTTTAAAACAAAATAAATTAAGCAGCGATGAGAGATTAATTCACAGTATGGGAAAATAATGAGAAATAATAAAAAGAAAGGTTAAGAAGACAGTGGGTCTCACTCACTAAGCATGCAGGAACAACTGAGCACACACACACACCGAGTGGCCTTATAAATGTGTTAAACATAGAGATTGGCATATTTTATGTATGATGTAACGGACAGGTTGTGCGGAAAGGCATTATATGGAGATAGTTTTGGCGTGTTTTATGCAAGTTGACCTTGTTACTAATCCAAGGTTAACCTTGTACCTGTGGCTGCTCATTTAGACTGCTCCAAATTCACTAACATTCGAACGAGGTTAAGAACAAATTATTGAGCATACACACATGTTGTGGGAGATTTTTCTAGAGAAGTTTTCTTGTGTGTACAAATATGAAATAATCCAAGCAATTATTAGTGAACGAGACCCAATGTGACTCACCATAGACAAAAACTCTGAATATCTCCCGCAAGGAGCTGCCGGTAGACACTGTATAATATCCAGAGTCACTGAATCTGATGTTTGTGATTGTCAGAGATCCAGTCGGATGCAGCTTCGCTCGGCCTCGGAATCTCCCACCAGCACCATCAGATGTAAAGATGCTCTCTTTTGAGGTTATGTGCGAGTTATCAGATTCAAAAGTCCACTGTATGTGATCATTTCTCTCAATGTTCGTAGCATGATAATGAAGAGTGACAGAATCTCCTTCTATCACCGATACTATCTTTATTCCATCTGCCTTGACATCTGCAATATATTTACATAAAACGATCCATGATCCGGTTTATTGATTACTGCAAAACAAATACCATAGCATGATAGCCATGAGAGATACTATCCAAGAGATTCATCCATGTGCTTCTTCAATAAACACAAAACCCATTCATTAGGAGAAAAAAAAGTAATAGCTTATAATAAATATAAAAAAATACACTCACCCTGAGCACATATAAAACAAGACAACAAGCTCCACAGGAACATTTTTGAAAGGCTAACTGGTAGTTTAGTGGCTTCAGCAGAGCACAAAATATATCTGATTACCTTCTTCCTGTTATGAGAAGGTATCTACAGAAAACAACAGCACGATCAGAGTCACTGCATCCTCAAAAATTTGCTGATTTATTTAAATAGACTACTATCAGACTGAAGGTTCAGTCTCAGATTGTCATCACACACTGCACCTGAAACTAAGCCTATAACCACATCTTGTTTTTGAACTTTCAAAAACAATGAAAGTCCTTGTGTTACTATTACTGAAGTGAAATGAGCCCTTGTTGCAACATTTATTTGACTAATTGAAATCTGACTAAATCCAGATTACTAACATATATTCCTCACTTCATGTTTAGGAGGCATGTAAATGTGATCATCCTCATGTAAATTATCACTGGCCATCTCCCTGTAGCAATTTTGTAATTTAAGAACAATAAGGGATATCTCAGCAAGAAAGACATCACTTATAAGCAGTCTTGAAATTTGTTTCTGTGAATAAAAAATGCACAATGCAACACAAATGAACAAATTAATTAACAAAAAGACCAATAGCATGGTCACTGCCAGAAAAAATAAAGAAAAATATTTCAACAAAGTTTTAAACACATTTTATTAAAGGAGATAGATATCAACTTAAAGGGGTCATATGTTGCTGCTAAAAAGAACATTATTTTGTGTATTTGGTGTAATGCAATGTTTATGTGGTTTAAAGTTCAAAAAACACATTATTTTCCACATACTGTACATTATTGTTGCTCCTCTAAGCCCCGCCTTTCTGGAACGCTTCGATTTTTACAAAGCAAAGTTCTGAGAAGCGAGGCGTGCTCTGATTGGCCATCTATCCAGTGCGTTGTGTTTGGCCGAATACTACAAGTGTGAGACGGAAATGTTACGCCCCTCACCATATTGTGATGGCGTTTCAGGGCACGAGTCACACAAAAACAATCACAAGCACACAATCATGACACCACACCCCCTTTTCATAGCATCAAATGACTAACCGCAAACTTATCAGAATAATGAACATTTGAACATATCAGCGTGATAAGGACTACCTAAAATGATAGAAAACATCTTTGGAAAAAAATTATTTGACGTGTAATTTCTTTCTTTTTGGCTCACGTCCCATTTGTTTACATAGAGAGGTCGGGTTTAACATACAGCCAGCCACCAAATGTTCCCTTCCTTGGGAACTTCAAACTGTGTCCTCTAGAGGTCGCTATGACCGGTGTCTGAAGCATACATCTAAACACGACAATAACATTGGCTGGCGACAGCCTATGACGTTATTACCCGGCGTGACCACAGTATTAAAGGGCGCCGGGAGAACACATCATCCTCTTCTTCATCTTCACTGACCATTTGTTTATCTTAGCATGAGCTAAGCATGGCTAGGAGTGCATGTTCTTTCGCCAGAGGCTTTGCTCTGATACCCACAATTTCACACGGCTCGTGTGTGTGTGGTGAAGAGCAAGCACGTTAGTTCTCGGGGGAGTTGGACGCGCTCTGCATTCATTGCTTATTTCTTGCGAGGGATAAGCATGAATTGAACGTGCTCGACTCACGAACAGACGGCATTAATTAATAAGTGAAGACATGATGATGTTAAGAGGCTGAGTTTGAGTTCAGGAGTCTGATGGCCTGGGGGAAGAAACTCCTCCTAAGTCTCTCAGTTTTTGCCATCAGGCTGCGGAAGCGCTTACCAGATGGCAGCAGAGTGAATAGACAGTTTCCAGGGTGATTTGAGTCTTTGATGATTTTGACAGCTCTGCTTCTGCAGCGTATGAGGTAGATGTCCTGCAGAGAGGGGAGAGCAGACCCTGAGATGCGCTCAGCTAAGCGCACAACTCTCTGCAAGGCTTTGCAGTCTTGACTGGAGCTGTTTCCATACCACACTGAGACTATAGAGATTAGCTGGATCAGGTGTGTTTGATTAGGGTTGGAGCAAAACTGTGCAGAGCTGTGGCCCTCCAGGAATTGAATTTGAGACCAATGCTCCTAGAGGGTTATCTATGAGCATGCTGCAAATCAAGCATTTGTGTCCCCCTCTCGGTTTGAGAGCTGGGTTCTTCTACGTTCCTTGAAGTTATGTAAGAGCATAATGCTCTGGAGCCTGTCCTGTGACTATTATGGTTGAGTTGGCGATACTCCCCTCAAAAAAAACAAACAAAAAAAAAATTCCTAGCTACGTGTACTGTGCTAGACTAACCGAGACTTGTCATGGCACTTGTATACTGTTGCTCTCTTGATGGTCTGATTGCTTCTCCTCATTTGTATGTCGCTTTGGATAAAAGCATCTGCTAAATGATTAAATGTAAATGTAAATATGGAAAGTTTTTTCTATGAGGTATGCCATTTTCAATCCACATGCGCTCTGAGCATGCGGTCTCATGCTGAATTAAGTAACTGCTTCCTGAGCATGCCACAGTGACACAGGGTTTCTAGGCCTGTCTAAGAAACAGCCTCGGTGACCCCTCAGTAACGGTGTTTCTAGAATCCATGTTATGGTAAGTGCACACGCTAAGCATTCTGTGCACTTTTCTAAAATCCTGTATGTATGGGTGACGTGCTGCCAGCCTCGTCCCCTTTCTCGGAGTTGGCTCAGGACCCGGTTTTACCTTGGGCCCCACTCTACTTATGTATCCTTAATGGTGTGTTGGGAGTAGTTATTCAGGTGGAATATAAATATAACATTATAAATATTAATAAGAATTGTATTAAAGGTCATTTTGATTATTTGTAAGCACATGTTGTGCTAGGACAAGTAAATGAGCAAATGTTTCTATTTTCAATAATAACTCATTGGCTGATGCATCAACATCATTATAAATTATGCTACAATTTAAGACTAAATACACACTGTTTTAAGGGGGGCACTGAGAATATGAGTGAACCAGAATCCTGCAGAATGGAACATGAAGAGCCTGAAGAACAAAGAGGTTGGTGTTTATTTTTGATCCCTCATAAAAGATTAATGAACATTAAACTCATTATCAGGGGTAAAAGCAAAAAATAATCCTGAGCCTGAACTTTTTTCCCAGGTGGGGGTTTGGTTGCGGGGGTGGACACATACCTAGGGTTATTTGGCAAACAAAAACAAGAAGATTATTTGAATGATTTTACTTGAAACTAACTAGTAACTAGCTCAGACTACTGAAATGGTTTTGTTAAAAATAAATAATGGTAAATTAAATACTAGGAAATTAATATAAAATAGGAAATATACAAAGACAATTTAATACAGAAAACTACAGTTCAGTTCAATTGATAACAACAAAAACAATAAAATGCTCCAAGAACTGGAAACTTGAACAGGGTTCGTACAGATACTGCAAAATGAAATTCCAGGACTTTCAAGAACTTTTCAAGCACTACTTTTTGGTTTTCAAGGACTAAAATCAGAGATCTCACTTATCAAACAACATCATTATTATCTTTCAAATTCTAATTAATAAACTAATACAACAAAATGATACAAATAAAGTGCAGCACATGCAAAGAATGCAATGACTGTGGCAACTTTAACATTAGAAAGGATACTATGGCAGAGTTATCACTTTCCTTATTCCTTATGATTGACCTGAAGAATGAAAACTATATCATACACTTGGAAAATTATGAGCTATATCACCGCTTATCGACACTAGGGGTGTGACAATGCACTTAGCTCACGAGATGAGACAAAATACAGATACTTGGTTCACAATATTTTAATACTATTTAAAATAAATGTTCAATGACAGAATCACAAGTAAAGCAATGAAGTTGTATTTTGAAATATTTTAACTAATCTAGGGCTGTAACTAACGATTATTTTGGTAATCAAGTAATCTACTGATTATTTTGACAATTGAGTAATTATAGTTATCATAGCGGGGGATTTTAACAAAGCCAACCTCAGGCAGGTCATGCCGAACTTTCACCAGCATGTATCCTGTCCAACTAGAGGACCGAATACACTGGATCACTGCTACTCTCAGTTTAAGAATGCCTACAAGGCCCGTTCACTACCGGCTTTTGGTAAATCGTATCACGCTGCCATTTTCCTCACACCGGAATATAAACAAAGGCTCGCACAGGAATCCCCGGTGAAGAGGGAAGTGACGCGTTGGTCCTCCCACTTGGAAGCTATGCTACAGGCGGCTCTTGATGACGTCGATTGGGACATGTTCAGGGCGAGCTCATCTGACGTCAGCGAGTTCACGGATGTAGCAGTGAGCTTTGTAAATACACTTACCGAACAAGCTACAGAAACGATAACTGTAAGGACCTTCCCAAATCAGAAACCGTGGGTGGACAGAACAATCCGTGATGCGGTTAACAAACGCACTGCCGCATACAACGAGGCTCTTTTGTCTGGGAATATGAGCGAGTATAAAACATTGTGTTATGCTCTCAGACGAGCAGTAAGTGCCGCCAAACATCATTACAAAGAGAATTGAGTCTCATTTTCAGCTCAATGACTCGCGATGCATGTGGCAGGGACTAAGGACCATCTGTGCCTTTGGAAACAAATCCTCCGTGGAGGTGAGTGCAGATCCGTCGCTGGCCGACGAGTTAAACACCTTCTACGGCCGCTTTGAATGCAACGGCGGCAGCGCGGCTCTGCCGAGCAGCGCGTCAGGAAGCAGCAGGCAGAGAAGCGAGAATCATGTGATCACCGTGTCGGAGGACGAGGTTCGGAGGGCACTAAAAAGGGAGTGAACATCAGGAAAGCGGCTGGACCTGACGGGATCACAGGCCGGGTTCTGAGATCATGCGCTGATCAGCTTGCTGGCTTGTTCACTTCTATCTTCACAACGAGTCCCTTGCTACCTCTGTGGTTCCCACCTCCTTTAAAATATCCATCATCATCCCTGTGCCTAAGAACAGTAAACCCTCCTGCCTGAATGACTATCGTCCAGTGGCCCTCACATCAATAGTCATGAAAGTCATGACTATAGTCATAAGATACCGGAAATGCTGTAGGTGACGTCAGACGCTGGAGACTTGGCGAAAAAAACTGAATGAACAATGAGGACAGCGAGGAAAATTTAGAAATTCTTCAGGAATACATCGACTGGTGCTTCGACGTTATAGTCATGAAGAAAAACCAAAATGCATGTTCTCCAGCCAAAAGCGAGACGCCGTCTTCCAAAAGAAGTCGCCCGTCAGACTCGCCTGAAACAACATCACCGACGGGTAAAAGCTTTACCGACATCCTGGATTCAATCGACAAGCGGTTGTCCAGCTTCGACGCGAGGTTGTCCCTGGTCGAGATCCTGCACCGTGAATTTAAATCTCTGAGGGAATCACTGGAATTCAGCCAGCAGCAGGTGGAAACACTCGCTGCTGAAAACGCATCTCTACGGGACTCGGTCAAATCTCTAACTGAAAATATGACCCATCTAAGTGAAGAAAATAAAAAAATAAAAGAGACTGTCATCGATCTCCAGGCCCGTAGCATGAGAGATAACCTGGTGTTTTCAGGCATCCCGGAATCTGCCGAAGAGGACCCAGAAACTACGGTTAAAAACTTTATCAAGACATACCTGAAGCTTCCGGAAGACACCGTGGAAAACATCTGCTTCGAAAGAGTCCATCGGATGGGAGCGAAGAAACCTGGAGCCCCGAGGCCGCGTCCTATTGTGGCCAAATTCGGATACTTCAAGCAGAAAGAGCAGGTGAAGAGTCGCGGCAGGGAGCTGAAAGGAACAGACTTCGGCGTAAACGACCAGTTCCCCAAAGAAATCCTGGAGCGACGCAAAATTCTGTTCCCAATCCGACGCAGTCTCATCCAAAAGGGCTCCCGAGCTGTCATCGCTGTGGATCGGCTCTACGTGGACGGGCAGCTCTACCGGAACCTCCGTACCACTCCGTGGTTATATTAACACCACTCCAGATAAGAATCCGTTATATTTATCTTTTTTCTCTCTCTTTCCTCGCTTGTTCTTCCATTTACCTCTAACTATTTATGTCATTTCAATAATTTAATACGATATCATAACAAACACGTACAGTCAGTCTCCGCAGCGTTTAAATGATTTTGCAATGTTTTCGTTTCTGTCAGGTTTTTACTTTCATCCCTCTATGCTTGCTTCTTTGTATGTCTTTCTTACTTCCAACTCCTTTCACGGCACCGATCACCTGCTTTACTACACATATAAACACAACACCCTATATCACACATCTGCATGTCACAACCATGCACATATACACTCAGCATTAACGCAACCACTTAGACCTTACAGCGCACAAAGACATGAAGGACACACTCGCATACAAGCACGCGTACACGCCCACTCATATCTTATTCATTTGAGCATTACACGCAGCGAGCAGCATTAGCTACACACACACATCTATGGGTGCATTAAGGTTTGTCACATGGAATGTGAATGGAGCTGGCTCCAGAGAAAAGAAGTTAAAAATATTTAGCCAGCTTAAAAAACTACAAGCAAACGTTGTTTTATTACAAGAGACTCATAGATCTGCCACAGCTACAGATCAACTTAAAACAACTGAGTTTCCTAATGTGTTCTCAGCCTGCTATAATTCTAGGCAAAGGGGGGTAGCAATTTTAATACATAAAAATGTTAATTTCACAGTACTCAACACAGTTATAGATCCAGAAGGTAGATTTCTAATCATTAAATTATCTATATTTGACAAAAAGTTATGTATTGTTAGTATATATGGTCCAAATGTTGACGACCCCTCTTTCTTTCATGGTTTTTTTTCGGCACTCAATGAACAACTAGATTGTGCACTTGTTATTGGGGGAGACCTCAACTTTGGACTAAATAAAGAAATGGACAGGCTAAGTACAGCTGGAACTCAGCGCAATTGGGAATCCACAAATATAGTTAAACAGTACATGAGCGACTATGGACTTTGCGATGCATGGCGTTCTTTCCACACCAACAGTAGGGAATTTACTTTCTTCTCACATGTCCATCACTCTTACTCTCGTCTGGATTATTTCCTAGTCAGCAGCTCACTGCTGAGTGACATTTCAGACACCGAGATACACCCTATAGCTGTCAGCGATCATGCTGCTGTTTCTTTAACTCTAGTAAATAAGAAGGCCACTCCACCAAGTAATAACTGGAGATTCAATACATCATTGCTTAAAGACGACGATTTTATTAAATATTTTAAAGAAGAGTGGGCTTTATATTTAGACTATAATGACCTGCCTGGAACATCAGCATCTGTTCTCTGGGAAGCAGGCAAAGCTGTGATGAGAGGTAGAATAATCTCATTTTCATCGCATAAAAAGAAAAGAGAAAATAAATGTATTCAGGAATTAGAAGAAACCATAAAAACTTTAGAAGAATCCTACGTATCCTCCCAGGAACAGGAAATGCTGAAAAAAATATGTAAAGCAAAACTAGAATTAAATGAAATTATTAATAAAAAAACTAAATTCTTAGCACAAAGACTTCGCTGGCAAGAATTTGAATATGGTAACAAATCAGGTCAATTCTTAGCGAACCAGTTAAAAATAAATAAAGAAAAAACAACGATATGTGCTGTTAAAGATTTAACTGGGGATACAGTATATTACCCTGAAAAAATAAACAACATTTTCAGAGATTTTTACGAATCTTTATATTCTCCACAGATAAACCCATCTAAAGACGAAATTGACCAATTTCTTGACAATATAACTCTTCCGAAATTAACAGACAATCAAGCGATGGCATTGGATTCTCCACTGACATCAGATGAACTTCAGGAAGCTTTGAACAGTATGCCCAATAAAAAGGCTCCAGGTCCAGATGGCTTTCCAGCAGAATTCTATAAAGAATTCTGGGCTATTCTGGCACCAACATTCTACAGAATGTTGCAGGAAACCAAAGAAAATGGCAGACTTCCACCAAATATGAATTCTGCCAACATTAGTCTCTTACTAAAACCAGGCAAAGACCCTGTATTGCCTACTAGCTATCGTCCAATATCCCTTATTAATGTGGACACTAAAATAATCTGCAAAGCTATCTCAAAAAGAATAGAGAAGATAACCCCTCTCATAATTCATTACGACCAAACTGGTTTCATAAAAGGGAGGCACTCCTCAACAAATACACGTAGGTTACTTAACTTGATAGACTATTCATGCAATAGAAACCTTCAAATTACAATATTGTCTCTAGATGCAGAAAAAGCTTTTGATAGGGTTAACTGGAATTTTCTATTTGCAACTTTACACAAATTTGGTTTTGGAAACTCTTTCATAAACTGGTTAAAAATATTATATAACTCTCCAACAGCATGTGTCAGGACAAATGCCCAAACGTCCTCTAGCTTCTGTCTTAAGAGGGGCACCAGGCAGGGATGCCCCCTCTCCCCCTCACTGTTTGCAATTTTTATTGAACCACTAGCAGCAGCAATTAGACAGGCAACAGTGATTAAAGGCATTAAATGCAAGAATGTAGAACATAAAGTTGGTCTTTACGCAGATGATGTGTTACTTTTTCTTCAACAGTCACAAACCACTCTCTCTGAGGTAATTACATTAATAAACTCTTTCTCAAGAGTCTCAGATTATTCAATAAACTGGTTAAAATCAACAGTTCTTCCAATTAATTGCTCCTTCCAGAATTCTTCCACTCCACTGCAATCTGGAAATATTAAATATTTAGGTATTAATGTTTCTCCTAAACTGGCAGATTTGATTAAATTAAACCACATCCCACTTTTAAAGAAGGTAGAAGATGATCTAACCAGATGGAGGTCTCTACCCATATCACTCATGGGAAGAGTCGCCTCAATAAAAATGATGGTTTTGCCAAGAATTAATTATTTATTTGCAATGATCCCGAGCAAACCACCACCTGACTGGTTTAGATCTTTGGACTCCTCTATCTCTAAATTCCTTTGGAAAGGTAAACCCCCGCGTATTAGCTTAAAAACGCTGCAAAAGACCAAGGATAAAGGAGGACTAGATCTACCTAACTTTTACCACTATTTCTTAGCCAATAGGCTTCAACACATTTCAGGGTGGTTAAAACACACCCTCTTAGATGAGCCTTGGCTAGATGTAGAACAGGCATTATGCAATAATATAGAGATTTCGGATCTGCCATTCATTAGCTTGATCAGTAAACGACACGTATGCTTTAAAAGCATCAGTATCAGCTCTTCTCTGACAGCATGGTGGGAGTTTCTAAAAATGACGGAGTCTTCACTAATCCCATGCAAACGTACCCCTATCTGGAACAATCCTGACATATTGCTAAACAACAATATGATAAACTTCACAGATTGGAGTTGTAAAGGTATTAAATACCTGGAACATATATTCGAAGGGACAGACTTTATTCCCTTTGACAAATTAATTAAACAATATGGGATTAATAAGAACAGATTTTTAGAATATCAACAAATATTCTAAAATATTTGGGGGGGGGGTCCAATAGAGGCGGGGTATACGGGCTTTACCTGGGTGTCTTATTGTCTTATGTAGTTTGGGAAGTGACTGGATGATGGGGTGGGGTAGTTTTTCCTCTGCTGTGGGGTCTGGTGGGCCGCCCCGGGCTGCCATGGGCCCTGGTCTGGATGGGCCTGGGCCCCCCGCCCTGGGCAGATTTGGGGTAACGGGGGTGCCTATGGGGGTCAGCGGGGGAGCTGGCTCCAGAGGGGGGGGTATTTTGCCCCCTCTGATGTTTTCCTCCCCATCCCTAAGGCTTCACTTCTCCCGCTCCATCATACCAACACATAGGTAGGGTTTTGAGGTGCGGGTGAGTCGCTGGGATGCGGGGGAGGTGGTACTCCTCTGTCTCTTCGTGGCCGCCTGCATCTCAATTACACATTACAGCTTAGACATTCTCATTACTTACTGTCACATGACACATACATATAGGGCCTTGGGGGTGGGCACACTGAATGGCATCCGGAGGGCGGTCTGTTCATTCAGCCTTCCCTCTGGTGCCAGTGCCCACTTCTCAATTTTAATTTGCACATAGACATTGAGGGCTCTAGGGAGGGGACGAGCTGACACAAGCTTGTGGAGGGTGCCCCTCCCCTGTTTTAAAGCACCCCTGTTTTAAAGCACCTTAGAACAACACACACCAACACTACATTTGAGCGGGTGGGGTGAAGCATGGGGTCGTCTTTTTTTTTTTCTCACACCCCTGTTCTCTGTTCTCTGTCTGGGGCCGGGGGCTGTGAGGATGAGCTGGCCGCCCGGTCGGGGTCTGGGCTGTTGATTTTCTCTGCTGCTGCGGGGACCGGGGTGGTCTTCCTGTCCCCACGCCGGAGCGAAGGGGGTTTAGCTCCGGGATCGGGCGCTGGCTACCCCTCTGGGGGTGGTGGTGCCTGGACCTAGGAGTATAGAGTGCATATGGGGAGTGTGAGTGTGGGTACCGTGTCCATTTTTGTGTGTCTACATGTGGGGCGAAGGTGTGAATATTTGTTTGCGTGCATGAGGGTGGGAACATATGCTTGTGTATATGTGTGCTTGTCGTCTACGTCTATGTGTCAGGTCGGGCCTTAGACTCCGCCTCACTCATCATCTTAGTCGACCCCCACCCCACCACCATGCCCTGCCGGTGGAGGATGCCGCCGGTGCGTTGGTGATTTCTCGCGCCGGGGCAGGATGCTCGGGCGAGCGCCGGCACACTCTCGGCGGTCGATTGGCGGGGCCTGGCCCTACTGGCCTTGCTGGGCCCCGATTGTGGGGTGGGGGGCCTTTGGGTCTCCGGGCCCAGGGCCCGGTCCGCCCTGGTGTGGTCGGCTGCCGGTGGAACCTGCGGGCTTGCCGCCACGGCACCCTGGGGCGCCTACACTGTGGCTGTCGGAGGTCCCGCCTTCGGGCTCTCCTCTGCCCTTTTCTGGGTGGAGGCCGCGGTTGTCCCTGCGGTGGTTCTCCTGGGGGTCCCGTGCCCTGGGGGGCCTCCGGATGTTTGGGGCCCGGGTCTTTTCCGTGCCTGCTTCATGCCTTGCGGGATGGGGCTGTTGTTCCCCACACACACTATTAAACATTTACATGGAGGAACCTTATGAACACAAGCGCGCTCACACACACAGGTGTACACTCAAGCATTCACATTGGTGTAAAAACAGGTGCTCACAGACACACATTGTCTTGATCTGCTGTTGCTTCAAAACTTATTTTGTAATATTAGTTATGTGTGCTGCTCAATAACATTTAACATTTAGAATTTATTGTGATTTATACAGATGTTGGTTGTTGCTGCAGTCTCTTTGATGTTGTGTCTTCGGTTGTTTTCTCTTTTTGTCAGCAGGTATTGAAGCAAATTGTCTGTTTTTTTTTTTTTTTGTTTTTTTTCTCCCTCTCTCTCTCTATCCCCCATTCTCCTTTTTTCTCTCTCTCTCTTCCCCTTCTTTGTTGACTTTCCCCACAACCTTTTTTTTTTTTTTTTTTCCTTTCTTCTTTCTCTCTCTTGTTTTCTCTGTCCCCTGGTCTTGTCTGTCACAGTGTGGTTAAGTAAAAGGGTATATAAAATTAAATTAATTAATTAATATAAAAATAAAAAAGATAAAAAAAAAAATATATAAAAAAAATAAATAAATAAATATATTTAATTAAAAAAAAGAAAAAAGGCTGTGAATGATGATAGTATAGCCATGCATATGTACTGTCATGTGTTATCTGTGCTACTGACAGGCCAAAAAAAAAAAAAAAAATAGTCATGAAGGTTTTTGAGAGACTTGTTAAGAGCCACATTAGCTCCTCCATCCCTGTTACTTTGGACCCTCTTCAGTTTGCTTACATTTACATTTAGTCATTTGGCAGACGTTTTTATCCAAAGCGACTTACAATTGGGGAGTACATAAAGCGATTCATCTTGAAGAGGCAATCAGACAGAGGAAGTGCTCGTAACACCAAGTCTCAGTCATTGTTCAAAGAAGTACAAGCTAGCAAGGGAAGGAGAGAAAGATAAAGGGAAAGGTTTTTTTTTTTTTTTTTTTTTTTTTTTTTTTTTTTTTTTTTTGTGAACAAGTTTAGGATGAATTCAAGTAGTGCCGAAAGAGATGAGTTTTCAGTTGTTGCTTGAAGATTGACAGGGATCCAGCATTCCGGATAGGGGTGGGAAGATTATTCCACCATCCAGGAATGGTGAATGAGAATGTTCTGAAGAGTGATTTTGAGCCTCTCTGTGATGGTACCACAAGGCGTCGCTCACTAGCAGATCTCAGACTTCTGGAGGGGATGTAGATTTGTAATAGTGAGTGGAAGTAGGAGGGTGCTGAGCCTGTGGTTGTTCTGTATGCAAGCATCAGTGTCTTGAACTTGATGCGAGCTGCCACTGGTAGCCAGTGCAGTGAGATGAAGAGAGGTGTAACATGGGTTCTTTTGGGCTCATTGAAGACCAGTCGTGCCGCTGCATTCTGAATCATTTGTAGAGGTTTGATTGCGTTTGATGGAAGACCAGCCAGAAGAGCATTGCAGTAGTCCAGCCTAGAAACGACAAGGGCCTGGACAAGAAGTTGCGCAGCATGCTCTGTCAGGAAGGGCCTGATTTTTCTGATGTTTTGTAGCGCAAACCTGCAAGATCGAGTGGTCTTTGCAATGTGCTCTTTGAAGGTTAGCTGGTCATCAAAGATTACACCAAGATTTCTGACCGAAGTTGATGGGGTAATTATTGATGTGCCTAATTGAATCGAGAAGTCATGCTGTAGGGTCGGAGTGGCAGGGACGACAAGAAGGTCAGTCTTTGCCAGGTTGAGCTGTAGGTGATGTTCTTTCATCCATGCCGAGATGTCTGCCAGGCAGCCTGAGATCCGTGCAGCTACCGTTGGATCATCTGGTTGAAAAGAGAGATAGAGCTATGTGTCATCGGCGTAGCAATAGATCTTATCGCCCCAATAGATCAACTGATGATGCCATCTCTCACATTCTCCACTCCTCCCTCACACACATTGATAGCAGCAATTGGAACTATGCAAGACTGCTATTCATAGACTATAGCTCAGCTTTCAACACCATTGTCCTCATCAAGCTGACTTCTAAACTCACAGACCTTGGCCTAAACACTTCACTCTGCGACTGGATTCAAGATTTCCTCACCGGCAGACCTCAAGTGGTGAAGGTAGGCCAGTTCACCTCAAACTCCATCACCCTGAACGTAGGAGCCCCGCAGGGTTGTGTCCTGAGTCCCCTGCTCTACTCTCTCTACACATATGACTGTGTGTCCTCTCACAGATCCACATCTATTATCAAATTTGCCGATGATACTGTGGTTCTGGGCCTCATTTCCAACAATGATGAGACCGCATACTTGGATGAGGTGGAGAGACTTACATCATGGTGCCAGGACAACTGTCTCTCTCTGAATGTGAGCAAAACTAAAGAGCTGATTGTGGACTTCAGAAAGAGACACCTGCTGCCCTACACTCCTCTTATGATCAGTGGGACCCCTGTGGAGAGAGTAAGCAGCTTCAAGTACCTCGGTGTAAACATCTCAGAGGACCTGACTTGGACTACACACATTCAAAGACAGGTGAAGAAAGCCAGGCAAAGACTGTACCATCTGCGACAGCTGAGGAAATTCAGGGTCTCACCAACAATCCTGAAAACTTTCTATGCAGGGACCATAGAAAGTGTATTGACTCAGTGTATATCAGTGTGGTATGGAAACAGCTCCAGTCAAGATTGCAAGGCCTTGCAGAGAGTTGTGCGCTTAGCTGAGCGTATCTCTGGGTCTGCTCTCCACTCTCTGCAGGACATCTACCTCAAACGCTGCAAAAGCAGAGCTGTCAAAATCATCAAGAACTCAAATCACCCTGGAAACTGTCTCTTCACTTTGCTGCCATCTGGTAAGCGCTTCCGCTGCCTGATGGCAAAAACTGAGAGACTCAGAAGGAGTTTCTTCCCAAAGGCCATCAGGCTCCTGAACTCAAACTCAGCCTCTTAACATCATCATGACTTCACTTACTAATCACTAATCACACACTCATTATTCTCTACCTCATACTGACAGTGTCATTTGCACACAACACTTTATGTGTCTTGATATCTTATCTTATCATATTTTATTTTTTATATATATATATATATGTTTTTGTTATTGGCTGCTTCATGTCAACCATGTTCAACCTGTTTGCACATTCCTCTCTGTACAGTCATGCTTACCTTAATATTTAATTCTACAGCATACTGTCACATTCTTTTATATTTGTGCAGTGAGAACATGTAGAACAGTTTGAGAATGGAACCAGCAACAGAAACCATGTCGGTGGTAAAGGATAGGACTGTCTTGTGTTTTGTCGACAGCCAGAGGAAATTCTTTACGCAGGAAAAACGCTGCCTTGAATGAAATGCATTTAATATTTTAAGTAGAAATGTTTCTTCAAATTCTGATAAAATGTTAGAACCAACAGCCTTGTGCATATAGCGTGGTTGTGCTTTGGGTGATCCTTGAAAGAGTCCCAGCTCGAGGTGCTTTCTGATGCCGTGTCCTCCTCTCTCACACTTGTGTACTTTCTGTACTGTCCTGTGTGTATAAATAACAAAAACACCAAAAATAAATACTCGTAAAATATCAACTTTGATATTGTGAAATATCTTTAACTGAAAACTGAATGCAAAACAAATCGCATACAATATTTTCACTTTAAGTTCAATAACAGTGGGGTTGGAAACAAAGTACACTATTCATTAAACACCTATTTAATGTATTCAGATGAAATTTTGCAATATTAAATTATTCACAAGCAGTTTTTTCAGAGCCCCCAGTTACACTGTTTTAATCAGAATCCTAACTATACAGTGTATTTAGTAAAACAAGTAAAATCAAATCAAGTAAATCTTTATTAAACTAAGTAAAATCAAAACCTTTCACAAAAGGTCAATGAATCTCTACCAGAAGTGACAGTGCAATGTAGCAGATGAACAATTCCTTACCAAATTGCCAATAAACAGCTGGATCCTTGACGACTCTACAAGGGGAAAGAAGAAATGGTTCACTGAAAAGTTCTTAAAAAGCAGTTTTTTGTTTAATACCATTCCTTTAAAACAGTGGTTCTCCAACTTTTTATATCAAGTACCACCTCAGAAAATATTTGGCTCTCCAAGTACCACCATAATGACCAACATTAAAATACAGTAGCATAGTAGGCCCAACTATTCAGCTACAGCTCTGCACAGTTCAAAACGAGGCAGTTTTATTCCTACTAAGAATATTTATTGTTGTCAGCCACTTTAACATTGTAAATACAGTTTGAACATTAACACTGCACAGTGCTTACATACAGGTAAATACAAAACTTAAATAATGATTAAATTAAAATGTGTTGTACCAAAAGTTAAATAAAAACTGTACTATACTTAAATGTAAAAAAAAAAAAAACTTTACTCAAAAGAAGATTAAATTAAAATGTATTAACATTAATTTATATTTAATTTAGTGATTCCTCTGCGTACCACTAGAGGGAGCCTGAGTAGCTCTAGTGTACTCATTCCACACTTTGAGAATCACTGCTTTAAACAATCTTAATAAGTTTAAATTTGCGATTATATGATATTTAGAAAACATGAACAGAATGTTATCTTTGAAACTATTATACTTTTAAAAATATAACACAATGCATGGCATTCACATCAGAGAAATGTGAAAAATCTCTAAGACAGACATTAACGTAACATAACTTACTAGCAACACACAACAACATTAGCATCTGTGATAAAGCAATACAAAAATACACACACACACAGACACAGGTATTCATCTTCTGCAGGTTAACGTTACATGTCATTTACCCATTTGTAAACTCTGGTAACATTATACTTTATTATTTTTGAAAGGTAAGAGAGATTTTCTTACCTGATTTTGTCCGTGTGTTTGCAGGACCTCGCAGATCACACCTGACCCTTCCTGTGTTCACATTCTAGTTTTTGTTCTCCGTTGACATGTCACGACTCAAATTTGCTCAAAATAAAAATTTAACAGGCAAATATAAAATAATTCGGGACCGACCGAGCAATCTCAACGAGCAGCAGCTCACACACACTCACACACACTCTCACACACACACACACACACTCTCTCACTCACACACACACACACACACACACACACACAGTCAGCGCCTCACTCAGAAAGACGATAATAACGGTCATATTTTCAAACTGAGAAAGGCGCGAACAGTTTCATTGGCCAGTTTCCTGGATGACAGCCAGATTAACCAATCATGATCAAAGAAATAAGGTAAACGCAGTGAAATGTATTTAGTTTTATTGTTGTTAATGATTATAATATTTTAACATATACCTTTAGATTTTAGAATAGGTTTAACGATCAAAATATTTTAAAATGCTAATAAAATAATAATAAGGATCTTAAATAATTTAGTAATAATAATTTAAAAGGCAGAAATTTATTTTGTATGCTGTTGAAGACATTAAGTTGATTCAACATGCAGTTCTTGTAAAAAAACAAATCAACATTGATTTACAAGTGTTTTTGGTAACCTTTTTCAACCATTTAGCATTAAACATTTTTTCAACGTTGTTTCAATGTTGAAACAACAACTGTCATTATTTCAACCATATTTCAGCGTTGAAGGTCGGTCATGTGCCGGCTGGGACAGATCGAATCTGTTCTATGACGGTGTAAACAGGAAAAAAACGCATGCATTCGGATATAGCGAGATCAGATTCAGGCCTCATTCATATGTGGAAATAAATGAGATGTAAATCGGATCTGTGCCAATGCGACTGTCATGTAAACAGGCAGATCGGATTTTCTGAGGCATCGCGTTCTGTACGTCATTAAAACTTGACAATTTAGTACTTCTTTGCGGTTTAATGACATTATATGGAACCCATGCTGGCAAAATGAGTGTAAAATGCGCACGGGCTATTTTGAGCTACAGGCAAAAAATTTTTTTTTTAAAAAAGTGAAAAATGCCGATTTTAGTCGAATTTGAGGTTTTCACAAAAAATTGTTCATAGCTCTCGTTTAGCGATCCCAATGCTCCAAATAGTAATTAAACATCTAAAAGTAACTTTAATTGCATTTTCTGAGAAATTACCTTTTCCCCGCTCCCTTCTCGCGCTGACTGACATCTGAAGAGCACGCATAACGGCGCGTGATCCCGATAAATACACAGAATTACAGTAGTTTTCCCGCCATTGTAATCTGTTCTGTCTTAAGTGAACGCTTGGGGAACTGATGGGGAAAAACATCTGATGTGTAACTTTATATGATTCGTGCTTTACAGTAGTCTGTCTCAATGTTATCATTAAAAGAAGAGGGAATCACTCGTAGCACTTCATTGAACTGCTTTTTGTAGTTTTAATAATCAATTTATTTGTAATGAACACACTGAAGTGATTTTTACATTTGATAATTTGTTTTTCGCCGGCTATATGAATGCTTTTGTTTAGATGTAAAATGATAAAGGTAATGCATTATTTGTTTCTTTCTAGACTATTTGTTCCTACTGTTTTTTTTTTTGCATCTGTTCTTATTTATAATAGGAAAGATAAAATAAAAAACAGCTATATTGTAATTATTAATATAGTAGCCTAAGTATTAATAAGAAAATAACTGGAGGAAAACTTTAATCTTTCTCATAATCAACCTGACTCGACTTTAAACGGGTGTAGCAATAATTTTTTGTCCGATTCCAAAAAAATCATATATAATTTTGAAGGTCTTTTAATGGAGAATGTGAAAATAAAAATAACTAATTTTTCAAATTTGCTCGACTGTTTTGTCAGCACAGGTCACTTTATTCTCGGGAGGAAGCACGTGTGGAGGCGCTAAATGACAACAACGCCTGCGGGATGTTTCAGATGGTATGGCAAGTGTTAACACATGAATCAGATATGGGTCACAATTGAAAGAACGTGTAAATGGACGGATATAGGCAACACATCGGAATTGAGCATCAAGACCTGCAGTGTAAACGAGGCCTTATACACTCTTATTGACTGAACTTAGCCAAATACATTCCTATTTCATTCATCTACATTTTGTTTTGTTGTTGACTGTTTTGGACTATTTCCTTACTATTCTTTTATCATTATTCAATTGTAATTGTTGATTGACAGCTTTACTGTTCAAGCTTTACGTTTTTTTTTTTTGTTTTGAATATGTGAAAAGGTTTCCAAGCATACTGCAATGCAGTAAAAAGAAAAAAAAAGAGAAAGGGAAGATATCCTGTATACAATAATTATACTCTAAAACTGATTTCTGTGTATGTGTCTTATTCTAGCAGTTAGTGACTAAATGGAGATTTGAATTGCATACAAGTACAGACACATTTCATAAACACAATTTATTTGTAATTCTGTGTTTAGTGTGAGACCCCGAACCCGAGACTCCAAATACTATTAATAGATACAACTTTACACGTATTTGGTGAGTTCAGACCCAGTAGATATTTTTCCTCCTTTTCATTGATATAAATCCGACACGCGGGTTACAATAGCATCACCTAGTGGCCAATCACTGTGGGGTTGTTTTACTGTGACCTCAGATTGAGGTTGTACATGTTTGGTGAGAATACAACAATCTGGGGTGCATTTCCCAAAAGCACCTATGGTTGCAAGTTCCGTCGTTACCAATAGAGTTCAATGGGACTTGTGACGATAGTTAGCTAACAATGATTTTGGGAAACGCAACCCCATTTGAGTTATAGCCATTTTAAGAAAAAGTGACTCCACTCACTTTGAATGTTTTAGTGGCCTGTCAGAACTGTGAATGAAAATTTCAACTTTTTTGAGAATGATTGTTTTTCTGACTCAAGAGAATGTTTCTATACTGGTTTTTGATTGGGTGAAAAAACTAGGAGTAGTTTTCAGAAGTAGGTTTAAAAAAAAAAGTGCAGAATGTTTTTTTAGATGGAAATGAAATCTGAGGTTTTTATTTGTATAGACCAAAGCATTCCAGTGATATGTCATGGTCATGATTCACAAATTTCATAACTTCATATAGTAAATCACCGATTTAATTTTGAAAAATTAAATTATTAAAAATGAATTATATTTCTTAACATGTTTATTACTTTTCATGTGAACAAATAAAGCCATATATGTGGGACAGTATGAAGGTGAGTTAATTATTAGGAAATCTTTCTTTCTATTTACAATATGCCTTTAAACAGTTTCAGTTATATTATAATTAAACTATATAAACCTTTTAATAAACTATATAATTGCTGTAAGTAGGGGCGGTTCTAGGGGCTTAGCCCAGAGA
Source organism: Aspiorhynchus laticeps (assembly GCA_023376895.1). NCBI lineage: Eukaryota > Metazoa > Chordata > Actinopteri > Cypriniformes > Cyprinidae > Aspiorhynchus > Aspiorhynchus laticeps. The sequence goes on along the minus strand of CM041794.1, from coordinate 79,464,199 downwards.
CATCCATACCTGTCAGAATACACTTTAAATTAAATGTTATTATTTTTTAAAAGCGGTAAATCTTTCTTGCTTATTAAAATAAAATAGTCACAATGAATTTAACTGTAAACATTAATCTATACTCATTCTTAATACGGAATAGGTTTAAAATCTACAATAGCCACCACATGACACCAAGCTGTTAGTGCTTGTCTAATTAGGAGGCTGCCAATATATATGATCATATTCATCAACAAGAATGCAACAATGCATGCCGAAGTGAGAACACCAAACATTCCAAGATGTTGGATTTACAAACAAAAGTAACAGCACATTTCAACATGTGCACTGCTATATTGGTTTCAGGAAAATCAGTCCATTTCTTTTTCATATGTTCTGCTGATATCATGTGTCTCTCACATGTCTCTGCCTCTCATTTTTCTTTTCCATCAGGCTTACTGGCTACACTCTAGTCCTGGTAGAATAAGGACATTAAGAAGGAAGCATCAAGCTTTGAACTGACTTACTCTTACAAATATATACCAGTCAAAGCATCTCCCTGTTTCAATGCATTACAATAAGCACAGATTAAAGTTATTCAGTCTAGAGCTGCAGATACACCTTACCCTCCACTGATGTCCTGTCACATGAAGTTTTGTCCTAGCTTTGCTGTTGTCTGCTTTACTCTTCTCTCAATTGTTTTTTGCTTCTCATCATAACACCCCTCCTTTCTCCTTTTGATTTGTGCTGATTGCTCTCCTTTTCTCTCTCTGCTTGTATTCCTTCTCTTCTGTCCACATCCTTCATCTTCTCCTTAAGCTAATGTCTTCATTTCTCTTATTGTTTCCATTTTCCATTTCTCTTTTCTGCGTATTTGCCATTTTCATTTGCATTGAATTTTATAGTTAACATCTTACAATTATTTTTTTTTTACTAATAGTAAATGTTAATTTTTACATATACTAATACATTACTACGGAATCCCTGAACCGCATGGTGTGAAAAAAAAGAGAGATAACTTCTGGTGAGGAAAAAAAAAGAAGAAAACTTATCTCATTATTTTAACATAATAACTCGTTATTTCGCCATATTAAGTCGTTATTTCGACATATTAAGTCGTTATTTCGACATAATAACTCGTTATTTCGACATATTAAGTCATTATTTCAACATAATAACTCGTTATTTCGAGATATTAAGTCGTTATTTCGACATGTAACTCGTTATTTCGAGATATTAAGTCGTTATTTCGACATAACTCGTTATTTCGAGATATTAAGTCATTATTTCGACATAACTCGTTATTTCGAGATATTAAGTCGTTATTTCGACATAACTCGTTATTTCGACATATTAAGCCATTATTTCGACATATTAAGCTGTTATTTCGACATATTAAGTCGTTATTTCGACATATTAAGATAGGGAATCAATTTCAGAATGCATTGTAGTTACAATGAGCTAGTCTTAAGCACTTTTACAAGTTGGTGCTCCAAAATCTCAAGAGGTTTTTTGCTAAGTGCCAGTATTGCTCTTTCAGTCAGCATTTTATCTGTTAGATTTGGTTTATTTGTTAACTTTAAACAATCATATAATCGCCTATTAATTCTTCTTCGATAGCCTATTTTGCTTCATGTGCTTGACCTTTATTGGCCCGATTAGAAACTTTTTTTGAATCGACGGCTTGCACTGCGTTAGCCTACCAAGGCTACCACTACTGTGGCTATTATTATTACTTTATCTATTATTGTTGTTGTTGCTATCCGTGATAAGAGTAGACTATTATGAAACCTACTGCTGAATATAGAATAGTTTTTTGCCCATTGGACATCGGCCACATTTGATCGTAACGCAACAGGAAGCTCAAAGCTGGCGGGCCGGGAGAAAACGAATAGAAAAGTGGGCCAAGATCATCGCAGTCATGGCGGAGGAGGATGAACTGTATGACTTCCTTCGCAATCATGGAGTGCCAGAGAACACGATAAATCGCATGACTGAGCAAAAGGTGATTTCAACATGCATATTAAACATGTTCATTATTTTGAATGCAGTTACCACATATATTCAATTTGACATGAATAAATTATTTTAGTAATTATATTGGTAATTAAGTTTAGTAAAACAGGACATTGCAAGTAGCATTCACTCAAATTCACTCAACTCACGATGACGACTCACAATACTGGTTTCATGATACGATATTCTCACAATTTTTTAAAAAAAAACAATGTATCGGATTCATTTTGCATCTCAACCGACTTGAATAGTCTCATATTTCAATCTATTTTCCAATGGTTCCAGGTGCGTCGTTACATCCCTAATTACAAGAGGAATCAAATAAAATGTAACTAATAGAAAATTATCAGAAGGTTGTAAGTTTTAAGTGTCAGTAATTTTGCTCATGATGGGTGAAACTGCAGTCTTTATGTATCCCTAAATGTGTACATTTATATGTTTATAGATTGACCACTCAACAGTAATAACAATGGATGACAATACATTGGAGAGATTCCTGCCAGCCCTTGGTGATAGGGTTGCGCTAAGGTGTTACTGTGACAACGGCAATCAGGTTAAGCAATCTAGAAAAAGAAGTCTACTAGAAAAACTAAGGAAGAAAATGAAACTTGGACATGCCTCAAACTTCTCAGAGGACGCCGGTGAAAAGGAGGAATGTGGGAGCACAAGAAAGTCAATGATTGGAAACAAAAATGCTTACAAAGACACAAGACGAATTAAAGTTGGATAGATACACATTCGAACAAAATGTGGTGGTGGGACAAGAAAGCTGTCTGTTCCGAAAAATGCTGGTTATGATGATCTCATCAAGCTGGGAAAGGAGCTTTTTTTCCCTCAAGGTCAGTCAAAGAAAGGTCCTGAAGTCAGTTTCTGTTTCAAAATATTTGATTTTCAAGAGTGAAATGCCACATGATGTCACCGTAGGAGAGCTGTACGAATCGGTTAAACTGGGAATACTGAGATTCTACTTAGTATCATTTGATCTTGAAGAATCTGAAGCTTCTTCAGAGGATCTTCAAACTTCAGACACGCCATCAGAAAAAAATGATGACTGCTACATAACAGGCGAGACCCATTTGTCATCTGATGATGAAATACAGTTTGGTCCAGTGGAGGATCCTGACTACACCTCTGATGATACTCTTTCCATAGAGGCGCCTCGAGAAGAGATACCATCCCAGTCAAGAGAGGTAGCACATCAAGAAGAGATACCATCCCAGTCAAGAGAGGTAGCACATTTGGTAACAGATCAAGAAGAGATCCCAGTCAAGAGAGGTAGCACATTTGGTAACAGATCAAGAAGAGATACCATCCCAGTCAAGAGAGGTAGCACATTTGGTAACAGATCAAGAAGAGATCCCAGTCAAGAGAGGTAGCACATTTGGTAACAGATCAAGAAGAGATACCATCCCAGTCAAGAGAGGTAGCACATATGGTAGCACATCAAGATTCTGCTCCGAAGGTGCTGAGACTGCATCGTGTCAACATCATTCATGATATGGTTGAACAGTTCAAAGATGCCAGTGTTGTGGAGACCAGACTGTCGGTTATCTTTGTTGATGAATGTGGCATTGATGCATCAGGTGTTGCCCGGGATGCATATTCAGGTTTTTGGGAAGCTTTTTTCCTGAATTGTGCAGATGGGGAAATTGAGTATGTCCCAGCACTTCAGCCTGAGTATGGAAAAGAAGAATGGGAGGCAGTAGGTAGAATTCTGCTTAAAGGATACCAGGATCATGGATTCTTTCCAGTGAAGCTGTCGCTGGCCTTTGCAGTTTGTCCCCTTCATGGGGAGAACAAAGTGACACCAGACATGCTGATTGAATCTTTTCTGAGGTATGTACTGTACTAGTAATGTTGCCAAATGTACAATTGAATGGTGCTGCATGCTAAATGAGCCATTGAATAGTATGACAGGTATTTACCACTATGTACTGTAATTGATATGTTTTTTACATTGTTTTATTCAAGGTTTGTCACGCTATTTGAGAAAGACATCATCAGCTCTGTGCTGGAAGGAAGAGAGTATGACAGGGATGACCTACTCGACATGCTTTCCAGAATGGGTGGGCACGCTGTACCTGATGGAGATGCCATAAAGGACACTATCATACAGACTGCACACAAACAACTAATACAGGAGCCAATGTATGCTCTTAAAATGATGGCTGCTAGTGCTCAGTGTACTTTAAAAAGTCTGCTTCCAACTGTGTCTTTAAGCAAGGCATTATTGCGTTGCTTAAACCCAATGAGAAACAACCTTCTCATAGCAAAACAATGCAGTTTTTAAAGCTGTTCATTAGATCACTTGACAAAGATAAACTGCATAAATTTCTGCGGTTTAGCACTGGGGCTGATGTTATCTGTGTTTCACACATTGATGTTGAGTTTACAGATGTCAGGGGTTTACAAAGGTGTCCAGTGGCACATACATGTGGTCCACTGTTGCAGATACCCTGCACTTACAGTACCTACTCTGAATTTTGAAGAGAGTTTGGAAGTGTCTTAGATGCCAACTACTTGAAAATGGATCTGTTGTAAAGCTGACAATAGCTTGTAAGGTAAATTATGTGCATGTCCAGCTAAACTACATTTTGAAAATGTTCTCTGTGTATGGCAGTGGTAAAATAATCAGGCTTCCCTTCATATACTGTTTTCATTTGAGTTGTCTGGGACAAACTTAAAGACATCATAGGTCTAATAAGACGTTTCAGTTTTGAAATCCATACAGTCATACATTTCTTTTTTGTTGGCCTTACACATTTAAATTGAACTAATTATGAGTCCCAGAAGTTCATGTTACAGTGCCACTAGCTAAACTACATTTAGAAAATGTCCTCTGTGTATGGCAGTGGTAAAATAATCAGGCTTCTTTTCATACACTGTGTTCATTTGTGTTTTCTGGGACAAACTTAAAGACATCATAGGTCTAATAAGACATTTCAGTTTTAAAAACCATACAGTCATACATTTCTTTTTTGTTGGCCTTACACATTTACGTGTAAATAAATATGAGTCACGGAACTTCATGTTACAGTCCCACTAGTGTTTTAATATGTACCAGTTGTGTTCTTATAAGGCAGTTTTAGAATTTATTTGAATTAGAAATACAAGTGGCCTACCTGCAATACTATTTAATCTTGTGTTATATGACCTTATGTCAGTACCTCTTGGTACACATTCTCATGTCCTGTAACTACATTTGCAAGTACAAACCAGTCCCTGACTGAATGAGAAAAGTGTTCAGTGCTCTAGTGCAGTGGCTCTCAAAGTGTGGTACGTGTACCACTAGTGGTACGTGAGCTTCCTCTAGTGGTACGCAGAGGAATCTCTGAATTATATATAAATTAGGCCGCATGTCCACCAAAGCGTTTTTTTTTTTCCGAGGCTAGTGATTTTTTTCAATTGTTTTAAATGGGAGCGTCTTTTTCATGCTGAGCACTCTGGTGTTTTTTTTTCTCAGTGCTGAGAGTTGATAAATGTTAATCTTTGGGTGAAACTTAGCGCTCATCACTGTCACTTAGTCAGCTAACCAATCACAGTGGAGGAGGGGCGGGACTAATACCGTCACACCCTGCTTGTACTACGACTGAACAACAATGGAGAAGTTAATGTTGCTTGTCTCCGAGTATTTATATCTTTACCAGATGGAATTGCCGGAGTAGCCTACCATAATATTGTTATGAAAAATAATACTTGGAGAAACATTTCATTCGCGATGCGTCTGCCATATTACTTAAGCGAATATTCCATATCATAGCAACTAGGGATGTTCATTTTAACTGTTTATCCATTAACCGACCGATAAGAATTTTGAGAATCACCCTATTATAATGCACTACCTGTGCTCTCTCACCAGCGTCAAAAGGGTTTACAATCCGATAAGTCAGTCCCAGTTCACCACATGAGTCCATGACTTGCACAATTTTATAAGGTCCCTTCCAATGGGGTGCCAGCTTCATGCGGCTTTCCACCGGGTTGTGGAGCCACACCATGGCACCTACCTCATAAGGCTGGTGACGCAAGCCAACATCATGGTACAGTTTTTGACGGTCGTGAGCTGCCTCATTGTGCATCCGTGCACTGCGAAAGGCAGAGTTCAGTTTTGTCAGTAATGAGGAAACAAACTCAGCATGTGATACTGATATCTGAGAGTCAAGAGCACGAGTGGGCAACAGTACATCTGCGGGAACACGTGCTTCCCGACCGTGGGTCAAGAAGAAAGGCGTGAAACGAGTGCTGGAGTGAGTCGTTGTATTATAAGCAAATGCCACATGCTTCACATAATCGTCCCATTCCCCACCATAAGTCAACAGTGTCTTAGCCAGTTGATCAATCAGAGTTCGTTTAAAGCGCTCAAACATGCCATCCGATTGAGGATGGTATGGCGTGGTGTGAGTCTTTTTAATGTTCAGAAGACGGCAGAGAGTCTGAACCACCTCTGCCTCAAACTGACGACCCTGGTCTGAACGCACAGTCTCTGGAACGCCATGAAATAGAACATAGTCACCAAACAGGCAATGTGCAACTGTCTGTGCTGACTGATTAGGCAAGGGATACAAATTGACAAATTTAGTGAAGTAGTCCTCGACAACCAGCACATACCGGTTTCCTTTTGAAGTCACAGGCAGCTCTAAGATGTCCATAGCCACTCTTTCAAATGGCCACACTGACTGGGATCCACCCATCGGCGCACGGTGGGCTGGAACAGGACTGCGCCGTGTCTGACACGCCTTGCACTGCTCACACCAGTCCTTGATGTCCCTGTACATAGAAGGCCAGTAACAAAATTGTCTTGCCCGTTCCCACACACGCTCTGAAGAGAAATGGGCAGAAGCCGGGGGGCCATGCAATTGCAAAAGAATGTCAGAAATTAGTGCAGAGGGAGCAACTATTTGGACTATAGGTTTACTTGTGAGGGGGCAGCAAACTGAGCGACATAACAGCCCATCGATGATAGAAAGATGGTTGAATTCAGTCCAAAACTTCCGTAAGCATGGAGAAGCTCCTTGTAATTTTCTCCTGGATGGTCTCTGGGCATGTGCCACCCAGCTCAAAGCAGTTGTAATGTCAAGGTCAGCATTCTGCATAGCTCTAATGTCTGATAAACTGTGAGACAACGCATTAATAGGAGACATGCTGTCTGAATTGTCAAGTGAGTTCTCCGCAGTCGCATCACCTGCAGAATCTTTGACATCAGAGGAATGTGCAATGTCAATGCCTGTTTGATTAGAACTCACCACATTTACTTGCAGGACCCCTTTATCACTATCCTCCGCCACGTTTGTGTCAGGTGTCTCAGGGCGGCGAGAAAGCGAGTCCGCATTCTTGTGATGTTGTCCATCCTTGTGTACAATGACCCAATTCAACGGATCAAGCTCCAGGATCCATCTAGCTCTTCTCCCTGTTGGGTCGTCATCAATGGACATTCGTCGAAGAGCTAATGGCATATGCCCCCACATGTTCACGCCCATCTCTGTCCTGCGCGAGAACTGCACCGACAGCCAGGTTGGAGGCATCAGTGTAGATTTTAAAGGGCACACTGAAGTCAGGCAAAATCACAACAGGCTCAGACGACAACACATTTTTCAGGTGGTTAAATGATTGGTCGCACACAGCAGTCCACACAAAGGGCACATTCTTACCAACGAGTTGGTTCAGTGGCGCAGCAAGTTTTGAAAAGCCCTTGACGAAACGTCTATAATAAGAACATAGGCCCACAAAGGCTCTCACCTCAGAAGGAGAATGGGGAACTGGCCAGTTCAAAACTTTCTCCGTGTTTTTGGGGTCAGGCTAAAGACCCTTCCGAGAAACTACATGGCCCAGGAAGACTACATGATCTCTGGCAAGGTGGCATTTGCGTGGGTTTAGTCTTAACCCTGCAGATTGGATTCTCAAAAATACCTCTTTGAGGCTTGACATGTGTTCGTCAAAGGTTTTATTGTAAATCAAAATATCATCGAGATATACCATGCAGATGTGCCACGGTAGCCCTCTGAGGACCAGCTCCATCAAACGTTGCAATGTAGCCGGGGCGTTGGAAAGGCACATCGGCATAGATCGCCACTGATAGAGGCCCTGTCCCGTGGTAAAAGCCGTCTTTTCTCGGTCCTCCTCTGCAACTTCCACCTGCCGGTAACCATTAGAAAAGTCTAATGTACTGAACCAGGCAGCACCTGCCAGTGCGTCCAGTGTGTCGTCCACTCGGGGCAGCGGATGAGAGTCTTTAATAGTCACACTGTTTAAACGTCTGTAATCCACACAAAAACGCCAGGTGCCACACTTCTTTCTCACCAAAACAACCGGCGATGCACAGGGACTACAGCTCTCCTCGATCACACCATCCGCAAGCAAATCAGTCACCTGTCTTTCTATTTCAGTACGTTTCTCAGGGGATGTACGATGTGATGGGAGCCTGCTCACCAGTTCTGATGTAATGTTTCACTAGCTTACATTTTCCAACATTCTGTTTGGAGGAGCTGAAATGCCATGGAATTCCAACAGCAAGGCTGACAGTGCAGCATTCTCCAAATCAGAAATAGGTGACTCGTCCAGCGATATAGGAGGCGCAGCTGCGGAAGAGGTCACTGCAGCTACATCAACTGGGGCATGAAACAGCTGAACATCAGAATCATCAACTGAGTATAACTCACCCAGGTGCATCCCTTGTTTCAATGAAATGTCATGTCCAGTAGGATTCAAAATCCGAGCCTTTGTCAGCCCGTTGTAAACCCTTACTAGTGTGTGAGCTACTATTAGACTGGAAGACTCTGCCACATTGGGTTCTAGGTATCCAACAAAGTCACTTGCTACATGAGCTGCGTTATGTAGACATACTTTAACTGGCACCACTGACTCGCTGAGAGGTGGCAAATTTATAGTGGTTGCCAGTGACACATTGCAGCATGTCGGAACAAAGTCTTTGCCGGTAAGTAGGGGAACTGTCATGTCCCACAGTTGGCGTTTAGCATGGCTGAGGTCCAGTAAGGCATGATTTTTCAGCAGAAAGTCCCAGCCCAGCAACACAGTCTGTGTGGTTTCTCTTAGCACATGAAATACATGCTGCCATGACTCCGTTCCCAGCTGGAATGTTACAGTAATGGTGCCCAGTGTATCTAACATTTGTCCATTCACTGCATGGGCTGACACATAGTCTTTTCTCAGTGGACAATTGCGAAGTGTAGGAATTGACATACGAAAATCTTCACTCATAAGCGACACACTGGAACCAGAGTCGACTAAAATTTGAACCTCCACGCCTTCAATCACTCCTTTCACATATGATACTAACAGCTCCTGGCCAGAATCCAACCTTAAATCATTGTCTTTTGACACAGAATTACAGTCGTCTACATTGTCAATATGAGGGCCCGCAGGCAACATAGCTGGTGTTTGGGCCGCAACATCAGCTACAGTCCGTTTTCCGGCTGGTAGCGGCGCTCCTCTCTGCTAGGTGACATGAAACACACTCCCCGCTTTCTTGAATCATCCTCATAGCCGTTCCATCTGCGAGCACCTGGGCTGGGGCTGCGTCTCGCAGAAGACAAAGGAGAGTGTGAGTCTTTATAATTACGCACATCCATGCCTGAATTATGATCATCACAGTGCTGGAAATTCCTCTCAGGTGAGCGTCCTCTCCGAGTGCTATCAAAGTCACGTGACTGACATCCTCGACCCCCGCAGATACACTGGCACCTTCCATTAAACTGAGAGCGGCCTCCATCCCACTCGTCAATTGCTCTAAAACTCACTCTGGCCTGCAGTTTTTGATTTTCATCGCCCAAGCGCCTCAATTCCATTCTATAACAGTGGAACAAATACTCCTTTGAAGAAAATCGGAATTGTAAAAGGTTTGCTTTTATTTGTGTGCATTCACAATAAAAACAAATATTTGCACTTTTGTAAAATAAGCCTAAAAAAATAGGATGCCGCTTCTGCCATCTGGTTTCCTTTCGCGCAGCACAAAAATGAACCGAAACTCTGCATAGGCTACTTGTTGCACAGTTTTTATTTAGTTTTCTTAAATTATTATTTAAGTGAAAATATATTTCGTATAGGCCTAGTTATTTGTTATAATATATATATATATATATATATATATATATATATCGCCTAGCTTTATTATGTTTTTCTCCGCTCGCAGAAGCGCTGCAGGTGCGTGATGTGATATAATATGATCCGGGGCGGCGCCAGAGAATGTTGAACGCAGGTGCTGAGGGGGTGCTAGATCAATGACAGGGGAGCTGGGCAATTAATAGTAAATATGACCAAAACAGGTTGTTGTTATAATTATTATTTTATATGAATAATAAAATCGCTGTATAGGCACATTTCAAATGTTTATGAGGAATGTGGGAGTATTATCGTGCTTAGCCTACTGTATGACATGGGGGCGCGCGCACGCAATTATTTTTATGTATTTATTCTTTCCTGCTGAAAGAGCTTATACTCCCGTCATTTTTGGATGTGTTTTCTGTCGTATCATACAGTCTCCATGAATGGAGCGCGTCACAACAATGAACCAGCTCAAAGACATAAGAAATAAATATGCAGAAAGTTTGAAAACCAATTAAAATAAAAAAATAAAAAATCTTCTCTGATTATGTAGTCCGTATAGGTGCATTTCTCTATTAAAGGCACTTCCACTGTGATGGCGAGTCTGAGAAAGCACTAGTTTATTAATAAATAATTAAAATGTCTTCTTTTCCCCCGATGTATTCATAATCATTACTTTAGCGGTAAGCGTTATGCGTGCATTTGAGTGCAGAATAATACTCCTAAATGCCTAAATAATAGGCATAAATAATAACCTAAATGGTTATTTATGGGATTAACTTTGTGCCGATTAAAATGAATGTAATTTTTCAAGAAACGTATGAAAATATAAATTGAAACGGAATAAAATGTCTTTGAAACTGAAAAAATAAATAATTGCATACAAAATGTTTGACTTCGTTTTTAATACACTGCATGTTTTGCAATGGTTTTCTCCTCTTTCATTCATTGATCTGTACTTACAAATACGCTTCCAGAGTTTTCATTTATGCTTCTAAAGTTTTCGTTTACGATTCTGAAGTTTTCGTTCGCCCTTCTGGCACAAATCTCTCGTGGGGGTGGGGCTAGCAGCGGTGTGTTCTCATTGGCTACTGAGTTTTTGATTGACAGCATCTTGACCTGGAAGTGAAGACGTTAGTGTTGCGCCCCCAGTGTGGATGTGAGCGTCTCTTAGCGGCTTCCTATTTCATTTTAATGATATAAAGTTAGGAGTTTTGTTTTTGAATTCAATCTGTATTTATCTGTTGCTACTACTCTATCAACATAAGCTTTTAGGAGTGCGAGAGAAAAAGAAGATCATATTGAGGGTTCATTATTAAAGTACTGTATATAATACTGGAAATATTGTATAATGGTCAATGTTCTCGTAGGATATTTGTTTATTGCTCATGATTCTTTTGCATTGTAGTGTCTAATTAGGTTGAGCTGTTACATTTGAAAGATACTATCATATATAGTATATGTGTGATATATTCAGACGTCAAGAAAGTCTCACTCCAACCTGACAATCAAGCTCATTTTATTACATATTCCACACAAAAGGATGTTCTTGCTGCCAATTGTTTTTATCATGCTGATAATTTTGTTTAGTTATTTTATTTAGTTAACATTATCTAACATTTAAAATTGGAAATACATTTTTAACAATCATCAACTCTTTCAAGTGTGACTTTTATAAACCTGTTGAATGAATGTAAATTAAATATGAAATAATTCAAATAAATGTACATTATTTATTGTCACTATAGCATATACACAAGTATCAAAGTGAAAGACTTGGATGCAATTATGTTGTGACGGGAAAGACCAGAATCCAAGAAACACTAACTGCATAGTTTACATGTAATGCACTGTATTCTCATAATTTACATTACTACACAAAATGCACAAGAACATAGTATACAGAATATGTTTAAAATTCATTATATGTTTTAAACACTGCAATGATCCTTTCAACAGTTCCTGTTACAGTATAAGTTACAAAACAGTGAATGAGTATGTTATAATGGAGTGCAATGTCAGTCTTTATGGGGATAGTCCATCCAAAAAAATGAAAATGATCTAATTATTTACTCACCTTTATGCCATTCCAGATGTTTATGACTTTCTTTCTTGACATAAACACAAAGATTTTTAAGAAAATAATCCATCTCTGAGAATCCAAATGACACAAGTGGATTGTAACCCATGCTCGTATGACAGCTAAATGGAAGCGATTGTTAATAGTCAAAAGTTTAAATTATTAGTGTTTTTCTTATCTGTCGTTTTACTTTTTAACCACTAAGGTCAGATGGATTACTGTCACGGTCACTGTGTGTGGTTTTTGAGGGTGAGTAAAAGATGAGAGAATTTTTATTTTTGGGTGAACTATCCCCTTTACAATCATATGCTGTTGGTATGCTAATTCAAGATCAGCATAGACTAAGAATAAAGTGCAACCTCTTGTGTACGTGTGAACTGTGTTTGTTTTAATCTAGAGCTCCAAAGAAATTAAAATATTTGCATAATATCAGGTGTCTGAAGATCAAGATCCCAGTCGTTTAAAGGTGATGTATCTGAACAAAATAAGATTCTTGTCTGATGAGGGCATTTGGATATACTATATTTAGGCAATGTTAAAGACTATACTTTTTGTCAAAGTTTGTTTTGAGTAAGAGTCCCCCCCCCAAACAAAAATGTTCATCTGAAAAGCATGGTTAAAAAGGCTTTACATTGCCAAATTTGACAGCACAGTGACTGACAGTGTACTTGTAAAATATCATCGGTCATTGTCAGATACAGTACATTTAGTATTGTACATTATGCTATGTGCTGGGGGGAAATATGAACTAATCGAAACAAATATTATCTAATTGAAGGCTATAACTGTATGTAGATAACCAGGTCCAGTAATGATTGGGCTAAATCAAGACAACTTACCGTGAGTATCCTGATAACGACGATGATTGATTATTGATGATGGTATCATTCGCTGTGCTATTCCTAAGAAATCATCTCAACAATGTAGCATAACAGCAGAACAATACTGATAAAATAATAATAATACAAATATTTATATATTATTTTATATAATTAAAATGAAATAGGAAGCCGCTAAGAGACGCTCACATCCACATTGGGGGCACAACACTGACGCCTTCACTTCCAGGTCAAGAAGCTGTCAATCAAAAACTCAGTAGCCAATGAGAACACACCGCTGCTAGCCCCGCCCCCACGAGAGATTTGTGCCAGAAGGGCGAACGAAAACTTCAAAATCGTAAACGAAAACTTTAGAAGCGTAAATGAAAACTCTGGAAGCGTATTTGTAAGTACAGATCAATGAATGAAAGAGGAGAAAACCATTGCAAAACATGCAGTGTATTAAAAACGAAGTCAAACATTTTGCATGCAATTATTTATTTTTTCAGTTTCAAAGACATTTTATTCCGTTTTAATTTATATTTTCATACGTTTCTTGAAAAATTACATTCATTTTAATTGGCACAAAGTTAATCCCATAAGTATTCCCTTGTTTGTTAGTTATCATCCTGTGTATTTACACTTCTGAATTTGTTCTGTTTTGTGTTGGTTGATCACCTTATTGCAGTGATTAGTTGATGTTCCTGTTATCGTCCACTAGAAGGCAACAGTAACAAACATAGGTAGCAGATACATAGGAGCAAAAACAGAACAAAGAAGTGAAAGTAAAGCTTAAGCTGAACCTGTGGTTGTGTGCTTAAGAAATAAAGAGGCTACACGCCAGTACATACATTTAATTTTCAGAGTGTTTATTCAACGAACACCAGACTTATTAGATGATTTTGTCTTTTAGAATTATCTTCTGGTTTTGTTTCTTCACTAAGATCCTCAACTCTTCGGATCTCAACTGGTTCGATAGTCACCTTAAACATCCACCTGGCATGAGCATAAGGCACTAGCAGCATTCAGCTGGTATTCAGTGTGAGAGGAAAATGTCACTGCTAAAGCACTTGAGTTGTCATCTCATTTTGACACTGTCTTTATTGACTGGAACAGAAAGTGGTAAGTAAAATGAGAGATATTGAAGCCATACTACTGCAACATTTAAGAAGAGTGAATTGTGTGATAATTATGACTATAGGGTCTCTATAGTGAATATTACTTAAGTATTTTTTGGGAGGAAAAGAACAGTGTACTGAAACTGGCTGATGTATCCAATTTATTTTGTTTATTTCTTTTTTTTTTTTTTACATTTATCTAACTGTGATTGTTCGGCATCTACATCTTTTTCAGCTCATCAATATTACACAAGAGAGTTAAGATGCATCTACAGCTCCTCTGATCTCAGCGACATGGTGTATATTGACAACTTTTATTTAAATAAATTTCTATTCACACAGTTCAACAGTACTTTGGGGAGGTTTGTGGGATTTAGTGAGAATGGAATGAAATTTGCTGAGAACTGGAACAATAGCACCTTTCTGCTAACAGAGAGAGCCAGTGTTGATATATACTGCAGGTTTTATATTAAAATCTGGGACACACCGGACCGTACTAGAGAAGGTAAGTGGCTCAAAACTTCATGGAATTTTCATTTCAGTTTTTCATTTGTTATTTTTACAGAAGCATATGCTACTAAATAGAAAATAATTGTTAATGGGGAAAATGTTTTAATGTAACCTTGAATGATAATCATTAAACTCTAGAATAAAAAAGTAAGAATTAAATTAGAAAAACCTTTTTTGAGTAAAATTTCACCATACACACACATACATAATGAGCCTCATTTACGAAATGAACATACGACCGAAAATTGGGCGTACCGTCATTTCTACACAAAATGTGGAATTCATCAATATGGACGTGAGCGGTGAGCGTTTTTGTGATACTCTTAATGCATTTTATTTGTTTTCTTTATATCTTAACTGATCGGTGATCACGCAGGTGCCTCACACGCACAAACAACGTTTCGGCGTTACTAACTTGACATTTCAGCCACTAATCAAACTAAAATGCAGTCAACCAAACGTAAAAGTTACACTGCTCAATTTACCACTGTAAAATCAGCGTGCAGCACCGAAATAAACATTTTTGCGAATGTGAAGGGTGGTATTTTACGTGGATATTGGAACACAAGTGAAGTACAAAGATAATAGTTTAGCAACTAAATGTTACATGGCAAAAATGGAAACATTTGGATGTCGAATAAGAGAGGCTCGTGAGCCCAATGCCGTTTAGTTTCACTTAAATAAATTAATTTTAGCTTGACGTTGTAGTCTGTTTATAATGAATGCCAATATAGCCTAATTTGTTTTACTTCATAGTGTAATATAAAATTTTATAGCTACTAATTTTTTCATTCTTGTTTTGTAATACCGTTAAATTTAAGGGATTTGTTGTGGATTACATATAAATGTATGCCATTGTATGCAATTATAAGGTTAACGGGTGTTTTTGGAGTAAGGTCAATTTCTTCCTCTTTTTGGCCGGGTTATGTTTCTCCGTGTCGTAAACTCTAGGGGCGAGGCTTCTAAACCGGGGTGTTTTTAGGGGCGAAATATTCAAATGACCATTGTTTTCAGCCGCCACATTTATCAACGTACGATGGGATTGGCGGCATACGAATGTTTCATAAATCACACGTGTGCTCTGTCGTAAGTTGATTTGTGTGCTCGGATCTGCGCTCGTTTCTATGTTAGATTGATAAATGAGGCCCATTATGAGACATTCATTGATGAATTGACAGCTGTGCATTTAGGATATTGTTCTTCTTGATTCAGTGAAACCGATGGTTATGCTCAGTTCAGTGAAGCAGGCCGGTGGCAGACATCCAGCTGTGTTGATGTGCAGCGCATATGAATTTTTTCCTCGACACATCAATGTGTACTGGTTGAGAGATGGTAAAGTGGTGACCTCGGATGTGACCTCCGTAATGGAGATGGCTGATGGAGATTGGTACTATCAGATCCACTCTGAACTGCAATATACTCCCAGATCTGGACAGAAGATCTCCTGTGTGGTGGAGCATGCCAGCTTCAATAAACCCATGATTTATGACTGGAGTAAGAGGAGATACTCACCTAATCTCATATTAGTACTACATTTGTGAATGGTTTATTTTAATATGCCAATTTAGGATCAGATAGAAAATATGAAATAGTCCTCACCTCACGTACTGTTTTATTAAAACTATGTTTGTGGCATAATGTGACAAATTAGTGTACCCTAAAGATCCGTCTCTTTCTGAGGCTGAAAGGAATACAATCGCCCTCGGGGCATCTGGTTTGGTGCTGGGAATCATCACAGCAGCTGCTGGACTCATTTACTACAAGAAGAATTCAACAGGTCAGTGGAGATGAGAATAATTTAGATTGATATTAATCTGTGTATATCATCCCTATACATGCATTTTGACTTGTCAATCTTTTTTTGTCTTTGACAGGAAGGATCCTAGTACCTCATTTTCGATGGTAGATTTAAAACTAAAATTTAAAACAAGAAAATCAACAAAATTTTAGCACAAAAGTGGATACTTATTTTTTTCTGACAAGCACTGTATGAATGTAATAAGATATTATTCAGTGTTTGAAATTGATAAAAAAATTATGTGTGAAATGTCTATATCTATATATATATATATATATATATAATATATATATATATATATAATAGTGATTATTGCTCTCGCTAAGTTCATCTTTTGTATTTGTATACAATATTATACCTGAAACTAATAAGATACAAGTCCTTGTGACTATGCCTAATAAATGAAACAACTACACTAAACAAGTATACAGGTGCTGGTCATATAATTAGAATATCATCAAAAAGTTGATTTGTTTCACTAATTCCATTCAAAAAGTGAAACTTGTATAATGTATACATTCATTCCACACAGACTGATATATTTCAAGTGTTTATTTCTTTTAATTTTGATGATTATAAGTGACAACTAATGAAAACCCCAAATTCAGTATCTCAGAAAATTAGAATATTGTGAAAAGGTTCAATATTGAAGACACCTGGTGCCACACTCTAATCAGCTAATTAACTCAAAACACCTGCAAAGGCCTTTAAATGGTCTCTCAGTCTAGTTCTGTAGGCTACACAATCATGGGGAAGACTGCTGACTTGACAGTTGTCCAAAAGACGACCATTGACACCTTGCACAAGGAGGGCAAGACACAAAAGGTCATTGCAAAAGAGGCTGGCTGTTCACAGAGCTCTGTGTCCAAGCACATTAATAGAGAGGCGAAGGGAAGGAAAAGATGTGGTAGAAAAAAGTGTACAAACAATAGGTATAACCGCACCCTGGAGAGGATTGTGAAACAAAACCCATTCAAAAATGTGGGGGAGATTCACAAAGAGTGGACTGCAGCTGGAGTCAGTGCTTCAAGAACCACTACGCACAGACGTATGCAAGACATGGGTTTCAGGGTCCATGTCAAGCCACTCTTGAACAACAGACAGCATCAGAAGCGTCTCGCCTGGGCTAAAGACAAAAAGGACTGGACTGCTGCTGAGTGGTCCAAAGTTATGTTCTCTGATGAAAGTAAATTTTGCATTTCCTTTGGAAATCAGGGTCCCAGAGTCTGGAGGAAGAGAGGAGAGGCACAGAATCCACGTTGCTTGAGGTCCAGTGTAAAGTTTCCACAGTCAGTGATGGTTTGGGGTGCCATGTCATCTGCTGGTGTTGGTCCACTGTGTTTTCTGAGGTCCAAGGTCAACACAGCCGTATACCAGGAAGTTTTAGAGCACTTCATGCTTCCTGCTGCAGACCAACATTATGGAGATGCAGATTTCATTTTCCAACAGGACTCGGCACCTGCACACAGTGCCAAAAACTACCAGTACCTGGTTTAAGGACCATGGTATCCCTGTTCTTAATTGGCCAGCAAACTCGCCTGACCTTAACCCTATAGAAAATCTATGGGGTATTGTGAAGAGGAAGATGCGATATGCCAGACCCAACAATGCAGAAGAGCTGAAGGCCACTATCAGAGCAACCTGGGCTCTCATAACACCTGAGCAGTGCCACAGACTGATCGACTCCATGCCACGCCGCATTGCTGCAGTAATTCAGGCAAAAGGAGCCCCAACTAAGTATTGAGTGCTGTACATGCTCATACTTTTCATGTTCATACTTTTCAGTTGGCCAAGATTTCTAAAAATCCTTTCTTTGTATTGGTCTTAAGTAATATTCTAATTTTCTGAGATACTGAATTTGGGGTTTTCATTAGTTGTCACTTATAATCATCAAAATGAAAAGAAATAAACACTTGAAATATATCAGTCTGTGTGGAATGAATGTATACATTATACAAGTTTCACTTTTTGAATGGAATTAGTGAAATAAATCAACTTTTTGATGATATTCTAATTATATGACCAGCACCTGTATATGATGACTATATTTTACTCATCTTTGTTTAAGGAAAACGGTTCAGAGATGAATTGTCTGTCCAATGTGTCCCCAAATGACCCTAATGTGGTTGACTACAAACTGTGGAGAGAAACATTTTCTTGATTTTCATGTTCTATATGTACATATGGTCCTACGTGTTTCTTTACAAACTGTACAATTTTATTCAAAGTATAGATAATATTAGTTTTTTAATCACTTCATCTTTTATTATGTCAATTTGAGACTTATAATAAGCATTAAAAACGTACCAGTCCTCCTTGGGCATTCTGATGTTTTCTCTGTTCTGAAAAGAAAAACACATTTTAAAAAAAAATCTATGTTAATGAAAAGAAGTTAAAGGAAAGATAAATGGAGTTTTAGCTGTTTAGGGGATGCTTGCAGAACACTGTAATATGTAATTAGTTGAGTCTATTTACACCTGAGTTAAATTAACTCTACTCCGAGTGTATTTGGTCCCACTCTACAAAGTGATAAACTAACACTAAAGTTAAAGAGAGAATTAAGGGATTAATTAAGTGATGATTGAGCATTAGTGATGAACACCTGCTGTTAACAAACAGAATCACTGAAGGAAAGACTGTAACTTGAATGCAATGTAAGTCGCTTTGAATAAAAGCGTCTGCTAAATGCATAAATGTAAATGTAAATGAAAGAGAAACAAGAAAAACAGGAAAAAAAAGAGAAACACTAGAACTACAACTGACTTCCAGCCACAGCCTTAGATGAAATCAGCTGAAATAAAACACATTAAATTTCTCAAGATCTCAGCAGAGAATGATTCAACAACAAATTACCAGCTTCACTTATTAATAACCAGTTTGACTTTAATTCTGTCATGCAAAAGTTTTTACTGAAAATTTGGTGAATAGTGTTTGCTTTAGTTGGGCTCTTCACCCTTGACTTTATAATATTTAATTTTTTCTCTGGTTGCTGCATTTCTGTGTTTATAAAACACATTATTATAGCAAAGAAAACCAGGAGAGACTGGTAGACAACAGCAGAGCAGAGCAGAGTGGTGTGATTTGGATGAATAGCCAGCAATGAGTACGGGTTATCCAATCAGAGTAATAAACAATGTTAAAATTACAAAAGAAAGTCCAAACTACAATCCAGTAAAGTCAGGTATCCGGAAGAGCAGGAGAGGAGACAACGCTGCAAAACAAACCAAACAAACAAAAAGTTCCAGCAAGAATCGGCAGCAAAAATGCACACAGAGTACTCTCACCGGAAGCAGAAACTAATGGGCTGTTGAGATTCATTGATCACACCATTGTTGAGATTCATATGCTGATTCTTGATGAAAGTTTGCATCTAAAATATTCAGATGTTCATAATGTCGTCTGTGCAAAGTCTTTATATAATGCACCAAATTATCTGTTTAAAATATTTTCATCAACAATATTAAAGGGTCAACAATATTAACAATATTAAACAATATGATGCGATTTCAAGTGTTTCTTTCTCTTTGGAGTGTTACAAGCTGATTGTGCATAGATAAGATCCCTGAAGTTGCAAAGACTAAAGTCTTGAAGCCAAAGAGATATTCTTTATAAAAGTTAAGACTCTGTCACGCCCCCCTACAACAGCTCGTTCAAACACACCCCCACATGTCTATGTCACGATGTGGAAATATTTGCATAAGGCGTGGTTTCAGTAACCGCAGTAGTGTTGATGCAGCCGTGTCAGGGAGACACTCTGTTTCTAGGCGAAAGCAAAAGCACTTTATTTGGTCTTCCGAAAGTAGATGCATTTAGGAATCATTAAGATTACTTACAACAGAACAGCAACGCATTTTATGGACGACCGTTTCGTGAACCTAGGAGAGGAGGTAATTCCGACTTTGCTATGACCACCTGGCTGTTCTGAATCAGCGACTGTATGTTTTGTTATTAGTTTAACGCCCGTTTCACACCGCAAGCGTGAGCGGCGCGTGAGCAGCACATATTTTTTTCGGCGTGCATGTTAACAAATGAGTGCATTCACACAGGGAGCAGGAGCAGCGCGTGAGCGTCAAGCAGGAGCGTCGCGTGAGCAGCAGTGCCACGATCGTTTCGGCGCCGAGTCTATTTTTGCTGCACCGCTTACGCTGAATTAAAGTCACAGTGCATTGTTCTTGATCAAAATTGACCCGATTAACATTAAAAATAATAAATTTCACCATAAAATCATGTAAGTGATGTGTTTCATGTTTCACAATCACCATATTAAAAAATAAAATGCACGAAAACACATCACTTCCACGAGTTATTGCCCAAACTTCAAAGGTCTGTTAAATTAATAAAACTACAGGCATTTGTTAGCTTTAATATTACTTTTTCAATTCAATTATTCAATCCAATTACACTTTATTTTTGTAATTCTTTCCAAAATTTGTCTTGGATCTCACAGCGTGTCTCACATCAAGTCACATCGATAATTACTAAACAAACAATACAATAGACGCACCTTAATACAAAAAAAACAATAGCTCTCTCTCTCTCGCTATATATATATATATATATATATATATATTAGGGATGGGAAGATTCCCCGATTCACTCGGTGCATCTGCAAAAAAAGTTAACGATGCGATGCATCAGTTTAAAAAGTGTGCATCGGATACAAGTTGACATTTGTATCGTGATGCATTGTTTCTAACATATTTGCATCGGTAAAAACCGATTTATTTATATAATTACTAGTGGATGCGCTACACTTTTATTGTTTAGGAAGTGACCAATAAAATGTGACCAATATTTTATATGTAGATTGATTTCTCCTCTAAACTGTGTCTCAAGCGCGTTCTCTCATCACCGCTGCGCGTGAATATGACGAATCACAACAACACTACGGAGACCTGAGGGCTGTTTCATAAAAGACGCTAAGAAAAGCGGGAATTAAAGTCCAAAGCCTGACTTGAAATAACCTAACAAATCAATCGGGGCTAAAGCGGTTATAAACGACAATGTAAGTTCACACAATCTAACTAATTTGTGCACGCTTATTCTTAAGCAGACCTTAATGTCGATCATGGATCAAATCGATCCAGCATGGCAAACAGCGAATATATTTGCGCTGTTTAATGCATTTGAGATGTTTTGTTTTCCTCAGTGCATAACTGATATGTCACGAGTATATTTTTCATCTGTAAATGTTAGAAAGTCATGCAAATATATCCATTTTGCTGTCAGGAGTGGGCTTACGTGAGTGGACGAGCGCTGCTGCGCGCATGCGCACTAAACAGACGGAGCGCAATAATTCTGAGTCAAATATGCATTTTATGATAGCAGTGACTGTAAAGAGACTATTGTAATGGGTAAATAAAATGTAAGCTAATACAGTCCTAATTACTAAGCTCAGATGATTTAATGTGTTTCTTATAGCAGTTAAAATGTAGTTTTAATTTAGTGATTTTAACTTTTAGTTTAGTGATTGTTAATTCTTTAAAGAGCAATGTTATATTGTAATGTTCTAATGCTATCTGTTCTAACTATAAAAGGTACAGCGTGAGTGTGTGTGTGTGTTTGAGAGAGAGAGAGAGAGCGAGAGAGAAAGAGTGTGTGTGTGTGTGTGTGTGTATCATAATTTACACTTACTTGTGTGGACATTGAAGTCCTTAGGGCCATGAAAGTGGGTGCTGGCTTTGACAGGCCCATGTGCACCCAGACTTTTGTAAAAGCCTTGAGGAGGCCCTTGTACAGCCGACCATTTTTATTAAAAAAAAAATGGGCTGAATGGCTCCCCTCAAACTTATGTAATTTTTGAAACTCACTCATGCACTTATATTCCTTTTTGGTCACTGGTACTATTGCATGACCAAATGTTTTGCATGTTTTGTGGTTTTTCACCTGTAAAGTAAAATAATTATGAATAAGTATATGATTATATATTTAAACAAACAAATGTGAAAAAAAACAATGACTACTAAAACACTTACAAAAATGGCATAGCCATCCTGCCCCTCTTTACAGTTTTCTAATTCTTCTGTGGTGAGGTTGAGGATGACACCTGGCCTGTGGCCAGAGGTGCCAACCAACAACCCCCCAAGAAGACCAAAGAAATGGTCCAGACCACTGCTGTCACTGCTTTCCTTGAGGTTTTCTAAAACACAATAAAAAGAAATCAGCCCACACAATGAAAAACATTAACTATGAAAGCAAACTCTTACTCCACTTATGCATTTTGTTGTCTGGAATCTTCAAAAACCTTTGTAACTTACGCAGGGCTTTGGGCAGTTCATTGCTTGCACATGCAATAAATTGTGCATGCACGCTGGGATCCAAAAAGTTCTCTGATAATAAAAATAATGGCAGTTAGATTAAGCACACCAAATCACACATCAGGTCCTCAGTGTTAAATTAACACAAACACATCAAGAAAGATGAAAAATAGCAGCAGTAAAAGTGTGCATATGTTCATACTTCTTCTTTATACTTATTTGCCTATTATCCCTAAAGTCCTCAATAAAGGTAATAAATGCTTCAAACGAGTTATCTTTAAGAATCCCACTAACTTCTGACCCCGTTTACAGTGCAGTACAAAAAGTGTAACATTTAGTCATTTTGACTTACAATTGGGGAATACATAAAATGATTCTTCTTAAAGAGGCAGACACATGAAGTGCACATATCGTGCCACCCCTATAAATTTCACTTTCAGTTTTGATCGTACAGATAAGAGCAATACGTCAATCAAATCTGTAAAGGGACTACTTTTATTTGTATACACACATAATAAAAACAAAACTTTGTGCATTTATAAAATAAAGAAAACAAACAGGGTGCGCTGTCTGCCGCCTTGGTCAGCGTGATCTTCATTTAGAAACGTGTCATTAAAATGAACTGAAACTCAGCAAATACTCCACAAAGAGACATGAGAGATATATCTATAGAAAGCTTGACATGTCTACTTTTAAACTCAGCAAGTATTTTCGAAAACAAATATTCTGTGATAAAGTAATCCATATGAAACCAACGCGATGTCCAGTCTTTCACGTCTCTCTTCAGTATATCTAATGCGACCACGCCCACGCGCTGAGCATGCTATAGATATTATAATCATCCATGTGAAGCACGTGCCAAGTAAACGCCCACATCACAGCAAAGCAAGCAGCGAGACTTTACCTCAAGTTCATCTCGGCTACTGTTCGCTTTGTGCTAAGAGGAATAAGACCAAATTCAACTCAGAAAAAGACTCGCTGTAACAAATAAGACAGAATTTCAAGAAGCTTTGGATTACCTCAGAAAAGAAGAGTGCAGCGGCTTGAGCAGCAGAGATCATAAACATGAGTAAGTCTTTTTTTTTATTAACCTACTTGTATTAATTTTCACATAACTTGTCACATAACTACACATTTTACTAGTTAGACATTTTCCAAACAACAATTCCTGACTAAATGTATAATCAAGTGAAACATTATGAAGTTTCAGTCACAGCATCTAAATATCTCATGATGCCAGTATGTTTTTTAATGTTCTATAAAATAGACAGCAATACAATATAAAAGTAATTTGAGTTATAATGTTACTAGCCTAATGTCAGTAAGAATGATTATACAAAACTTTACTACCTGGTCTCATGGCATTTACGTACCTGGGTGCACTTTTTAGCGAGACATGAAATACGTACCAATAACTACATATTACTGCAGTTTCCAAAAGAAACAAACACTAGAGGCAGTAAAACTCTGACACATTTTACTCATTTTCACACAAATTTACAGAGTTTTGATTAATAAAGCGCAATTTTCGCACAATTACTTGAAGAATATCATGTTACGACTTCAAAACAAAATTAATATGCTGGGAGATTTGAAAATGTATGCTTTTGAACGTTAGCATCACACATATCCAGCCTTGTATCTATGGGTTTTCATAGACGGTAAGTTTGCTCGGTAGCTCACGGAGTACGGAGACGTACTTAGGAGGCGAGGAGCTCCGGTTCGAATCCCGTGTAATCACCCTTTTTGTTCAGCAAGAAAATGTTCCCTTTTTCTTGCTGAGCAAAACTTTTCTCTATTGGGCAGACATTTCGGGCACCTGTGCAAAAACATTCTTTATACCAGACCTGTACAGAGCACACACAAAAAATTGTGTAACTTTTATTGAAGTCCCCCAAAATTAAAATTTTGTCAAAAGAGGGGACAATTGCAGATAAAAGCTCAGAGAATTCTTGTATAAAATCCCCATGAGAATTTGGTGGTCTATAAATTAAAACACATAGCACAGACTTAAAAGAATTCAATGTAATTAACTGAGATTCAAACGAACAAAAAGAGTCCGAAGGTAAAAGTCTACATTTAAACTTTTCTTTAAAAACAACTGCAAGGCACCAACCCCGGTCAATAGACCTAGGAGTACTAAAAAAACTACAACCGGCAGAAGAGAGTTCAGAGAGTGAAGACATGTCGCCGCCTTTGAGCCAAGTCTCAGTAACAAATAAAAAATCAAGTTCATTAGAGGAAAAGAGATCGTTCAGAATAAAAGTCTTATTTGCCAGAGATCTCGCATTTATCAACGCCATTGTCACTGGAATGGTGTCAGAAGAAGATAGAGAAGATTGATTGAAAAAGTTTACCGGATTCCCGTCACGTAAGGAACGAAGGATTAAGTGGTTAACTCCACAAGCGGCTGACCGCCGCCTTACGCGAACCATCCGTGAGGACCGGGACATCGACGCCGGGGACGGGAAGACAGGCACAAGATATGAACATCTGAGGTTCACCTCCTCGACCTCTGCCACGAAGGACGGTGGTCCGATGAATGGAAATCTCCCAATCTTCTCTGATCTAACGAGGCCCCCAGCGCGCTTCCCATGCTTCCTTCGGCGTTTCCTCCACAGGCACAAACATCCAGGCAGGTAACAAACCTTCCTCAGCGCAACTGGCACGTCTACATACGGATGCCAGTCTTCTCTGGTATTGCGAAACAAACAATCAGACACCGCTGACTGAATATTCAATAAAGTTACGCGATCGTACACCAGAGGGGAGCAGACAGAGCGCGTAATAAAACAAACAAGAAAACAAAAAACTAAAACAGGTAAAAACAGACTGTGACGGCACGCCGGCAAACATCCTGGCGCCATCTTGACAGTAGTTTTGTCAATAAGAGAGTGGATTAAAGCTGCAAGATTAAGCATTTAAAACATGGCCATTTCAATTCAATCAGTCATGCGATCTAATTCCTAAATGACAACAATGTCAAGTATGATCACAGCAAACGTTCAGATTTGTTTTGGTGCTGCCCCTGAGCCAGAGAGCTGTTGTCATGTATAGGTATTATTAAACCGCTTCACAAACACAGTCTCTTCAGTCACATAGTATCATTATTTCTGTCGTACAATAATTCAAAATATCAGAGGTACTGGGATAAAAGTTTGTATTTCTGATATAAACACTAATGTCTACGATACAGACCAAAATAAGAGATTTTGAAATTTTGAAACATTTTGAAAGTGACTTTAGCTTCAAATAAAGGTTGTATCAATTATAGTTATATCAGTAGGTGGCAGCAAATGATTGCTAAAAATGTACTTGTCATTAATTCATTCAAGAGATTAGTTAAAAATGCTGATTCATCCAGTAATGCTTGAAGTCTTTGGGTCTTTTAATCATTCACTCCACCTTTGTTTAAATAATCAAGCCAAATTAATTTGAAATATTAAAGAGCCTCTAGTGAATTACATGTTATTTTATTTAGTCGTCTAGTCAGAATTATGGGAGAATTGTGATGTTTATTTTAAAGAAACGCAAATCATGACATTTTATCCAGAATCATGGAGCTTAGAGTGAATTATCAGTAATTATAAGAGACTGTTTCACCAGCTGACATAAGAGTTAATTGATTAAATAAAATAACACCAGCATTACATGGCAGCTGGCAAAACATGTCAGAGTACTGCATTTTACTGTAGTATTGTGTATATATATATACCTATTTACTGTAGGATTGTATACACACACACACACACATTTGTCTGATTCAAGGATGGGGGTGCTTTTCAATTCCGTATTTTTGCATTCTGCAAAAGTAAAGTTTGCTGCAGACATGCAGATGTTCAGATGTAATTGTACATACACTTTTTTTTTTAACTCATAGCTACAGTATTCTGATTTTTGTTATATTTTAGTAATTCAATTAGCAATCAATTTTGGTTTTATTTTTTTAATTATTAATATATATATATATATATATATATATATATATATATATACAGTGTTCGAACTATACCATGGACTTTGGGGGAGCCCACTTTTTTTTTTTGCCTCAAAAGAGGACTTACAATGACTTACAAAGATACATAACAGCTACAAGTGTATGCACTACTTGCTTTATGCAAGCACTATATAGTATAAATCACTATACAGTATTTACCCTACTGCTTTATCGACACGAATTGATAGGTGAAACAAACAGCCACCCACAAATAGTCTATTTAGCATCAGGCTGTCAATCGAGAGTCACGCAGACCTACAACAACCCCGCCACAACACATAATTGTGAATAACATGCCTTACCTTAACACAGAATGCCTTGTGTTCTTCTTGCCATGGTGGCTATATGATGCTATACGATGCTAAGTGCAGAATGGATTTCAAGGACTTCGAGCGCAGATCAACGACCTCCAACGTTTATATTTTTTCTATGAATCTTTGAGTTAACGTACTAAACATGAGTGGAATTTGCACCGCAGCGCCCCCACACCTTGATGCTCGTGACAAGAATAGCGTGTATAGTTATCTTTATTGAAGTGAATTAGGTTTAAATCGCCGTCATGCATGAATCAAATGATATTTTTGCAATTTTACACATAATAATCCACGATGATCACATTACACAAAACTGAAATTGCACGTCAAAATAACACATTGTCAGTATTTTTTGAGACCCCCCAAAAGTTCACAAATCACTTTTTCAGGGGAGCCCATGTCTTATTAAGGGGAGCCGAGCTCCCCCTAGCTCCCCCGTAGTTCGCACCCTGTATATATATATATATATATATATATATATATACTGTATAGTATATGAAATGTAGAATATATTAAACCGTTATTGAACGACAGATTCTTATAGGCTACACAGACAAAACGGTTGGAGATGTTTATGCATTTTTTTTTTTTACGCAATAGTAGTAAAACAAAACGTCGCAAGTTCTCTTGTAAAATAAAATGATAAAAAACATCAATAAGGAATAAACTGTGTAACCTAGAATGCGAGTAAACAACTCTCAACATTAGGCTACTAAACAGGTCAGTTTAATCTCGCAAAAACTACCTTTAATAATAAATCTGACTACACTGCACAATTAATCTCTCACACTGCATCTTTGTTGTTTGATGAATTCGTTGCTTGCACGTACACCGCTTTTATTAGATATACAAATAGCTGCAGTACTCTGACTCTGCCACAAGGAAAAGTGCGTACGCCTGCTCAGACCTTGACGTGGCGGTAAGCACTTTTCCACGTCAAAGACCGTCTTTATAAATATGAGCTTTGGCGTGGATTTAAGCGTACGCACACTCTAAGATCAAATCTGAGCGTACGCACGCTTTATAAATGAGGCCCCTGGACTTGAAAAGTCAAGTTGAAATGCATTAACTTAAATTGCAGTACAGATAACTTAATAACTTAAGTTCATTGAACTTAATGTGGCATATCTCCTAAACTTGCAATAGCACATTCAACCAAATAAATAACACATTTTGTTCCATATAAATTACTTTTTTGTCCCTTGCAAATGAACAAATGTTAAGGACAAACTCTTAAAACATGTTTAAAATCATACAGATTCCAGAAATCTGTCTAAATGTCATTTCAGTTACCCAGTGTTTAAAATATTAACATTGAAAGTGGATTACCATGAAAAAAAAAAGTCATGCCACTGATACATGAAAACTGTAAAAACATGCAGAAACAACTTTTTAACTGTAAAATACACAACAGCTTGCACATTTCTTATTAGAAATGCACAACACGATTCTAAATGTTTGTAAATACAAACTAAGAAACAAATTATATAGAAATCACAGAAATAATTACAGAAAAATTATTTCTCAAATAAATAAAATGTTAAGTTCATTCAACTGGCTGAACTATGTACTTTGCCCACACAACAAGTTTATATTTTCTAACAGTACTTGAGAAAAATGGCTCATGGACATTGAAGAACATGCAGAATGCTATTTTATTGTATTTCAAAATTGACAGTATCCTACTCAGCATTATTGTGTTGAGAATTAAAACACCCTACCTTTAAAAAACATAGATGAACATTGACAGCTGATAAAAACATGACTATATTCCACAAGTAATCCACTCCAGTCCATCAGTTAAAGTCTTGTGAAGTGAAAAGTTGTGTGTTTGTAAGAGACACATCCATTATTAAGATGTTTTTAACTTAAAACAGACACTGCTGGCTAAAATGAGTCCATAATCCGTAATAGCACTCCTTCTAACAAAGTGAAACATGAAAGAAAGTGACACTGAGTGTCATCATAAGTTTAATATTTTATCCATTAAATGATGACTGAATGCATGGTCAATATATCTGTCACTGGTTCACTGTGCAGCTAATGCTGATGTAAACACGCTAATGCTGAAGCAGCGCTCTGCTGTGACATTACATGCTGAACAACACGCTTTCAGATACAGACCTACTTTAATATGGAAAACCTTTCATGTATTTATATGTAATTTAATAATATAAATGAAAGCGAAGACCTACTAAAGACATATAATTATAAAGTGATCAGTATAAAAGTGTTTTTGAATAGAAAGGCAATGTTTTTGGATTAAGTCTGAGTCACAGATCTCTGTACTATGGTAAGATCATGTCTTTTGGACACTACTATGAACATAATCTCATGGTATTTTTATGGACCTTAAAGTACTATGTACATGCCATTGTATATGAATATAGTAATCATACAGTTCTATGATACATATCAAGGTTTTGCCGTCTGATGTATTACAGTAATATCACAGAAATGTAATTATAGCATAAACGTTTTAGAAATTGAATAACAAATGAAAAAAAATAGCAGCACAAAATGTTTTCAAAATTGTAATTATAAACATTTATTTTTATAAATCATTAATTATTTTAGTCTTGCATTTCATTTGAGGAGTATATATTTATTTATTATAATTGACAGGTGTGATGATCAGTGGGCTTGAGTTTTTACCTCCTTCATTAAGGCCTTGGCTAAAATATGGATAGAGTTTGTCAGTGAAAGACTGAGTAGTGAAAGAGTAGATATGAGAGCTGAACTCCACATCATAAAAGGAGACCAGACCCTCCTCATAATCCACAAACACACCGACCCGCTGCGGCTTCACTCTCAGAGACAGAGAGACACGAGGATCATTATATTCATCTCCATTCCTCAGCCACACAGTCCAGTATCCATCACTGGGTCTCAGTGTGATCTGTCCCTTCCTGTTAATGGATTCTCTGACCACTCCTAAAGTCCATTTAGTCTTTCCCTTCACCTGCACCTCAAAATAAAATCTTCCTGAGGAGAATCCCTCCTTTCCCAAAACACTGACACATGTATCAAATCTCTCTGGTTTGTCTGGGAGTTTCTGTCTAATGTCTCCATCTCTCACTTGTTTTCCATCATCAGACAGAATGAGATTAGGATGAGCTGTATCAGGATCCAGAGTCACATCCACTGAGAAAACACAGAATATCAATCACAACTTCACTATACACAGATTCTGTGATGATGATGTTTCTAATATTTAATCCAGTGTTTAATCCAACGTGATCTCATGATAATTCGTATGTATTTTACGTAAAATGTGGTTCTATAAAACATACATTTACTTACGTTTTTACCGGCACTAAAACGTACAATACAGACATATTTTCAGCATCTAAATGTACAAAACTGACGCATTGACGACGTCTAAAAATGAATCCTTATGAATATTGACATCGCGGAATTAATTTTATTAGTTGTTTTTAGTTGTCATATCAATTACCTTGTTTTCAATTGCATCATTAAATTGTTTACTTCTTTAGTAAATATGAAATGATAACATTTCGTTTTGTGTGATTTCTGCTGCCAGCTCGTTTCCAATAATAGGCCACATAATGTTAAACAAGACTTCACTTTAAACCTTCAAATAAATAACATTTGAAATCGTTTAACCTTTACTTGTCATGCAATGTTTACTTTGGGCCACAAAAAGCGTTTTCTCTGACATGCTGTGACTGACAATAGAACTATAAAAACACCAAAACCGCAACATAATTACGAAATGAAACAATTGTATTTGTGCGCTGTAATCCAGATCTTCAGAATCCACACGACTGCGAGAAACAGACCTGAATCCAAGCCTTTATTCTGCATTGAGCAGGAGTCCAGCGCTGACTGACACGCGCTTGTTACGAATTCAAATGTTGCCGCTTCAAACGAACAGGTTTTACGGCAGGATAATCGAACACTCATTGGCTCTCGCCTGTATTCGTCACAGATTGAGACATGCCGAGTTTCTGGTGAGGTGTGTGTTTCAATGATCTGTCAGTCAATTTCTCTCATTAAACAAAAATAAAACTGCGTACTCTGCGTATAGGAAGTGGCGGTACTGATGTAATGTATTATATTATTGTTGTATTCACTTTGTTGTTCATTTTTGGATCCCCTTGTGTTGATTTTCTTTCTTCTTTTTTTATGAATGCAAAATAAATAATTATAATACATATTGTATTTTTTAAATAATTATTCCATGAAACAAGTCTTTAATTGAAATAAATAATTATGGTTTTTACTCACCCGTGTGTGCTCTTAAATATATGAGAGCTGAAAACAGAAAGTGTGAAGTTATAATCTTCATAACAGAATTCATCTTTAGATCAATAATTTCAATAACTGCTTGAAGACCAACAAAATACAAGAACATCTTACAGTTTATATATCTTATAATTAAACATAATTAATTCAATACATGTAGTGTATTCATTCATTGTTTTGCTAAGTAATTTAAAAGTAATGGATTTATATTTTAATAAGATCATATAAAACATTCACCTTTAGGTATAATTGTCTTCAGACTTTGTAAAAGTTGATCACGTTCTAAAGAAAATTCAGAAAAAGATGAGAAAAGAACATTAAAATTCTATCATTTTTGTTACTCTGACAAACGAGTTATGATCATTCAGTAGAGTTAACATCACACAAGTGTTCATCAGACGTTATGAACTCAATCATGAAGCTGGTTTAGATGACTAGATAAGATCAGTGTCTTCTGTTTCTGTCATTAAACAATACGCTGCTTCTGCTAAGATCCAGCTCTATATTGTCTGTTTTAAACCAGACATGACAGCATCTGAATAAATATACATTTTATAATCAACTGGTGACCATTTACCAGAAGATAGACACCAAATAAATGAATGCACACAGTTATAACAGTATTTTACTGCTGAAAACAGACTTTAAATGAATAATGAATTAATAACATAATAAAGACAGATTCACCTTGTTGTATTCTCCTCTTCTCCTTCTGTAGTTTACTGTGTTCATTCTGTAGTTTACTGTGTTCACTCTGTAGTTTACTGTGTTCAATCTGTACTTGACCGTGTTCACTCTGTAGTTTACTGTGTTCACTCTGTAGTTTACTGTGTTCATTCTGTACTTGACCGTGTTCACTCTGTAGTTTACTGTGTTCACTCTTTATTTGACTGAGATCCTTCTTTAGTTGAATGTGTTCTGTAGAAGATTCACAATAAAGACGAGAAAACAGACAACATTCAGACAACAAATACAAATATAATTGAGGAATAATAAATTATAAGACCTAAGATATACACAAAATAATATATGAACACACAATGTCTGTTAATGAAATATTTTGTGGATGAAAACAGACTTGATATTAATACTGAATTATATTATTGGGCACACTTTAGTTTGGGGACCATTACTCAATATTAACTAACTATTAACTATTCTTATTGATTCCCATTTTTAATTTGTTCCTGTGGCTCAGTGGTAGAGCATTGTGTTAGCAGCGCAAAAGGTTGTGGGTTCAATTCCCAGGGAACACACATACTGATAAAAAATGTGTAGCATGAATGCACTGTAAGTCGCTTTGGATAAAAGCGTCTGTTAAATGCATAAATGTAAATGTAATTTCAATGTGAAGTCACATTTAGATATCAAACATATTATTCTGTCTCTTTTTGGAAAACATTTAATTGCAGCTGAAAGCCATGAACACAAATCAGCAGGCTTCATAAAAACTGGAACCGATTAAGAGCTTTTTGTGCAAAATACAGCTGCACCATTCTGAATAAATTTAGTTTTGTTTTAGTTTTTTAATGCAGGTTGTGTTTTTTTCACAATTCTGAAGAAAAATACATAAGACAACTAAGCAAAATCACATGCAATTTCTGAATGAATGATTCAAGTCAAAGTCAAAGTCAGCTTTATTGTCAATTCTGCGACATGTACCGTACATACATACAGAGAATTGAAATTGCGTTACTCTCTTACTCCCTGGTGCATACAGATAACACTAAACACAAACAGTAGAACGCACAAATACAGATAAGTACAAATCAACATACATACATACATAAAAATGCAACTATTACAAATATACAAATAAGGACATGTAGGAAAAAAAATAAAACATTAAATAAAGAAAATAAAAAATAATATAAAAAAAAATGGATAAAGTGGCATAAGGCACATGGCAGATAGTGCAAATCAGTGAAATAAACAAACAAATAAACAGTGCAGAATATAAATGGTGTAGTGCAAAGAGCTTATCAAGACTATCTAAAGTGACAAGGAGCAGTCTTTTTTATTCAGACTGTCAGAAGAGGTAGTTGAATGAATGAGGTCAGTCCAATGCTGTACAAGTGACCGGTGCTTGTCTCAGTGTGAGTGTGAGTGTGGGTGGTGGTGGTGGAGTGGGGGTCCGAGTTCAGTGATTCGTGGGGTAAGAGAGGGGAGGGGGGGGGCAAGGACGGGAGGGAGTTCAGCTTCCTGACAGCCTGGTGGATGAAGCTGTCTTTCAGTCTGTTTGTCCTGGCTTGGAGACTTCTCAGTCTCCTCCCTGATGGTAGCAGACTGAAGAAGTTGAGTGT
This sequence comes from Aspiorhynchus laticeps, assembly GCA_023376895.1. Taxonomy (NCBI): domain Eukaryota; kingdom Metazoa; phylum Chordata; class Actinopteri; order Cypriniformes; family Cyprinidae; genus Aspiorhynchus; species Aspiorhynchus laticeps. Next base: position 79,430,685 of record CM041794.1, on the reverse strand, counting down.
CGGGTGGGTGGGATCACCTGCAATGCTGAGGGCTTTGCGGGTGAGACAGGTGTTGTAAATGTCCTGGAGGGAGGGGAGAGAGACACCAACGATCTTCTCAGCTGCTCTCACTATCCGTTGAAGGGACTTGCGGCAGGACGCGTTGCAGGCGCCATACCACACAGTGATGCAGCTAGTCAGAATGCTCTCGATGGTGCCTCTGTAGAAGGTGCACATGATGGGGGCCGGGGCTCTGGCTCTTCTTAGTTTGCAGAGGAAGTAGAGACACTGTTGTGCTTTCTTGGCTAGTGCTGCAGTGTTGTTGGTCCAGGAGAGGTCCTCTGTGATGTGTACACCCAGGAACTTGGTGCTGCTCACTCTCTCCACGGTCGCATCATTGATGGTCAGAGGAGCATGTTGAGTGTGCACTCTCCTGAAGTCAACGACAATCTCCTTCGTCTTCACCACATTCAGAGAGAGATTGTTGTCACTGCACCACCCGGCCAGGTGGCTCACCTCACTTCTGTAGTTTGTCTCATCTCTGTTGCTGATGAGACCCACCACAGTCGTGTCATCCGCAAACTTAATGAAGCGGTTGGAGTTGTGTGACGGTGTGCAGTCGTGGGTCAGCAGAGTGAAGAGGAGGGGGCTCAGCACACATCCTTGGGGGGCCCCTGTGTTCAGTGTGATGGTGCTGGATGTGTTACTGCCGACCCGTACTGCCTGAGGTCTCCTGGTCAGAAAGTCCAACAGCCAGTTGCACAGCGACGTATTGAGCCCCAGCTGGACCAGTTTATGGATGAGCTGTTGAGGGATGATTGTGTTGAATGCTGAAGTGAATTCTATGAACAGCAATCTCACATACGTGTCCGTTTTGTCTAGGTGTGTGAGGGCTGGGTGGAGGGCAGTGGCGATGACATCATCGGTCGAGCGATTGGACCTATATGCAAACTGGAAGGGGTCCAGGGAGGGGGGGGGACAGACTTGATGTGCTGCATGACTAACCGTTCAAAGCACTTCATGAGAATAGGAGTGAGTGCTACTGGACGGTAGTCATTGAAGCAGGATGGAGATGACTTCTTCGGGACTGGAATGATGGTGGTAGCTTTGAAGCATGTGGGGACAACAGCCTGGCTTGGTGAGATGTTGAAAATGTCTGTGAAGACATCAGTGAGTTCCACTGCACAGTCTCTAAGTACAGGCCCAGGAATGTTGTCAGGACCCGGAGCTTTGCGTGCATTGATCCTGCTGAGGGATCTCCTCACGCTGTGCGGGGACAGCATCATCATCTGGTCGCCGGGAAGAGGTGGAGTCTTCTGTGCAGTGGTGCTGTTTTGTGCCTCAAAGCGAGCAAAGAAGGCATTCAGCTCGTGCAGCAGGGGGATGGTGCTGTCACAGGTCTGTGGTGGGGGCTTGTAGTCCGTAATGGTCTGAATCCCCTGCCACAGGCTCCGAGTGTCTCTGCTGTCACTGAAACGGTGGGCTATCCTCCTGGAGTACTGTCTCTTGGCCTCTCTGATGCCGCGGGATAGGTTGGCCCTAGCTGTCTTCAGGCCCTCCTCATCTCCAGCTCTAAAGGCAGCATTCCAAGCCTTCAGAAGTCTGTAGACCTCCCCTGTCAGCCACGGCTTCTGGTTGGCCCGGACAGTGATAGTCTTTGTGATCGTTACATCATCAATACACTTGGTGATGTAGGCAGTGACAGTCTCTGAGTACTCTTGGAGGTCTGTGGTGTTGTTGTATGTGGCAGCCTGTTTAAACATATTCCAGTCAGTGGTGTCGAAACAGTCTTGAAGTGCCTCTGACGACCCTTCCGGCCACACTTGAATCTGTTTGTGTATTGGTTTGATGACTTTAACGAGCGGTCTGTGTGCAGGCATTAGCATGACAGTGATGTGGTCTGAGGCTCCGAGGTGGGGGAGGGGGAGAGCCTTGTATGCTCCTCTCTGGGTGGTGTAAACAAAGTCCAGCATATTTTTTCCCCTTGTTGGAAAGTCAACATGCTGTTGAATTTTTGGGAACACACTCTTTAAGTCTGCGTGATTAAAGTCTCCAGCCAAGATGAGAAAAGCATCTGGGTGGGCTGTCTGCTGCCCACTGATGTGCTGGTACAGATCATTCAGTGCCTCACTCCTGTTATTGTTGTTAGAGCTGGGAGGGATGTATACAGCAACGAGCATTATGGCTGTATATTCCCTCGGTAGATAGAACAGCCGGCACTTAATAATCATAAATTCCACCAGGGGTGAGCAGTGTTTGCAGACCACAACAGCGTCGCGACACCATACATTATTGATGTAAACACAAAGCCCGCCGCCGCGTCTCTTACCTCCCTCGACGAGAGCTCTGTCTGCTCGATAGCATGTTAGCTGCTCGAGCTGAATGGCGCAGTCCGGAACGCTGTTGTTAAGCCATGTTTCCGTAAACACAAAAACACAACAGTCTCTTACAGTCCTCTGAGTTGAGCGAAGTAGTCGGATGTGGTCCAGTTTATTGTCCAAAGAGCGTACGTTCGCCAGTACGATGGAGGGGATAGCTGGCTTGTGTGGGTTAGCCGCTAGCCTAGCTCGGATACCTCCGCGCTTAGCCCTCTTCTGCTTCCTCTCACGCCGCTTGTAGCGCCTCCGCTGTGGGCGAGATGCAGTAGTGGGGGTCGGTGATGGTTTAGGCCTCCGGAGCAAACCGAGGTCCCGCAGCTCTTTGGCGTGCGCGGAGTTTAACTCTAAAAATGTGGTTCTGCCGACATCGAGCAGAAACTCACGACTGTATGCGCGCTTAAAGACAGGTAGACGAGACGAATTTGTACAAAAACATTGCGACTTACAAGACAAAAAACACGAAAACACCGTTCTGTCGGGAGAGAGAGAAGCCGCTGCGTCTGTTGTGCGCGCCGCCATTTAATGACTCACTCAAGATGTACTTGTTTCATAACTGATGAATCAGTGTTTAACTGTTCAGAAGCAGATCTCTCAGAAGTAGTTAACACCTCACATCTCACGGCGTCTTTTCCAAATTCCCTGAAAACTGCAGTTAAGAGCAATCTGGATATCACTATACTGAGCAACTATAGACCAATATCAATTCTTTTTGCTTTTTTGCCTTTTATAGGCAAGATAATTGAAAAGGTTGTGTAGGAGCCATATTTGGTTGTAATTTTCTTTCACGCCACTAGAGGGAGTCTAGATAAATACACATGATGTATTTATGCGCGCGTCCCATTCATTCTCAATGGTAGTGCTAAACCACTCCGGATGCAATATTCTTTCGGCCGCTAGCACTCTCGTGGCGCTCTTCCGTGTTTCGGCACCGCGGGAAATTTGATTTCGCAGAGGAAGAAAACAGGGCAATCTTCTTCTTCTGTTGTTTAATTCAACACATTCTCAGCGCAATCAAACATAAGATACTTTATCATCAGTTTACCATTAATGCTGAAATCACATTAGTAAACTTTGTTCGTTTCCAAACTTTATTTGTTTACTATAACGTTAGTTCATTGTTGGTTGATTTGTTTGCACACCAAATTATGAATGAACATGGCTGTAATGTTTCTGTGCATTGTTTGTCATCATTAATAAGTAATTTGTTGATTACAAGCTAAATTATGAATGGACCTAACCATTATTTTCATCTTTGTAATGCATTCAACAGTTCAAAAATGTTTTCTGACCATGGTTTTACTGTAGTAACCATAATTTAGCCATCATACTTTAGTTGTAGAGTCACAACAATAAATGTAGCATTATTGTTACTGTATTGGGCATTATATCTGCAGTACAGCCATGAGATTGTAGATGAATATCTGCCAAGAACAGCAGGATTACTACAGTATTATAGTGTGTGTGTGTGTGTGTGATTACTACAGAGTGTGTGTGTGTGTGATTACTACAGTATTATAGTGTGTGTGTGTGTGTGTGTGATTACCACAGTATTATAGTGTGTGTGTGTGTGTGATTACCACAGTATTATAGTGTGTGTGTGTGTGTGTAAATGTTAATGAAGTCTTGAAAAATGTAATAAAATTAAATGAGTTTAATCTTAAAACAATAATAACTATCTGTCAATGAGTTATCAAAACTTCCTTTTAAATTAAGGTTACTTTTTGCCAAATGGCAGATATTAGTTCTTGTTTTAATCACAAAATATTAAGTCTAATTTTATGTAATTTTGTATCTCCAGTAAATGTATCTTTATTTAAGAATCTTTAGGCATTTGCACAAAACAAGACAAAAATACTGAGGAAGAACATCACTTATTTGCAGCATGATCTGAAGCTGCAATAAAAGATATTTCCATATTCTAGTGTCTGGAGCAGTGTGTTTCAGTGCGGTTTTGTAAAATGAATTATGAATATCTGTTGGAAATTGTATTTTCAAACTCTGAAGTTGATACAACTCATTGGGCCTCATTTATCAATCTAACGTAGAAACGAGCGCAGATCTGAGCGCACAAATCAACTTGCGACAGAGCTCACGTGTGATTTATGAAACATTCGTATGCCGCCAATCCCATCGTACGAAAGATCGTACGTTGATAAATGTGGCGGCTGAAAACAATCGTCATTTGAATATTACGCCCCTAAAAACACCCCGGTTTAGAAGCCTCGCCCCTAAAGTTTACGACACGGAGAAACATAACCCGGCCAAAAAGAGGAAGTAATCTCATGAAAGAGAAATTGATCTTACTCCAAAAACACCCTTTAACCTTATAATTGCAAACAATGGCATTCATTTATATGTATATTAAATACCAGTAAATATAACGAAAAATTTATAAATATTATAAACACTATATAGATTATTTAGTTCTCCTTAATCCACAACAAACCCTTTAAATTTAACGGTATTACAAAACAAGAATGAAAAAATTAGTAGCTATAAAATTTTATATTAAACTATGAAGTAATACACAAATTAGGCTATTGGCATTCATTATAAACAGAATAGGCTACAACGTCAAGCTAAAATTAATTAATTAAAGCGAAATTAAATGGTATTGGGCTCACAAGCCGCTCTCATTCGACATCCAAATGTTTCCATTTTTGCCATGTAACATTTGGTTGCTAAACTATTATCTATGATGTAAACAGGGCTTTGTACTTCACTTGAGTTCCAATATCCACGTAAAATATCACCCTTCACATGCGCAATAAATGTTTGTTTCGGCGCCGCACGCTGATTTTACAGTGGACCTTGTAAATTGTGCAGTGTAATTTATGTTTGGTTGACTGCATTTTAGTTTGATTAATGGCTGAAATGTCAAGTTAGTAATGCTGAAATGTTGTGTGTGTGCGTGTGAGGCACTGCGTGATCAGTTAAAATAAATAAAAGTTATAGAAAACAAATAAAATGCATTAAGAGTGTCACAAAAACGAAAGTGGCCTATACTTGTCGCACTGTTTTTTTTATTTTGTTAATCTGTTAATTAAGAGAAATATATTTTGTGTAGCCCTATTTATTTTATTAATTTTATAATTTCTGTTTTTCTCGATTCACAGAAGTGCTGCAGGTGCGTGATACGACGATATGTGATTCCTCACAGTTTGTTAATGCTGCTATTTGCGCATACAGCTAAAGCCCTTAAAAAAAAAAAAAAAAAAAAAAAACTTTGTTTTGTCGGTTTAGGAAAATAATCTAAATGAACAAAATGCTGTCATTATAGCCTACAATTCTCTGAAATTCTCTATGCTGCATGCAAGTTCAGGCTGACTCAAAAACCTGCGTACACGAGCTCAGACCTGACGTGAGATTTGATCGTAGCCACCGCTCACGTCCATATTGATAAATTCCAAGTTTTGCGTAGAAACGACCGTACGCCCAAATTTCGGTCGTACGTTCGTTTCGTAAATGAGGCCCAATGTGTTTCTCTCCAGACATTTACATTCTACAGAACATATTTGTGTTTTTTCTCATTTGTTCCTCAAATTTACTTGGTCTTATAAAGGTCTCAACTTAACCTTCATAAAACCTGCAGAAACTCTGTTTTCTTACACATTAAACTAAATATTCGACTTGTTGCAGACACCACTGGTAAACTGCCTGTGCCCTCGCTGTTTTCATATCATCGGTCATGTGGAGCCTCTATCAGAATTTTCTGAATGCAGAAATTAATTCATTTTTTCCCCACTGTGTAGGAACTACATATATCAAGTTCAAGTTCAAGTTGAGCTTTATTGTCATTCCGCTGCATGTGGGGACATACAGTGGAACGAAATGTCGTGCCTCACGGGACCATGGTGCTACATAAATACAGACATACAACAATGAAGTAAAACACTATAAACCTATACACAAAACTAACCTACTGACAGATTTGACTAGGTATACTATATATAAATATTTACCCTATACAACTAAAGATAAAGATAGAAAATACAAACTATACAAACTGTTTACCCTAAATGTTTATCCTATACAACTAAAGATAAAGATAAAAAATACAAACTATACAAACTTTACGAATGCTTCACATAAATACTGTACATGTGCAGAGAGAAACATTGGGAGTTAGCAGCTGGCTGGGGAACAGTACAAGATGATTTGCAGTGGTGCACATACATGCATATATTGCTGAGTCTTTTTGTGGGATTGTGTACACATAGCAGTGTTAGGGAAAGTGTCTAGTGCGCATAGAGGAGAGTGTGTTACTACAGGTGGTTTGTACATGCCCACTCACCTGTGTGTAGCACACTTGGATTGCACAAAAAAAAAAAAAAAAGTTTACAGTTTTTTCTTTGGTGTGGTAAGGTTGGGGGATGTTTGGAGAGAGGGGGGAGGGGGGGGGGGTCCATGTTTCAGGAGGTAGGGGTTTGCATGGGGTTTCAGAGGGGGGCGGGGTGATCTGAGTTCAGGGCTCTCACAGCCTGGGGGAAAAAGCTGTTGAGCAGTCTGGCGGAGCGGGCTCTGATGCGCCGGTACCGTCTTCCTGATGGTAGGAGCTGGAAGAGACTGTGGGAGGGGTGGGTGTGGTCCTTCACGATGCTGTTGGTTTTGCTGGAGCATCGTGCAAGGAACATGTCCAGGATGGATGGGAGAGGGGCACCGATGATCTTTGCAGCCGTGTTCACTGTCCGCTGGAGGGTCTTGCGGTCAGCAGCACTGCAGTTCCCGTACCAGACAGTGATGCAGCTGGTCAGCACACTCTCAATGGTGCCCCTGTAGAATGTGGTGAGGATGGGTGGTGGGAGACTTGCTCTTTTCAGCCGGCGGAGAAAGTGTAGGCGCTGTTGTGCCTTCTTGGAGAGTGACATGGTGTTGGTGGTCCAGGTGAGATTCTCTGTGATGTGCACCCCCAGGAATTTAGTGCTGCTGACTCTCTCCACAGTCGAACTGTCGATGGTCAGTGGGGGGTGGTCAACGGAGTTTCTCCTGAAGTCCATCACAACCTCCTTCGTCTTCTCCACATTGAGGGACAGATTGTTAGTTCCACACCATTCCGCCAGCTGTGTCACTTCCTCTCTGTAGTGCGTTTCATCGTTGTTGCTGATGAGGCCTACCACTGTTGTGTCATCAGCAAACTTGATGATGTGGTTGGAGCTGAACTTGGCAGTGCAGTCGTGGGTCAGCAGCGTGAAGAGCAGTGGGCTGAGCACACAGCCTTGTGGGGCACCTGTGCTCAGTGTGGTAGTGCTCGAGGTGTTGTGGCCGACACGGACTGACTGAGGTCTTCCGGTTAGAAAGTCCAGGATCCAATTGCAAAGGGAATTGTTAAGGCCCAGCAGGTTTAGTTTATTTATGAGCTGTTGTGGGATAATTGTGTTGAATGCTGAGCTGAAGTCGATGAACAGCATTCTAACGTAGGAGTCTTTATTTTCTAGGTGGGTAAGAGCCAGGTGGAGGGTGGAGGAGATTGCATTGTCCGTAGAGCGGTTTGGACGGTATGCAAACTGCAGCGGGTCAAGTGTTTTGGGGAGGCTGTATTTGATGTTGTGCATGACTAACCTCTCAAAGCACTTCATCATGATTGGAGTCAGTGCTATGGGACGGTAGTCATTTAGACAGGACACAGGTGATTTCTTTGGTACCGGTATGATTGTTGTGGATTTGAGACATGTGGGGACGACTGCCTGGCTCAGCGAGGTGTTGAAGATATCTGTTAGGACATCCGTCAGCTGTGCAGCACAGTCTTTCAGTACACGGCCACAGTCTTTCAGTACACGGGTATGTTGTCAGGACCCGCAGCCTTGCGTGGGTTAATCCTAGATAGGGTCTTCCTTACGTCGGCTGGAGACAGACAAAGCGCCCGGTCGTTGGGAGGTGTGGGCAGTTTTTGTGCAGGTGTGTCATTCTGCATTTCAAACCGTGAATAAAAGTGGTTGAGTGCATCGGGGAGGGATGTGTCCTCATCACAGGCCTGTGGCGGGGGCTTGTAGTCAGTGATGGTCTGAATGGCTTGCCACAGGCTCCGTGTGTCTCTGCTGTCTGTGAAGTGATTGTTGATTTTTTGAGAATGTGACCGTTTTGCATTTTTGATGCCACAGGACAGATTGGCTCTTGCTGTTTTGAGGGCCGCTTTATCTCCTGATCTGAATGCTTCATCTCTGGTCTTTAGCAGCCCACGAACCTCTGCTGTCATCCATGGTTTCTGGTTTGCACGTGTGGTGATGGTCTTGGTGACTGTCACATCATCCATGCACTTTTTGATGTAAGCAGTCACAGTTTCAGTGTACTCATGCAGGTCTGTGTGGTTGTTGTAGGTGGCTGCCTCTTTAAACATGTTCCAGTCTGTGCACTGAAAGCAGTCCTGTAGTGTTGAGGTAGCATCATTTGGCCAAATTGTGATGAGTTATATGCCACCTCTGCCTATGCTGGCCTCACCTGGACCTGTGAAGTCTGGTGGCAGGGTGTTTGTACTGGACCACAAACACAGAGCCCATTGACAACTTGTTTAATAAACACCATGGGAAGAAGGACATCCTCAGGAGTATGCAGCAATGGTCCACAATTCCTCTACTGATCCAAACAGCATGCTCCATTCAACCACAAAACTGCACTTTTCACAGTATGTCAAGCACCTGGCCAAACTACTGAACACCAGTTCTTCATTAAACAACTCCAGAGAAATGTCTTTAAAGCGGGTACTAAAACAACCTATATGCCAGTGGTAACGATGAAGCCTGTGGATGTAAACCCACCAGCACCTGCTCTGACCACACTCCTAACTCACGAGACCATTGAGACAATTGTATTATGGAGTGGCAGCAGCAGCAACCTGAGCAGGAGAAGAAGAAACAAACACTTGTCTTGCTTGTGGACAGCCAAAAATGGTTCCTCTATCCAGTATTTTTTTAATCAGCAAGGCCCTGTCAGGTACTTCTACTGTTCCACAAAGATGTGTAATGCTTACAGTGATTAAAGACTAACAAACCCCAGAATGTTTCAAGTTTCAAGTTTTATTTGTCACATACACGACTATACAGAGACTGTATAACCAGCAGTGAAATGAGAGTAACGTCTTGGAATGCCATTCCAAGACGTTATGGAAATTGAGTTCTTTAAGAGTGAACTTGAGGACACAAAGAAACGGGTGGAGGAGAAAGGACAGCAAAAACGCAAAATGCCTGAAACTGAACACGTTGGCCGCTTGTGCAGATTTTATCAAATTGAACTGAAGCAGGGTCCAAACAGTCCTCACATACACACAGGCTTTCCTGGCATAGCAGGGAAATATGTTCATTGTCCTGCTGAAGTCTTTTCCATTTACCAACCTCAGAACATGCAGAAAGAGATGACCTGGAAAGAGTTTAAAGAGTCAGCATTTTACAAGATGGAAAGACAGAGATGTGTGGCAGAAAAAAAGAAATAAATGATATTCTTTTACCCCTTAGTAATATTTAACTCATGTATATACTGTAAAATTTGATTTGTTTATTTTTCAGTGTGAGATTCTATTTTTCCTTCTATTTTATTATTTTTGATCGATATTTATTCATCTTAAAAAGTGCTTAAAGCATTTAATAAAAATACAACTGAAAATTACAAATTGCTTCATGAGTGTTGTGTTCCACTTCGTAGGACTAATGTTTTACAGTTTCTATTGTTTTGGAAACACTTAATTGATCATTTAACGTAAGTGTGACTTAAATTATTCCATCAATTTTCATTCAGTACTTGAATATTACTCAGTTTGAGTTCAATTTAAATGCCTCTTCTTTACATTTCAAAAGCCAATTAATAGAGACCATTCATGTTTAATATAACCATTATTATATAATTAGTATATAAACATGTAATGTATACTTCTATTATTTTACTGTATTTATTTTAAAACTAATCATTTATTCATAATACTTTGCTTTGTAATCCAAAAAGGCAAGAGACAAATTTAAAATACTTTGCAGCTGTAATGTATTGTTAAATTTTAGAATTTAGTTTTATAAAAAGCACAAAGCTGTGTGAAATAATGGTTTAGACCTGCGTGAGAGGGATTCGAACCCCGGTCCAAATAAATGCATGAAAAAGATTGGCTGTGACATTATTTCTGCTCTTTGGCCAGAAATGCTTTAATTTCATTGGCTGTCACTGAGTTCCAACTATCCACGGCTGGCCCCCGCGAGGTGTGTGTGGATAAGATATATGACATGGGGATAAACAAAACACTAATATGCTCTGATTCAAGTTCAGCTTTATTATGCATCGATGCTCTACAGTCTGAATCTAGACAATATATTGTTTTGGAGACCCTTCAGTTATTATATATGTTGCAGCAGACAAATAAGATAAGATAAGTTCAGTTCTCATACAGGAGAGGCAGGGAATGAGGAAGCAGATAAATTAGCAAAACAAGTAATGGCAAAGGAAAATATAGATATGCCAATTATCTACAGTAAAGCAGAACTTAAGTCAATAATTAAAAAGGAGATAAATAAAAAATGGAACATTTATTGGTATAATGAGCTAAAGGGCAGGCATCTATATTTAATACAAGCAATGGTAGGTAGAAGAAGGAATTTGTGAGGGAGAAGAAAAGAAGATTGTGCTCTCAAGACTAAGTTTGGGACACACAGGACTTTAATTCAACATTGCACATAATAGGAAAACATCCAACAGGACTGTGTGATTGGTGTAGAGTCAGAGAAACAGATGAACATGTATTTATTCAGTGAAATAGATATACGGAGGAAAGAAGTAAGCTAATCAATAAACTTCAGAAGAATAGTGAGCAGCAATTAACATTAAAAGGGATTTTGAATCCAGTAGGAGGTGATGGTCTGTTATTACAATTTCTTAAAAGAATTCAAAGAATATAGATTATTATTATTATTATCATTATCATTATCATTAGTATTATTATTATTAGTAGTAGTAGTGTTGTTCTTGTTGAAGAAAATTCATTTTATGTTGATTTTCATATGTTTAGGATGTTGCTTTTTATGCATTTATGAGAACGTAGTGCAAAACCTTCTTTGGTATAGCTGAGTAGAAGGAGATGGGTCTGGGGCTTTTAGCCTAAGATGTATAGATGACAAGGGGATCTATAAGGCTGAACTGGGCTAAGAGCCAGACGAGTGGAAGATGGGGGAGACGTATGTTTGTGACCTGAAAGGTTATGTAGGCCCTAAATGTGAGGGAAATAGGCTTTTAGAGCATGATATAGTAGAATGTTATTTACTTCTTCTCCAAGCATGAAAAAGTACAGCTGCGAGCTTGTAACCTTGAGTGTGTGGATATAAGGTGGAGGAGCACCCTCCCCGGCTTGCCACAATCTGCAGCAACTTGTGTTTCTGTATGACTGTCTGACCTTCTTTGCAAAGAATAAAACCTTTAAAAGACTAAGAGTGAGTTTGTCTCTTGACTGATGAGAGTAAGTTAAAATTGCCACAACATTCTTTACTATAGTAAATAACTTGAATTAATTTGTTGTGGTAATTCTATGCTGTGGTAATATAACAACTATAGCAATATAAGCAAATTACTTTACCCAATACTGTACTAAGTTTTCTACAACTATAGGGTATATTACTACAATACACTACAGTTTACTGTAGTAAAAAACTAAAGTATACTACAGTATTTATTACAGTTATCAGTTCACTATAGTTAATACTACAGAATGGTGTTTCATTCATTAACGCTCTGCATACACACCGCTACTGAGCCGCCTCCACACTGCTTGCGCATCCAGTGTCAAAGAGGCGTAAGTTTAAATTTACATTTTACATTTACATTTATGCATTTAGCAGACACTTTTATCCAAAGCGACTACATTGCATTCAAGTTACAGTTTTAAATTTTTTATCAGCTCTAGCTTTCCCTGGGAATCAAACCCATGATCTTGGCATTGCTAGCGCCATGCTCTACCATTTGAACTACAGGAAAGCCCAATAAATTAAATTGATTTTATTTAAAATATATTAGTAATGTAATAGTTATAATAGTAATAGTTATTCTACTTAAGTACATTTAATATAAATACACTAATTAGCAATAACATTAAAGTTGATTTTAAGTGTAGTCATATAACATGCCAGAAGTGTGTTATAATTGTATAGCTTAAAAGTGTGCTACAATTGTTTTACATACAATTTTAGTGGATTTTTATATATACTATCACCAAGTTCTATTTGGTAATCAACCCTAATGATAGTATTTCCAGTATTGAGGCTCTGGTGTGCAGTCGTTTGTCAAGCCACCACAGTAGGTCTGGCTCAACTAAATCCAAATCATCAATCCAGCAAGCACACATTCAGGTGGAGGCAGAAAGAGCCACGCTTGTTGCTCGTGCAGACTCTTTAAAAGAAAGGCACGATATTGAGGAACAAGTGGAAAAATTGAGGAAGCGAAAAGAACAAACAGAGCTTGATGCTGAAATAGCAGCCTCCACTGCGAAGTTATCAGTCCTCAAAAGGTTTGAGAAACAAACAAACATGTTCCAGAAACAATGGTATCAGATGAGATGGCATCTTATACTAAAAAAAAGAATAAAACCAAAATCAATGGCTTCATTCCCCAGTTCTGATAAACCACCAGTGGCTACAACTATGTTCCAAGATGGCGCTGCTATGTTCGGTCGCCGTCCAGGTCGCTCCACTAAGACTGTGTTTTTATTTACTTTTTTACTTACTTTTGATTTCTCTTTTTACACACATAACGTCTGCACTGATCACCTACGACAAAGGTACACTCTCAGACATTGGAAACCGCTTCACTAACCTGGTTCAGGACACTTTATCACCGAATCCATCGTGGCCTCTTGAGATTCTTCGTAACGCGGAGAACAAAGGCCACAGGAGACGGAACAAAAAACACCATGGAAATAGCGATGGAATCCGCAACAGACTGAGAAAAAGGGCTCACAGTCCTCCTTTACCGAGCATTCTGCTCGCTAATGTCCAATCCTTGGAGAATAAGATGGATCTTAGAGCCAGGATAAGTTTCCAACGGGACATAAGGGACTGTAACATCATCTGTTTGACTGAAACATGGCTCACGCCCTCGGTTCCGGACACTGCTGTAACGACGTCTGACAACTTTCCTGTTTTACGGATGGACAGAACAACGGAGGCCGGTAAATCCAAAGGTGGAGTGTGTTTCATGATTAACAAGAAATGGTGTGACCCCAGGAATATCTCCTCTCTGTTGCATTCCTGCTCGCCTCATCTGGAACATCTATCCATTATTTGCCGCCCATTCTATCTGCCCCGCGAGTTCTCCACGGTCATCGTTACTGCTGCTTACATTCCACCTCAGGCAGACACTGGCTTGGCTTTGTCTAAACTTCACGATGTGCTCAGCGGCTACATTAACAAACATCCTGATGCTGCCTTTATCATAGTGAGGGATTTTAACAAAGCCAACCTCAGGCAGGTCATGCCGAACTTTCACCAGCATGCATCCTGTCCAACTAGAGGACCGAATACACTGGATCATTGCTACTCTCAGTTTAAGAATGCCTACAAAGCCCGCTCACTACCGGCTTTTGGCAAATCGGACCACGCCACCATTTTCCTCACACCGGAATATAAACAAAGGTAGGAACAACAAATATAAACAAAGACAGGAACCCCCGGTGAAGAGGGAAGTGACGCGTTGGTCTTCCCACTCGGAAGCTATGCTACAGGCTGCTCTTGATGACGTCGACTGGGACATGTTCAGGGCGAGCTCATCTGACCAAACATCGATACAAATTTTCAGCTCAATGACTCTCGACGCATGTGGCAAGGAAACAAATCCTCCGCAGAGGTGAGAGCAGATCCAGCGCTGGCCGACAAGTTAAACACATTCTACGGCCGCTTTGAATGTAATGGCGGCAGCGCGGCTCTGCCGAGCAGCGCGTCAGGAAGCAGCAGGCAGAGAAGTGAGAATCATGTGATCACCGTGTCGGATGACGAGGTTCGCAGGGCACTAAAGAGAGTGAACATCAGGAAAGTGGCTGGACCTGACGGGATCACAGGCCAGGTTCTGAGGTCCTGCGCTGATCAGCTTGCTGGTTTGTTCACCTCAATCTTTAATGAGTCCCTTGCTACCTCTGTGGTTCCCACCTCCTTTAAAAAATCCATCATCAACCCTGTGCCTAAGAACAATAAACCCTCTTGCCTGAATGACTATCGACCAGTGGCCCTCACATCAACAGTCATGAAGGTTTTTGAGAGACTTGTTAAGAGCCACATTAGCTCATCCATCCCTGTTACTTTGGACCCTCTTCAGTTCGTCCCAATAGATCCACTGATGATGCCATCTCTCACATACTCCACTCCTCCCTCACACACATTGACAGCAGCAATGGGAACTTTGCAAGGCTGCTATTCATAGACTATAGCTCAGCTTTCAACACTATAGTCCCCATCAAGCTGACTTCTAAACTCACAGGCCTTGGCCTAAACACTTCACTCTGTGACTGGATTCAAGATTTCCTCACCGGCAGACCTCAAGTGGTGAAGGTAGGCCAGTTCACCTCAAACTCCATCACCCTGAACGTAGGAGCCCCGCAAGGTTGTGTCCTGAGTTCCATGCTCTACTCTCTCTACACACATGACTGCTCACAGCTTCGCATCTATTATCAAATTTGCTGATGATACTGTGGTTCTGGGCCTCATTTCCAACAATGATGAGACCGCATACTTGGACGAGGTAGAGAGACTCACATCATGGTGCCAGGACAACTGTCTCTCTCTGAATGTGAGCAAAACTAAAGAGCTGATTGTGGACTTCAGAAAGAGACACCTGCTGCCCTACACTCCTCTTATGATCAGCGGGACCCCTGTGGAGAGGGTGAGCAGCTTCAAGTAAACATCTCCGAGGACCTGACTTGGACTACACACATTCAAACACAGGTTAAGAAAGCCAGGCAAAGGCTGTACCATCTGCGACAGCTGAGGAAATTCAGGGTCTCACCAACAATCCTGAAAAGTTTCTATTCAGGGACCATAGAAAGTGTATTGACTCAGTGCATCTCAGTGTGGTATGGAAACAGTTCCAGTCAAGACTGCAAGGCCCTGCAGAGAGTTGTGCGCTTAGCTGAGCGCATCTCTGGGTCTGCTCTCCCCTCTCTGCAGGACATCTACCTCAAACGCTGCAGAAGCAGAGCTGTCAAAATCATCAAAGATGCAAATCACCCTGGAAACTGTCTATTCACTTTGCTGCCATCTGGTAAGTGCTTCCGCTGCCTGATGGCAAAAACTGACAGACTCAGGAGGAGTTTCTTCCCCCAGGCCATCAGACTCCTTAACTCAAACTCAGCCTCTTAACATCATGACTTCACTTATTAATCACTCACAATCAGTAAGATACTCACACTCATTATTATCTACCTCATACTGACAGTGTCATTTGCACACATCACTTTCTGTGTTTTGGTATTTTTTCATTTATTTTTTGAGATTGCTGCTACATGTCAACCATGTACAACCTATTTGCACATTCCTCTCTTGTACAGTCATGCCTATCTTAATATTTAAGTCTACAGTTTACTATCATGCACATTATTTTATATTTTATAATATAAACTTTATAAATATACTTTATATCTTTTTCTTTTTTATTCATTTAATTTTATGTATATTCTTTGTGTTGTTTTTTAATAATACTTGCACTGTCCATGGAGCAGACCTGACTCACATTTCACTGCTGGTTAATACTCTCTGTATAATTGTGTATGTGACAAATAAATCTTGAACAAACAGCTATGATGGCTCACCTTTACCACCAACCTCCCAGAGTGCACAGCAGCCACATGCTCAAACTTCTGTTCCAGTGCGCAGAAAAACTGCAACACGCAGTACACAGCCCAGTGGACCCAACATAGGAGCTCAGGTTTCTTTAAATGCTGGGGAACAGTCTTATTCAGTGCTAAATATGCTTTAAAAAAAACAGAGTTGCTAATACAGCAACAAAAGGCTAGCCACCTTCCTCCATGTGAAATTCCAATATTTGGAGGAGATCCTTTGCAATTCAATTCATTTATGAAAGCTTTTCAGTTTTGTGTTGAAGACAAGACAAACAACAAAGGCTTGTGTTTTTTAGAAAGATATATCAAGGGGTATCCACAGGAAATTGTTCGTAGCTGCATGAACATGAGACCGGAAACAGAGTATCTAGCAGCTAAAGCTATGCTTAAGCAGTATTTTGGAAATGACCATGTGGTATCTGCTGCCTACATGGAGAAAGTGCTTCAGTGACCAATGATTAAAGGAGAAGACGTGACAGTACTTCAAGAATATGCAGTCTTTCTGCAAGGTTGCTGTAATGCGATGTCGGAGATACAGTACTTACAAGAACTGAATATGCCAGCCAATATGAGAACAGTGGTTTTAAATGGGTCATATGATGCTTTTTTAAACATCATTATTTTGTGTATTTGGTGTAAAAGAATATGACATGTTTTATTGTTCAAAAAACACATTATTTTTCAAATACTGTACATTATTGTAGGTCCTCTATGCCCCGCCTCTTCGTTTTCTACAAAGTCCCTCCTTCCGACAAGAGCAGTCTGCTCTGATTGGCCAACTGGCACAGTGCATTGTGATTGGCCGAACACCACAAGCCGCGTCGGAAATGTAATGCCCCTTTCCATAATCGCGAGCTTCAGCTTTCAAAATTATAGTAAAGACAGATAATAATGTCCTTGGTTTTACCAAAGATTATAGAATACCAAGAGGCGAAACTCTGTAGTGATACGGGCAACAGTCTATAGATGGCGCTGCAGAGGCACTGCCGCCATTTTGGACTGAAAACTGTTGAAAGTCGCTAGAAGATGCGAGAGAGCAAGTGGGCGAAACGCAAGCAGTGTGCGAAAAAGAAATGTGGGAAAAAGAAAAGTGGGAAAGAAATGATTTACCAGTGGCATGGAGGTTGTCAGTAGCTATGTTTCCATCCAAAGATTTGAATTTAACTTATGCGCAAAACTGTAATATCGCATAAAACATATGCGAATAAAGCACCGTTTCCATCCAATGAGTCAAAGAGAACAAAATCGTCACTTCCTGGTAAACTGTGGCACTAAATCTCACTAAGAATATAGGAGAAGCCACTGAATATAATAATTTTCATATGAGACATAAATTACTTGTGCCTCAGAGCGAGCAGACGAGACACAATAAATGCGGACATTACTTTCGGAGGCGGATGCTTCTGTTTGGGAACGCAGTCGTGTTTAAGACAATTATAAAGAAATACTTTGATGACAGACTTTTTTCAGAATGACCATAACAACATATAGATGCTGTGAACGAAATCGGTCCACTGTTTGTTTAGTCAAGTTATCCCGTCTCATAGCACAAAGTCACCTGACTTTTTCGATGCGCTTGGAGTAATTTATTCGGTAAATGTGTTTCCATCGTAGTTTATGCGCATTTTTTCTTACCGGATAAATTTTTTATCCTACTCAAATATGCGCATAAGTTTTTTATGCGCATTTTTTGAATTTATGCGCATCTTGACGTTTCCATCCAGAGTTTTTTTATGCGATATTCCAAAATGCGCATAAAAATTGGTGGATGGAAACGCAGCTACTGAGTGCAGGGAAGTAGTGTAAGAGATCACTTGTGTACTTGGTGAAATTATTTAACAGGATAAGAATTCATTATATATTGCGCACCCAAAATCGGCACATCCCTCAGCCTAATCAGAAACGTAACAGGAAATTTTTAAAGTTAACATCAGTAAATTCTTATCCTTTTTTCTCACACACACGTGTACTACAATCATTCTCTTCCACTTCCATTCTACTCCTTTCTTATGTCTTACAATCTCTTAGATTTTTTTCTCTCTCACACGAACACACAATTGCTGCTGATAGTTTTGATCTTTTACTGCCACTTCCACTTTATTCCTCTATTACTATTTACAGTTAATGTTAAATGTGAACAGAACAGAAATATTATCCGTCTTATAATCTCTTCTCTAACACAACACAATTGCCGCTGATGGTTTTGATGTCTATTGCTTATTTGATTTTGATCTATTACTATTTTCAGTTAAATGTGTGCACTTGATACATGACAGAAATTACAGAAACTTCACAATAGTTGGTGGAGTCCTTGATACAATGTTTGCAAGTTGTTAATATTTTGTGATATTTGATATTTTGTGTTATGAATGTGTACCATTTTAATTATTATTTTTTTATTTAAAAATAAACATTGTGTATATGACTGTGTATACCGCTATTAAATCACTACCAATCATCACTTCTGGTAATTTCATGACTTTAAGTTTTTAATTTAACAAGGAAAATGTACATAGAACATGGGTAAGTAAAGGGTTTGCAGTAATTTTATCTTTTTACTTGGCAAGCAGTATGAAGCAGTCTAGTCAATTGGTGGAGGGGACCAATCTATAATCTTTATATTTAAGTATTACATAAAATGTCTTATTGTAAGTTGGTTAAGCGTGACTGGTTCCTATTATTCTATGGCGTTTTTGTGTAGTTTTCAGTCCAAAATGGCGGAGGCACAGTCATGTCATGGGCGCAACTGTTGCTATGGAGCGTTCTATTGAGTTTCGCCTCTTGGGCTTATATTCTCTTTGGTTTTACCATCAGTTCAAACCCGAGAGGGGAACAGAGTCGCGTGACAGACACAGTGATGATGCTCGTGTGTGTTTGCACACAAGCCTGTATTGTTAAAAGCGCTATATAAATAAAGGTGACTTGACAAGCCACGGTGACTGTGTCTCTCTCTCTCTCTCTCTCACTCACTCACACACACACACACACACATGTTGGTTTTTGTGGTTTATGGGGACTCTCCATAGGCGTAATGGTTTTTATACTGAACAAACTGTGTGTGCTATTGCCCTACACCTAAACTTAGCCCTCACAGGAGACTGTGTGCATTTTTAGATTTTCAAAAAAACACCATTTAGTATGTTTTTTAAGCCTTTTGAATTACGGGGACATAGGCAGTGTCCTCATAAAACACCTTCATATTGTAATACCTCTGTCATACCCGTGTCATTATACAAATTTGTGTCCTCATAAACCACATAAACCCACACACACACACACACACACACACACACACACACACACACACACGCAGTGCTGTGACTCTCTCTCTCTCTCTCTCTCTCACACACACGCACACACAAACACACGACGCTGTGATGTGACTCTCTCTCAAGATTCATGATTCAAATAGCTTTATTGGCATGGTGAAAGAAATCTTTACATTGCCAAAGCTTTAATAACACTATACAATAAAAAAATAATAAATAATAATAATCATTAAAAAAAATCTAGAGTAAAATATAATGGAATACAGATTTAAAAAAAAAAAAATTCAGTCTTATAATATTTCTAGAAGTTCCTCTAGGTATCATATGGTGAGTGTGTTGGTAGTTGTGTCCCGCTTGAGGCTCTTTCGTCGTGACAGGACCTCACATACCTGGCGGCCAGGTTTGAGCTTCCTGGGCTTTCTCCGAGCAGGTATGGGAGTTTGTCCATATTTGGTTTCTGATGGAAGTCTTTGTGGTGAGTTGTGAAATGGGGATAGAAAGTGTCCCTAATTTGGTCATATTTAGGGCAGGATGTCAGGAAGTGCAGTTCTGTTTCCACTTCATTTCCTGTGCAGCGAGGACACAGCCGGTCTTCTTTTGGTAGCCAGGTCTGTCTGTGTCTGCCTGTCTCTATGGTGAGATGGTGTTGACTGAGTCTGTACATGCTCAGGACTTTTCTCAGTTTAGGGTCACTCACTGTACTCAGGTATCCTGCCAATTCATATTCTCTATTGAGGGCCAAATAGCATTCCAATTTACTTTGTAGGGCTGTTGCGTCTCTCCAATGTTTCAGGTATTTTTCTTTTTGTGGTTTAATTATTTGGTTTGGTCTGGCTAAGTTTTTATTCTCAGTCAGACATGTTGTGGTTTGTGTAGTCCGCTCTAAGACCAATTGTCCGAGGGCGTTTCTCTCTGGTGTCAGCTCTTGGTAGTTCAGGGCTTTGTGATGGAGGGTCTGTTGATCACTATTTTTTAGGTGGGCATGGAATTTAATGGCCCTTTTTTGAATTGTGATTATAAGTGGGTATAATCCTAATTCTGCTCTGCAGGCATTATTTGGGGTTTTGCGCTGTACTCGGAGCAACACTTTGCATAGTTCGGTCTGCAGAGTCTCTATTGGGTGTTTGTCCCATTTAGTGAACTCTTGGTTTGTGAGTGGACCCCAGACTTCACACCCGTAGAGTGCGATGGGTTCTATTACTGATTTAATTATTTTTATCCAGATTCTGATTGGGATGTCAATTTTGATATTTCTCTTAATAGCGTAAAAAGCTCTCCGTGCCTTGTCTCTCAGGTCGTTCACAGCTTTGTTAAAATTCACTGCAAAGTCAGAATTACCTCCTCTCCATAGGAGGTACATCCATAAAATGTGTTGTCATAACATCTGGGTTGTGCTGTTCTGTTGTAAGCAGTGTTGGGGAAAGTTACTTTTAAAAGTAATGCATTACAATATTGCGTTACTCCCTAAAAAAGTAACTAATTACGTTACTTAGTTACTTTTTATGGAAAGTAATGCGTTACGTTACTTTTGCGTTACTTTTTAAATATGAGCAGGGCTTGATTGTTTGTTTTTAATATAAGAAGTTCTAATTATAGCAAATGTAAAAGCCCTTTCACACCAAAAAGTGTAATGAATAAACGTCAGGCTGATGGAAGAGTAAATTCAGGTGTTAGAATGCAGGAGAAGAAGTCTCTTGCTGAGTTCAACACTCTTCAGCAATAAAAAAAACAATGAAGCACAATTGTTAGTTTATCTAAAGTCATTTTTGGTTATTAGTATGGTTGAACTGGATCATCAAAGGTCAGCAGCAAAGATGTTGGTTAATAAAATGCGATTAGATACATTTGTGTTGTTTAACATATTTAATTATTGCAGGTTTGCTTCATATTCTGAGTTTGCATTTCACTGTTTTAATTCATTTTGATGAATACTAAATAATTTTTTTGCGAGTGGGATGAATTAAAGCACATTCACATTTAGTCTAGAACTACAGTAACAGCATGTTCACACCAAGGTTATTATAGTTTTGAATTTTTAAATTCGTTTTAATATCGTTTTCAAATTTGCTATAAAATTCAGTTTAGTTTTTATTAGTTTCATTAATATTTTTGTTAGTTTTAGTTTAGTTTTTATTTTGTGAACACATTTTTATTTAGTTTTTATATAGTTTAGTTTCGGTTTTAATTAAAGTTTAGCAGAATCAACAGATCACTTCCAGAGCGAAGGCCAAAGAAAGACTTAATTTAACTTATTGAGGCAAACGTTTAGCGACACAATATTAACGCATGCTGAAACACATACATCTACACAAGTTACGATAATGTAATCTAATGGTGTGTTGAGATATTAATATGAAAATAAATGTAGCCTAATTTCGTTATATTAGATGTCTTTTTTTTATTTAACCATAATTGTCCTGTCTTCCTCACTTTTCCATGAACAGCCGCGCATAAATCATCTAATGAATGAATCGTATTTAACAGTAAAGGCTCATATTTGAATATGTTCTTTTCTTTATTTATGAAGAATTATAAGCATGTTTATGATGTGATTTAGCCTATGCCTATTTGTTATAAAGTTTGGCAGAGTGATCACGAGATGCTCGGACAAGTTTTGTATTGTTTACAGAAAGGCACGTTCTCATCTTTTTTTTCTGTTAATTATCACGTTGCTCTGCGTGTCTGTTTTTCTTCAAAGCACCAACTTAGAATGCCTAATGTTGGTTTGATTGCTTGTGTTACACGAGAAAATGAATAAGTTTGCCTACCTGATGTTGTAGATTAATGCGTGTGCGGTTCGGGTCGCGACTCGCGGTCTTTATGTCAAATGGTTCTGGTCTGGTACAGAATTAAATTAGTGCTGCTGTGGGATAACGAGTCGGGTGTTCTGTTAAGTACTGCTGGTGCAGGTTTAGCAAACAGGACCGGTGCAGGACTCTGCTTTAAACTGCTTTGCGTCTCTCCGTCAGATAACCCCATGTGTGTGATGCGCCATTTACAGATATTTCCCTAAACTGTCACACAGGGGTGAGAACGTCATGATTACGAAAACGATTGTTAATTTTTGTTAATTATTATTTTATTTCAGTTAGTTTTTCAATAACTGTCAGTCAATAAATGGGAAAAAAAGTAACTCAGATATTTTCTTGTAAATTAAAAAGTAATGCGTTACTTTACTAGTTACTTGAAAAAAGTAATATTATTACGTAACTCGCGTTACTTGTAATGCGTTACCCCCAACACTGGTTGTAAGTAATCTTAACTCTTTCCCCACCAGCATTTTTTTAAAAAGTTGCAGCCACCGCCAGCATTTTTGATGATTTTCACCTAAATTTGACAGCCTTCAGAATATTTTCTGCTACGAATATATGAACATATTGTATATCAAAATAAAGAACCGAGCCTCTGCTTTTGATTAAAAAAAACTATTTTATTCTATCTTCATGTGTTCATGTTTTATCACCACTTGAATGCACATAGGTTTCATCAGAAACGCAACATTATGGATAAAAAACTGAGAAAAAAGCATTTTTTATAAAAGTAGTGCATTTTCAAGCAAAATACATTCAAATGTCATATTCTTTCACCTGTAAATAATTATATGAACAACTGAAATTGCATTCAATAAACAGAACAGACAGACACACACACACATTTATACACACAAACACACACATATAGGCTACATACATACATACATACATACTGTACACATACACACACACATTCAGATTGATGGGTTATGGGTCCATTCACGACACAAATAGAGATGTTTCTGTGTCTGTAAAGGCATCTCTCTCACTGACTACCTCGTCCCGATCAGATTCAAAATGGTCAAAACATGATCTATATATATATATATATATATATATATATATATATATATGATCTACATGTTCTTTGATTACATTTACATTTATGCATTTAGCAGACGCTTTTATCCAAAGCGACTTACATTGCATTCAAGTTACAGCTTTACATTTTATCAGCTCTTGCTTTCCCTGGGAATCGAACCCATGATCTTGGCGTTGCTAGCGCCACGCTCTACCATTTGAGCTACAGGAAAGCTTTGATCCTTCCATTAATGCCGATCGTCTTGTATTCGGACCCGCAAGACCTGGAAGTGCCGTGAGGGCTTTCCTTACCGTAATATACCTAAAACACGGATTGAAACTCGTCTTTTGGCGGGGAAGTGTTGTCTCTTAATTGACGAGATATCTTGTCAATGGCGGGGAAAGAGTTAATGATTCCTAAATGCATCTACTTTCAGAAGGCCAAATAAAGTGCTTTTGCTTTCGCCTAGAAACACACAGCGTCTCCCTGACACGGCTGCATCAACACTACTGCGGTTGCTGAAACCATGCCTTCTTTCTTTGCGTGAATATTTGGATGGGATTATGCAAATATTTCCACATCGTGACGTAGACATGTGGGGCGTGTTTGAATGAGCCGTTTTAGGGGGCGTGGCAGAGTCTTAACTTTGATAAAGAATATCTCTTTGGTTTTGATACTTTAGTCTTTGCAACTTCAGGGATCTTATCTATGCACAATCAGCTTGTAACACTCCAAAGAGAAAGGAAAACTTGAAATCGCATCATATGACCCCTTTAAGAGTTTTCCCTCAACAAACTCCTATTTAGCTGCTTATTAATAGTAAGGTAGTTGTTAAGTTTAGGTATTGGGTCGGATTAATGGAATATGATCATGTAGAAAAAGGCATTTATATGAGCTTTATAAGTACTAATAAACAGCCAATATGTTAGTAATATACAGGTGCTGGTCATATAATTAGAAAAATCATCAAAAAGTTGATTTATTTCACTAATTCCATTCAAAAAGTGAAACTTGTATAATGTATACATTCATTCCACACAGACTGATATATTTCAAGTGTTTATTTCTTTTAATTTTGATGATTATAACTGACAACTAATGAAAACCCCAAATTCAGTATCTCAGAAAAGTAGAATATTACTTAAGACCAATACAAAGAAAGGATTTTTAGAAATCTTGGCCAACTGAAAAGTATGAACATGAAAAGTATTCAATTCAATTCAAGTTTATTTGTATAGCGCCTTTTACGATACAATCGTTGCAAAGCGCTTTACAGGAAATTAAGTTTCTACAATATATTTATACATTGTAGAAACTTAATATATTAACTTATGGCAAAATTTGTTAATTCTGCATGTTGTTGGGGGATCAGAGGTTGGCATCCTCTGAGGTCCTCCGAGGGGTCGGCATCTTCTCTTCTCAGGTGTTTGGTCATCTCAGATCATTTAAGGGCTGGATCCAGACTGAAGCTTGTGTAACTCCTAGTTACCACGGGATGTTAATCCCGTGGCAGAAACAGAGAAACAAAGAGACATAATTAGCGTAGCTGTTGTTCCATTCAAGCAAAAATTATTTGTTCAACCCAAGCTAAAGAATAATAATGTGCGTTTTGATCAGATATAACTGCAGTACAAGATTATGAGATGCATTATATGAATGCATTATGTGAATGCTTGGCTAAAGAGATGTGTCTTTAATCTAGATTTAAACAGAGAGAGTGTGTCTGAACCCCGAACGTTATCAGGAAGGCTATTCCAGAGTTTGGGAGCCAAATATGAAAAAGCTCTACCTCCTTTAGTGGACTTTGCTATTCTAGGTACTACCAAGATTCCAGAGTTTTGCGACCTTAGGGAGCGTGATGGATTGTAGCGAGATAGAAGACTCGTTAGGTACGCAGGAGCTAAACCATTTAGGGCCTTATAGGTAAGTAATAATATTTTGTAACTGATACGGTACTTAATAGGTAGCCAGTGCAGAGACTGTAAAATTGGGGTAATATGATCATATTTTCTTGACCTGGTAAGGACTCTAGCCGCTGCATTTTGGACTACTTGTAGCTTGTTTATTGAAGATGCAGGACAACCACCTAGCAGTGCATTACAATAGTCCAGTCTAGAGGTCATGAATGCGTGAACTAGCTTTTCTGCATCAGAAACAGGTAACATGTTCTTTAGCTTGGCAATGTTTCTAAGATGGAAGAATGCTGTTTTTGTAACATTGGAAATATGTTTTTCAAAAGACAAGTTGCTGTCTAATATAACACCCAGATTTTTGACTGTAGAGGAAGTAACAGGACATCCGTCTAGTTGCAAATTGTAATCCAAGAGATTCTGTGTACTGTTATTTGGTCCAATAAGTAATATCTCTGTCTTATCTGAATTTAATAGGAGAAAATTATTGGTCATCCAATCTTTTACATTTTTAACACAATCAGTTAACTTAGATAATTTAGAAGTTTCGTCTGGTCTTGTTGAGATATATAGTTGAGTATCATCAGCATAACAATGGAAACTAATCCCGTATTTTCTAATAATATTACCAAGGGGCAGCATGTATATTGAAAACAGCAGAGGACCTAGGACAGATCCTTGTGGTACTCCATACTTTACTGGTGATAATTGAGATGACTCCCCATTTAAATAAACAAAGTGGTACCGATCGGACAGGTAGGATCTAAACCATCTTAAAGCCTGCCCTTGAATACCTGTATAGTTTTGTAATCGATCTACGAGTATTTCATGATCTATAGTGTCGAACGCAGCACTAAGATCAAGTAAAACTAGCAATGAGATGCAGCCTTGGTCTGACGCAAGAAGCAAGTCATTTGTAATTTTAACAAGTGCAGTTTCTGTGCTATGGCGGGGCCTGAAACCTGACTGAAATTCTTCACAGAGATCATTTTTTTGCAAGAATGAGCACAATTGAGTAGACACAACTTTTTCTAAAATTTTAGACATAAACGGAAGATTTGAGATGGGTCTGTAATTTGCCAGATCACTAGGATCTAGTTGTGGCTTCTTAATAAGAGGCTTAATAACTGCCAGCTTGAATGGTTTAGGGACGTGACCTAAAGATAACGATGAGTTAATATTGAGAAGCGGTGCTTCTGCTACAGGTAACTCTTTCAGTAATTTAGTAGGTACAGGGTCTAATAGACATGTTGTTGGTTTAGATGTGTCGATAAGTTTATTTAGCTCTTCCGGTCCTATAGTTGAAAAGCACTGCAGTTTTTCTTTGGGTACGGTGAATGAGGCTGAAGTACTAGACGCCGTAGAATCTACATTAGTTATTGTATTTCTGATGTTATCTATTTTATCAGTGAAGAAATTCATAAAGTCATTACTATTAAACTGTGAGGGAATATTTAGATCGGGTGACGTCTGGTTATTTGTTAGTCTAGCCACTGTGCTAAATAAAAACCTTGGATTATTTTGGTTATTATCTATGAGTTTGCGGATATGCTCGGTCCTGGCAGCTTTTAGAGCCTGTCTATAGCTGGACATACTGTTTTTCCACGCCATTCTAAAAACTTCCAAGTTAGTTTTTCTCCATTTGCGCTCAAGATTACGAGTTTCTTTCTTGAGAGAATGGGTATAACTGTTGTACCATGGCGCAGCACGTTTTCCTCTAACCTTTTTTAATTTGATGGGAGCAACAGTTTCTAACGTATTAGAGAGGATAGTGCCCATGTTGCTAGTCATTTTGTCAAGTTCATTTGTATTTATGGGTACACAGAGCAGCTGAGATAAATCAGGCAGGTTATTTGTGAATCTGTCTTTAGTGGCTGGAACAATAGTTCTGCCCGGACGATAATGTGGGGCCCTACAGTTAATATCAGTAATATGCAGCATGCACGATACAAGGAAATGGTCAGTAACATCATCACTTTGAGGTACGATATCTATATCAGAAAGATCAATTCCATGCGATATAATTAAATCTAGCGTGTGATTATAACGATGAGTGGGCCCGGTGACGTTTTGCTTGACTCCAAAAGAGTTTATTAGGTCAGTAAACGCAAGTCCTAATGCATCATTTGGATTATCAACATGAATGTTAAAATCTCCGACAATTAGCGCTTTATCAGCATTAACCAATAGGTCTGAGAGGAAATCTGCAAATTCTTTTAGGAAATCTGTATATGGCCCTGGCGGTCTATACACAGTAGCCAGAGCAAGAGATAAGACAGATTTCTTTTGCATATCTGACAGTGTAACATTAAGCATAAGTATTTCGAATGAGTTAAACCTGTATCCTGTTTTCTGAGTAACATTGAGAATATCACTATATATTGTTGCGACACCGCCGCCACGACCAGTCTGACGGGGCTCATGCTTATAACAGTAGCTTGGTGGAGTAGACTCATTTAGACCAATATAATCATTTGGTTTAAGCCAGGTTTCAGTCAAACAGAGTACATCAAAACTATTATCTGTGATCATTTCATTTACAATTACTGCTTTAGGTGTGAGTGATCTAATGTTTAGGAGCCCAAGCTTTAAAAATAGTTTTTGTTCGTTTATTTTCCTTTTTTCTGGTTTAATCACGATCAGATTATTTCTAGATCCTGTGTTAAATTTATATTTTGACCTCACTATTCGGGGAACAGACACAGTATGTATAGATTGAACAACGCAATTACTTCTATCATTTAAGTGGGTAGAACAAAAGTCATCATAGCAGTTATTTGAGAATTGGCTTACTAGTCAGATGCAGCGTAGCGTCCTGGAGATGTTGTCCGACAGGAGTTCCGCTCCGACTCTGCTGGGGTGCAGGCCATCAGCACGGAAAAGCCTAGGACGCTCCCAGAAAAGATTCCAATTATTAACAAAGAGCAGTTTCTGTTCTTTACACCATGACAATAACCATTCGTTTAAAGCAAACAGTCTACTGAACCTTTCGTGTCCTCGTCGGTACGTGGGAAGCGGTCCTGACACGATGATCGTCGTCGCGGGCGATGTGCTGCGTACCGTCTCGATCAGGCTCCTGAAGTCCCTCTTCAGTGTCTCCGTCTGCCGCAGCTTGGTGTCGTTCACGCCCGCGTGCAGCACGACCGCTCCGACGCTCTCGTCATCCTTCAGGATCGCGGGTATCTGCGCAGAAACATCGAGAACACGAGCACCAGGGAAACAGTGTGTGTGCACTTTACCTTCAGCTAACGTAGCACGGACGTGCCGGACGATGGAGTCTCCGACGATCACAGCGTCACGTTCCGTCTCGTGGAGGGGGGCGAAGCGGTTTCGGGTGGAGATCTCGAAGACCGGAAGCGGCGGAGGGGGAGATGATGTAGCCCGATGCCTCGCTCGCGTCTTCCGCTGCTGCCGCACCCAGGGTCCGTGGTGTCCCGGCGCCGGAGTGAAGGACATCTGAGAAGATCGCGTCCTGGGTGCACGGGGCCTGTGCAGAGAAACACACGGAGTAGAGGTGGTGGGAGTGTTAGCAGCGTGCTGTATACTTACCCCGGACCTGTGAGCGTCAGCCCGGGATGTTTCCAGCGCAGTTTGCCGCTCTCTCAGCTGGGCTTGTCTCTCCAGCAGCTCGTTGATCTGCTTCTCCACCGCCTCCAGCTCCAGCTGCACCGAATGCAGCTCGAACGCGTCCTCACCTGCACTCAAAGGTAGACACAAATCCGCCATTAAAGTAAGTAGCAGTGGAACAATGGTTGTGTGTGTGAATAGAGTATTAGCAAGCGCGCCTAGCGGCCGCCGCATTGGCGGTGCTAACGGGCTATAAGCTAATAGCGAACTCGGGAAATCAAACTAGAACTAGTGATAACAAGGCGCCCTGATTGTTTTTGTTGTAGAATGCGATAGGGGATATATTCACACGTTATAGAAACGAAAAATGATGGTGTATAAAATTGATTTTAAGAGATAAAATAGACGATAAAGAAATAAGTTGACGGAGCTCAAACTCAAAACACGCGTCAGCAACAAACAGGAAGTGTGTCACCCTGTATGAGCATGTACAGCACTCAATACTTAGTTGGGGCTCCTTTTGCCTGAATTACTGCAGCAATGCAGCGTGGCATGGAGTCGATCAGTCTGTGGCACTGATCAGATGTTATGAGAGCCCAGGTTGCTCTGATAGTGGCCGTCAGCTCTTCTGCATTGTTGGGTCTGGCATATCGCATCTTCCTCTTCACAATACCCCATAGATTTTCTATGGGGTTAAGGTCAGGCGAGTTTGCTGGCCAATTAAGAACAGGGATACCATGGTCCTTAAACCAGGTACTGGTAGCTTTGGCACTGTGTGCAGGTGCCAAGTCCTGTTGGAAAATGAAATATGCATCTCCATAAAGTTGGTCAGCAGCAGGAAGCATGAAGTGCTCTAAAACTTCCTGGTATACGGCTGTGTTGACCTTGGACCTCAGAAAACACAGTGGACCAACACCAGCAGATGACATGGCACCCCAAAGCATCACTGGCTGTGGAAACTTTACACTGGACCTCAAGCAACGTGGATTCTGTGCCTCTCCTCTCTTCCTCCAGACTCTGGGACCCTGATTTCCAAAGGAAATGCAAAATTTACTTTCATCAGAGAACATAACTTTGGACCACTCAGCAGCAGTCCAGTCCTTTTTGTCTTTAGCCCAGGCGAGACGCTTCTGACGCTGTCTGTTGTTCAAGAGTGGCTTGAGACAAGGAATGCGACAGCTGAAACCCATGTCTTGCATACGTCTGTGCGTAGTGATTCTTGAAGCACTGACTCCAGCTGCAGTCCACTCTTTGTGAATCTCCCCCAAATTTTTGAATGGGTTTTGTTTCACAATCCTCTCCAGGGTGCGGTTATCCCTATTGCTTGTACACTTTTTTCTACCACATCTTTTCCTTCCCTTCGCCTCTCTATTAATGTGCTTGGACACAGAGCTCTGTGAACAGCCAGCCTCTTTTGCAATGACCTTTTGTGTCTTGCCCTCCTTGTGCAAGGTGTCAATGTTCGTCTTTTGGACAACTGTCAAGTCAGCAGTCTTCCCCATGATTGTGTAGCCTACAGAACTAAACTGAGAGACCATTTAAAGGCCTTTGCAGGTGTTTTGAGTTAACTAGCTGATTAGAGTGTGGCACCAGGTGTCTTCAATATTGAACCTTTTCACAATATTCTAATTTTCTGAGATACTGAATTTGGGGTTTTCATTAGTTGTCACTTATAATCATCAAAATTAAAAGAAATAAACACTTGAAATATATCAGTCTGTGTGGAATGAATGTATACATTATACAAGTTTCACTTTTTGAATGGAATTAGTGAAATAAATCAACTTTTTGATCATATTCTAATTATATGACCAGCACCTGTACATCTTGATATTTCTACATTTGATACAATCATAGCAGAGCCGCTGAAAGTCTGAGATGTGACATGCTTTGATCTCGTCTCGTCGCTGTGCGATTACGTTGTTCATGAAGCTCTCAATAGTTCCAAACAACTCGTGGGATAGACAGCACTATTTTAGGAATACTATTTAAAACTATTTTAGGGAGTGCAAATGGCTAATCAGTGCTCAATAAGTGCTACTCTGCACTATCTACTGGTTGTAATGGTAAATCAGCATGTTTTTAAATGTTAAAATAAAATAAATGTACAAAACCGATTCCAAAAAAGTTGGGACACTGTACAAATTGTGAATAAAAACAGAATGCAATGATGTGGAAGTTTCAAATTTCAATATTTTATTCAGAATACAACATAGATGACATTTCAAATGTTTAAACTGAGAAAATGTATAATTTTAAGGTAAAAAATAAGTTGATTTTAAATTTCATGGCATCAACACATCTCAAAAAAGTTGGGACAAGGCCATGTTTACCACTGTGTGGCATCCCCTCTTCTTTTTATAACAGTCTGCAAAGGTCTGGGGACTGAGGAGACAAGTTGCTCAAGTTTAGGAATAGGAATGTTGTCCCATTCTTGTCTAATACAGGCTTCTAGTTGCTCAACTGTCTTAGGTCTTCTTTGTCGCATCTTCCTCTTTATGATGCACCAAATGTTTTCTATGGGTGAAAGATCTGGACTGCAGGCTGGCCATTTCAGTACCCGGATCCTTCTTCTACGCAGCCATGATGTTGTAATTGATGCAGTATGTGGTCTGGCATTGTCATGTTGGAAAATGCAAGGTCTTCCCTGAAAGAGACGACGTCTGGATGGGAGCATATGTTGTTCTAGAACTTGGATATACCTTTCAGCATTGATGGTGCCTTTCCAGATGTGTAAGCTGCCCATGCCACACGCACTCATGCAACCCCATACCATCAGAGATGCAGGCTTCTGAACTGAGCGCTGATAACAACTTGGGTTGTCCTTGTCCTCTTTAGTCCGGATGACATGGCGTCCCAGTTTTCCAAAAAGAACTTCAAATTTTTATTCGTCTGACCACAGAACAGTTTTCCACTTTGCCACAGTCCATTTTAAATGAGCCTTGGCCCAGAGAAAACGCCTGCCCTTCTGGATCATGTTTAGATATGGCTTCTTTTTTGACCTATAGAGTTTTAGCTGGCAACGGCGAATGGCACGGTGGATTGTGTTCACCGACAATGTTTTCTGGAAGTATTCCTGAGCCCATGTTGTGATTTCCATTACAGTAGCATTCCTGTATGTGATGCAGTGCCGTCTAAGGGCCCGAAGATCACGGGCATCCAGTATGGTTTTCCGGCCTTGACCCTTACGCACAGAGATTGTTCCAGATTCTCTGAATCTTTGGATGATATTATGCACTGTAGATGATGATAACTTCAAACTCTTTGCAATTTTTCTCTGAGAAACTCCTTTCTGATATTGCTCCACTATTTTTCGCCGCAGCATTGGGGGAATTGGTGATCCTCTTCCCATCTTGACTTCTGAGAGACACTGCCACTCTGAGAGGCTCTTTTTATACCCAATCATGTTGCCAATTGACCTAATAAGTTGCAAATTGGTCCTCCAGCTGTTCCTTATATGTACATTTAACTTTTCCGGCCTCTTATTGCTACCTGTCCCAACTTTTTTGGAATGTGTAGCTCTCATGAAATCCAAAATGAGCCAATATTTGGCATGACATTTCAAAATGTCTCACTTTCAACATTTGATATGTTATCTATATTCTATTGTGAATAAAATATAAGTTTATGAGATTTGTAAATTATTGCATTCCTTTTTTAATCACAATTTGTACAGTGTCCCAACTTTTTTGGAATCGGGTTTGTATTATAATATATTAAAATAGTGTTTTTTATCAAGTGAAAGTTTTCATACATTGTGAAAGTTTTTGTTTTACAAATAAGGAGAATCTTTAAAGGTCCCATATTGTCAAAACTGAAATTTCCTGGCTTTTTTCATGATAACAGAGATCTAGGGGCTATGCAACTACCATATAAGTTTCAAATCAGTCAGTCCACAGTAAAGCTCACACAGCCTGCATAAAGTAGCTGTGCTTTTTCACAAGCCCTTGTGACTTCCATAAAAATGTGACGTCTGAATGACTCAGTCACTGCTTTCAGTCACCATCCCGAGCATCGCCCACAGTCCTTTTGCCAACCCCCCAGACAGCATCGCGTCCATGAGCAACAACAACATGGAAACATGTCGAAAAGGTTAACTTTAACAGACGAAACCAGATCGGCCGACCTGTAACGTTACACTCTCACTCAAATGATGGACGATCTGACAGTATTGTTACTATGAGGTGGATCACGTCTAACATGTATTATAGTAAAGACAAACTCACCGTGTCTATCTAGTCATGATGAAGATGTAAATACATTTCAATTTCAGCAGGCAACTATTTTTACAGCTACATTATTATTCCAGCCACAATTAATCACAACACTGTATATACAATTACAAATGATTGTATATAAATCATCAGTTTGTTGTTTTACACACATGCACACAGACATTATTTCATACACGACATAGTCGTGAGATGCAAGAAATCTTTAGACGTGCCCATAACAACAAAAGACAATACTTTATTGAACCTTTTCTGATAAGAAGTATGCGCTGCAAACACAAGCATTTTTGCTGATCGTTTCTGTCCAGTCCGCTTGTTATATCTCGTTTAACCACAGCTGTCGTCATTTTTTTTGTCTGGCAGTGGCAGAAGGTATGCGGTCAAATTTCTAATTTGAGGCTGTATTACATCGATTCTGGCACCCAACATCACAACAAGATGATATTTTAAGCTCTTTATGTAGCTGAATCTGTGCTGGTTTGAATGGGCCGCCTTCAGTTCTCCCTTTGTTTTGCCTCCAGCTAGCGCTGTGACGTAATTATGACGTCCGCCCTACATGACCCTAGTTACCTGTGGTTGGCCTAGCCGTGCGTCACTCAGAAAAGAACAGGCCAATCAGAAGATAGGCTCATGAATATTAATTAGACAGGCCAAATAGACCTGTTTTTACCAGAGCTCCTGAGAGAGGAGCTGTAAAAATATATTGAGATGGTATTTGGTACTTATACTGCACATATATATTCTTAAGGACATCAAAATCTAAAATAAAACTCCAGAAAGGTGTATAATATGGGACCTTTAAAGGAAAAAAAATGTTGACGGTCATCACATTAAAAATCACATTTAAATTGAAAAATAATCAGACATTTGGAAAAAGTTAGATCTCATTCATCTTAGGATGCATCAAAGACACACTTGTGTTGTTTCTCTCTGCTATTGCGATACCATTGCAAGCATTTTGATTTCATGCATTTCAGGTTGTCAAATGGCTTCAATACATGTAGATGAGATTGTGATTTGAGGACTGCTGCTGCAACAGCATGTATAGAGTCAGGAATGAAAGAAAACATGGGACTGCTTCATCAGAGTTTGTCATACCTTGGCGTTTGGTGAATGGATAGTGCTGCAGTATGAAGACCAGCAGAATAACACAAATGAGCCCGAAACACACTGCCAAATATCCTCTTCCTCCTGAAAAACAGGAAGAAAACACACAGATATCCATTAAGAACAAATCACATATTATAAGCTATAACCCCTAAAATCAACATTTGCAAGTAATTGATAGGGCTTTTTTAATGAGTGCTCTTTTGAATGCTCCTTTATAATGACAATCACTGGAAATTAATATACGATACAATATGCAAACAATGTATGCTGCAAAGTAAAAATAATAAAAGTCTGTGTTAATACACTAAAGGCCTGTTCACACCAAGGACGGTAACTATAAAGATAACAATGAAGATATATTTCTAAAAATCATTCTCATTATTAAAGAACAGCAGAGTCCACACCACAAATATAATGTTAAAAGCACAGAGAAACAATATCCTTGGAATCACTTTAAGAACAACTTTCTTTCCAGCTGATGTATGATAAAAGATGAGCGTGCACTTAATAAACAGACATCATCCGCTGGTGTGGACACTAACATAGTTATGTTTATAGTTATCATTCTTGGTGTGAACCTTTACACTGACAAACTCTTCTTACAGAACAATGACTCAAATTTTATGTAACAATTCTCATTATGTAATATTCCTCAAGCATATCACCATTTCTAAATACACTAATTGAAAGTACATTTCTACTTCAGTAGTACTTGAGTGCACTTGAAAAAGTATACTAAATAGCACTAATAATTAAATTGATGTTTAGTGCATTGAAAAAGTATACTACTGCAAGAATATACTGAAATTGATTTTAAATTGATTTTAAGTGTAGTCAGATGAAGTACCAGAAGTGTTTTAAGTGCATTACTTTTTCTCTCTTTCTCTTCTTCATGTTTCTTCATCACTTCTTCTCTTTCTCTGTTCAGTTTCTCCATCATCTTCATCTCTTCATTCTCTCTTTCTCTTTTTCATGTTTCTTCATCTCTTCTTCTCTTTCACTGTTCAGTTTCTCCATCATCTTCATTCTCTCTTTCTCTTTTTCATGTTTCTTCATCTCTTCTTCTCTTTCTCTGTTCAGTTTCTCCATCAGGATCTTCATCTTGTTTTCTTCTTCTTCATGTTTAGATTGAAGATCTTCTTTCTCTTTTTCCATTCGTTCTCTCTCTTGTTTCAGTCTCTGATTAAATTCATCACAATCCCTCTGTTCGTTCTCTCTTCTTTTCTCATCCTCTTCTTCTCTTCTCATCTTTTTCTCTTGTTTCTGTTTCTCCCATTTCTCTTGTTCTCTCTTCATCTTATTTTGCATTTCTCTCTTTTTCTCCTCTTTCTCTTTCATTAGTGATTTATATCGTTCTTCTCTCTCATTAAACTCTTCTTCTCTTCTCTTTCTCTCATTGTCATGATTCTGTCGTTCATTCTCTATTCTGTTCATCAGTCTGTCTATTTCTGTCTGTAGATTTTCTTTTTCTTTCATTACAGTTTCCTTTTCTTGACACATTTCATCTTTAAGCATCTCTCTTTCTCTTTTCATCGCGTCTCTCATGTGCTCCTCCTGTTCCTTCATTTCTCTTTTATATCGTTCTTCTCTTTCTCCGAGTTCTTCTTCTCTTTCTCTGACTCTGTCCATCAGTATCTTCATCTGTTGTTCTTGTTTTTCTCTCTCCATCTCTCTGAACATCTTACACGAGTAGTAACTCCCTCCGTTTGTTTTCAGCATGTTGTCTATCTTCTCCAGTAGATCAGTCACCTGTGTTCGGTCTCCAGTCTGATTATTATTGAACACATGATATCTGTTTCCACACGCTTCAATCAGCTTTATCAGAGGAGATCCAGGTTTCCCCAAACACTGTTCAATGGTTTTCTTCTTCAGATCATCTCCTCTGGTGAAGAGCACCATGGTGAACATTAATGAGTTTTCACCAAACATCTCTTGGATGATCTTCACAGATGTTTCCTCTTCTTTAGTGAATCGTCCCAGAGGAATCAGTAAGAGAAACACATGTGGTCCAGGCAGGATCATGGAGATGCAGTGTCTGATTTCTCTCTGGATCTCCTCATTACTGAGTTCAGTATCAAACAGTCCTGGAGTGTCGATCACAGTAACACTTCGCCCGTTGATTTCAGATGTTTGTCTCTGACTCTCTTTAGTCACTGATTCAAAAGATTCTTCTGTTGTAAACGCTTCTCTTCCTAAGATTGTGTTTCCAGTTGCACTTTTCCCGGCTCCAGTTTTTCCCAGCAGCACAATCCTTAGATCATCTTCACTCTCTGATGAACCTGGAAAAGAGGAAATGCATCAGTTGCAGCAATCTTCATTTCCTGTGGAACACTGAAACTTGACCTTTGATCTTATTTTTGTACAATCAGAATGTTTGACTTTCTAACTTTCTTAAAATTTTTTACTTTAGAATGTTGAATATTGCAGTACTTCTGTTTAAAATACAAATGTAGAAAACTCTAATATAGTATCAAACCATACTGTAGTAAAAATCCAATTTTAAAACATGCTGTGTGGTTTAAGACCAAAAACATTTTTTCAGAGTGTCTATTTACACTAAGTGCAAATGGCCCGCCTTGTTGGCAAAGGCTATTTAGACTAACTCCGCCCACCAACGTGTGATTGGGACAGTCAACATTGAAAAAAGATGCTTGTTTCACATCAGTTTCAGTGATGTAGATGGTAGAGCGTGTGCTTTTTGACGCGATCGACCTGAGTTCGAGCCCGCCTTTTGCTGAACTTTTTTTCTCCCTTTTCAAATCTCATATTGCATTGGGAAGGCATTTATTTTCAATAAAAATGAAGGAAATAATCAAAAAGTTGAAAATAAAGTATCGGGTAGGGTTAGGGAGGTTTTTATTGTCCCAATAAGGTGGCAGCCATTTAATAATTTGAATTAAAACTATAATTTACACTCAATACGTTATTGAATTTTATAATATACTACAATACTGAGGTGCAGATAATTGCCACTATTTGCAATTAGTATAAATAGCAGAAAATCTTGCTATTTTAACATAGTGAAAACAGAATCTATAGCTATTTGCACTTAGTATAAATAGCATCTATCGCTAAGAAAATATGCTATTTGCACTTAGCGTAAATAGCCGCTGCCATTTTTTTTTTACCTTTTGACAGTACATGTGTCTCTAGTGAATGAATTTTCTTCTTCATCTCTTCATATTTCATCAGTTTTTTCATCTGCGCCTCCAGAAACATCTCTGTGGAGAAACACTCTCCTCTGTTGTCTTGCAGCATCTGCTCGATGTTCTCCATCAGTGTGGACA
This sequence comes from Aspiorhynchus laticeps, assembly GCA_023376895.1. Lineage (NCBI taxonomy): Eukaryota > Metazoa > Chordata > Actinopteri > Cypriniformes > Cyprinidae > Aspiorhynchus > Aspiorhynchus laticeps. Next base: position 79,393,336 of record CM041794.1, on the reverse strand, counting down.
CTTGTGTTTTGGGACCAAAGAACTGATGTCGTCCTCCAAATCTCTGAATGACAGACTGTGTTTCTTCACTGAGTTCTGTAGTCTGATGCTCTGAACTCTGCTTTATGAGGATCATGAGGTGTTTGTTGATTCTTGAGCTGAAGATCCTCTGGATCTCCTGTATTTCTGCTTTGTCTTCATTATTGAGAGGAGCATCAGGAATAATGAGGAGGAAAGCATGAACTCCAGGATCACAGAGAGACACACAGCGGAGAGTCTGACGCATCACTTCCTCCTCTGAGAGACCAATCAGAGCTGGAAGCTCCAGCAGATTAATCAGACGATCATGAAGATCCACGTCTGATCTTCTGTCTGTCTGCTGCAGGATCAGATCTGATACGGAGGATTTTAATGAGCCATCACTCCCGCACACAAGCAGATTCGCAGATTCAGCTTCACACACTCTGAAACTGATACAAGAAGATGATTAAAACATGTTAATTTATCGCTAGGAGCTAGTGTTGCACGATATACTGGTATTAAAAAGGTATCGTGATACCCTGCTTTTAAAAAATGGTACGATTCTGCATTTTACTAGTACCAGTGCTTTAAGAATGCATTTTGATAAGTAATTCCTGAGTAAACACTGTTTATTTCTAGGGCTGTATTATTATGAAAATGCAGATGGAATCACAGGAAACAGAATTTACTGCATAATGTGGAATATCAAGGCATCTGGGCATTTAAATCTGAATCCTGCATGTTGTGTGTGTCTGTGTCTGAATGAATGACGCGCGGTTTCGTTTACTACACACATACTGAAGTGCACATGATGCTTGTGGTGTTTATGAACACATAAACATGATCTCTAGAACTGATCTGGGGTCAGTTCATCAGCATTTTACTGTTACTTTTGAGAAAAAACATCGTCATATCATATACAAACAGAAACATAAAGGTCTTCACAGCAACCCGTCAAAATAAAAGTTCAGTTTAACTTGACATAAATATTACTTAATTTAATGACAGCGCTGCTACTACTAATAAAATATTAACAATTAACAATATTTAAGGAATATTTATCAGAAAAAAATATTTAACAGAATTTATTTACTTGAAAATTGTAAATACACAATGGTGCTTTTAAAAAAAGAGAAATAAATATTATGATAAATTAATTCTTTATGAAATCTAATTAATCTTTATAAAATAATTAGACATACCTTTAAATTATTATTATGATATAATGATTATTACAATTTTATGAAACTATTAAAATGGAATCCAGAAAATGAATGGAAAACCAAATTTGAGAAAAATAAAACTGAATTTGAGAAAAATAATAAAAAGTATTTCATAGGGCCTTAAAAATGCAATTTTTGTTAATCTTTAAATAAATTGCTGTTAAATTGTGTAAGGCTCATTATTTAAATTAATTAGGCATGCTTTTTGATTAATAATTTTTAATGTAACCATTAAAATAGACTGGAAAAAAGCAGAATTTGGAAAAAAAATTAAACAGAATTTGAGAAGATATAAAACCGATTTCATAGGGCCCTATACTAGGAGCTTCAAGCATCATCACACTCACGTCTCTCTGTGGTCTGTTGCTCCTTCATGAAACACTGTGAAGCTTCAGCACAGTCCAGATAACATCCATCATTCATCTCCTCGATGTGCTCAAGCATCTGCAGAAGATCATCAGGACAGCTGCTGCTCTGAAGACTGAAGTGTCTGTTTGCACATTTCTGGATGATTTTCTGAAGGATGTCACTGGTGTCTGTGGGCTCTTGTGTGCTGAGCACCATGGTGTGTTGATAAACGCTCTCAGAGAAAGAGCGCAGCACCTTCTCCACACACTCCTGATCTTCTGCTGAACACTGATCATGTTTGAGGAGCAGAACGATCACATGAGGTCCTGGATCAGACAGATTCACACACTCTCTCACTGTCTGTGTGATCTGATGATCTGAGATGTTTGTCTGGAGCAGCTGAGGACTGTTGATGATGATCACGTGTCTGTCCTTCAGTCTTCCTCCGACTCTCTCTACAACATCTGGAGGAGCTTCACTGTTAAACGCTGCTCGTCCTAAGATGAAGTTCCCCACAAGACTGTTTTCAGACACGCTCGAACCCAGAAGAACAATCCTCACTGCGAAGAGTCAAATCAGACATTTAATATTGACAATAACACAGATCATATGTGAGATGTAACATGTTCTGACGGCTAGATCTTGATATTAATCCAGCATCACAGATAGACATGACCAGTAGGAGATACATTCGATCACTTTAATCACTTTCATTTATTGATGTAAGTACAGACTTACTCTGAGGAGGTTAATTTTTGCTCTGTCTTCTCCTACGAGGAGGATTGTGGAGGACAATCACTGTATTAAACAGAAGTCATACATTATATTGGACTCTTTCATCACAGTAGCACAAACCAACAGATATCAGCATATTTGAATGATTCTGACAAACAATGTTAATCAAAGTCAAAGTGAGATTCTGTCAAATCACTAAAAGAATGAAAAGATTTAGCTAATTTTCACTGAATGTGAAGTTATGTATAATTGAGTATTTCTGTATACCCATAATTGATTATATCTGCATGCAAATGAAAGAGCTTCAAGAATTTTAATCAATGAACAGAATTAAAATATTCTTAAAGACTCATTTTAAGCTATCTGTGATGCTCACCTGTGGTGTCAGCGGTCGACATGTTGATGTTCTGCTCTTTCTTCAGTCCTCATCTGATCATCTTCTCTGACTCCTGACATCTGTCTGTTTATCGTCCTGTAAGAGATTGTAGTGATTCTCAAACAGTCTCTGTTCATTCCACCATTCCTCAAGCTGTCAGGGTTCTGCCTGTATTCTGTTCAGTTTTCTGTTTAACTGCAGCAGATTGAGCTGGAAATCTCATCTAGTATAGATTATGAAGATATTCCTGCAACACTGCTGCGATTCACAGGCTTGATTCCACTGAACAAACTCACACTGATAACACTCTCATATATGACAGAAATAAGACACTCTCTGAATTAAAACAGATTAAACTGAGAGAAGTTTAAGAGAAGTGTGTTGATCTGGAGCTTCAAGTGCAGATATTCTGCATCATGTTTCCAGCATGTTTATCTAAAGACCATACACTAAACACACTTCACATCAGCTAATACTCATGCGGCTCAACACTAGGGCTGGGTATTGCTCAAATTTTTCCGATACCGATACCTTGAGTTCGATACTGGTTCCTGAACAATACTTTTTTCAATACCAATTTTATGAAATCAGTTTTAACAAGATTACATTATCTCAAATTTTAATAAAGCTCAAATAGTTTTCAGTTTACACTAGTGCGTGTTCGTTTTTAAACACATAGCTCAGACAGAATCATCATTTCTATTCATTTATTCTAGGTTGTTAAAGACTTCAAGAAATTGAAAATCTTTATCCGCTTTCATAAGTGGGTGTTTTATTTTCTTTCACCATATGTTTTATTGTTATTCAATTCTGTGTTGTAGCATGTCTAGTTATTTGAATGCATAGAAACTACTTAGTTTATTCAAATTTAATAGCCTTATGAAATGCTTTATTTTTCCTCAGAAATTCTGTTCTGTATCTGGTTTTCAAATGAAGGCATAAAACATTAATTTAATTTATCTTTTAAATTATTGAAAATCAAACTTTATTTATTTTGGCAAACAAAATTATTTTTTTTTTTAAACATTCTCTTTATTGTTTTTCGTACAGAGAGAGAACAAAACAAAAACGTACTTTGAAATTACAATACTGCAGAAACATCATACCTTTCATAACAATGAAATTTAAATTCCCCTCCCAGTTTCTTTTCCCAAAAAAAAAAAGAAAAAAAAAAAAAAAAAAAAAAAGAAAAGAGGGCTGTCACAAGTGCTTCAAAGTGGAAACAACACCTTGTCAGTTTCAAAATAATCTATAAAGCATCCCCAAGTGTCATAGAACTTATAAGCTTTATCCTTTATAGAAAACCTAATTCTTTCTAACTGAAGATACTGCATGACGTCTTTTATCCAAGTGAAATGAGTTGGGGGGATTTTTTGTTTCCAATTAAGAAGAATAAGTCTTCGTGCAAGAAGCATCACAAATGAAATCACAGAATATTGACTCTTTGATATTGTAATGTTATCATCTTTAACCCCAAAAAGAGCTAATACTGGGTCTGGGTCGAGAGGTCTTTTTATAATATCTGACATTATTTGAAAAATTGTGGACCAGTAAGTAATGATTTTGGGACACATCCAAAACATGTGCGCTAGTGAGGCACCTGATTGTCCACATCTATCACAGGTTGAGTCCACAGATGGAAACATCTTGGAAAGCTTTTCTTTAGAAAGATGAAGTCTGTGCAATACCTTGAACTGTATAACTCCGTGTCTAGCACATATTGAGGAGGAGTGAACCAGTTTTTGTGCATCATCCCACTGGTCTTCTGTAATATTTATTCCCAGATCTTCTTGCCATGCTTCACGTAGATATTCCAATGATATGTTACATTCAAGTTGTGAGAGTTTCTTCAAAATAAAAGATATGCCACCTTTAACAAATGGGTTATCCAAGAACAGAGAGTCCATTGGTGAGTCTGGTGGCTCCTTGGGGAACGAAGGGAAATTCTTTTTGATAAAGTTACGTATTTGCAAGTATCTGAAAAATTGGGACTTCGGCAGGTTAAAACTCTGTTGTAATTGTTGAAATGAGGCAAAATTACCATCAATGAACAAATGTTTAAGTAAACAAATTCCATTTGCAAACCAGTTACGAAATGATACATCTGATATGGATGGAGGAAATGAATGATTAGCAGTTAATGGAACCTGAAAAGAGCATGCATGCCATTTATAATGTTTTCTTATTTGAGACCATATCTTAAAAGAATGAGTTACTACAGGGTTTTTTATCCTAAATGGAGGAGGAGAAGACAGAGATGAGAAAATTAGTCCTGGCCAAGAGGAGGGGGAGCATGATTGGTTTTCTATCTCAGTCCAGTCAGCCAAAGAATCATGAAGTGTAAATGAAAGGGCTCGTATGTTGCATGACCAATAATACAACTGGAAATTAGGTAGGCCCATACCACCCATAGATTTAGGTCTCTGTAAATACGTCTTCTTAATTCTTGGAGTTTTATTATTCCAAATGAACTGAGATATAATCTTGTCCATTTTTTTGAAGAATGCCTTATTAATAAAAAAAGGAATACACTGAAATAAAAATAAAAATTTGGGTAAAATGTTCATTTTGACAACATTAATGCGACCTGCTAGGGAAATTAGTAGGTTGTCCCATCTTTTAAAACTTTGCACTGTCTGATCATATATCTTCAAGAAATTTTCTTTAAATAATGCAGAGAAGGTTTTAGTAATAGTGACCCCTAAATATTTAAAAGAGTTTGAAACTTTAAAAGGGTGAGAGTAAGATGGTTGATGTGTGTTTGCATGGTTAACTATAAATAATAAACTTTTAGAAAGATTAATTTTATAACCTGAAATAACACCAAATTCCTCTAAAATTGACATAATAGCAGGTAAAGATATTGAGGGGTCAGAGATATATAATAGTAAGTCATCAGCATACAAAGACACTTTATGTTCCTTCCCTCCAGTAGTTATACCTCTGTAAGTATTAGAAGCACGTAAGGCGATGGCTAAGGGTTCTATGGCAAGCGCAAACAAAAGGGGGGAGAGAGGACATCCTTGTCTAGTGGAGCGACTAAGTGGGAAATAACTAGAAGTGATACCATTTGTTAGCACTGAAGCTTGAGGCTTAGCATAAAGTAATTTTATCAAGGAAATAAATATAGGGCCGAATCCAAACTTCGATAGGGTGGAGAAAAGATAATCCCACTCCACCCTATCGAAGGCCTTCTCCGCGTCTAAAGAAATAAGTATCTCAGAGCGATTAGGATCAGAAACAGGGGAGTAAATAATATCAAACAATCTTCTAATATTAAAAAAAAGAAGTCTATCTTTAATAAATCCTGTCTGGTCTAAGGAGATGACATAGGGGAGAATATTTTCGAGACGAGTAGCTAATATCTTAGCCAATATCTTATTATCTACATCTAAAAGACTAATGGGTCTGTATGAACTTGGTTCTAATGGTTCTTTATTTGCTTTAAGTATTAAGGAAATGCTTGCTTGATAGAATGTTGGAGGTAAGCAACCATTCTTAAGAGATTCATTAAAGACATCAAGTAACAAAGGTGCAATTTGGTCACAGAAGGTTTTATAAAACTCGGACGTGAAGCCGTCAGGGCCAGGAGCTTTACAACACTGCATATTATGAATAGCTTGAGTCACTTCTTCAAGAGTTATGGGTTGTTCTAAAGAGTCTTTATTTTCTAAGGAAATTGATGGAATATTCAATTTATTCAAGAAAGTTTCTATAAGTGAACAATTATTGGTAGACTCTGAGCAGTATAATTTTTTATAAAAGTCTTTAAAGGTATCATTTATCTTTTGAAGGTCTTGGGTAGTTTGTCCCGAGTCCATTCTAATCTCTGTGATCAGCCGTGACGCAGATTCTTCTTTAATTTGCCGAGCGAGAATTTGGCCAGTTTTTTCTCCATGTTCATAAAAAGTAGTTTTAGCTCGTTTTAAAAAATCGATTGTTTCAGAAGCAGAAAGTGACTGAAACTCTGTTCGGAGAGAAATTCTTTTCTTGTATAAATCTGGCGAAGGGGAGGTTGAGTATTCACAGTCTACAGCTGATATTTTGTCTGTTAACCTTTTTTTTTGTTCTCTATTCCGCCTGTCAATTGAGACACTATAAGAAATAATGCAACCTCTGATAAATGCTTTAAATGCTTCCCAGAGGGTAGATTTTGAAATTTCAGTCGTATTATTTGTGTATAAATATGATTGTATATTATCCCTTATTCGCTCTACAAAATTTTTATCCATTAATAAATTATTATTGAGTCTCCATGTTCTCATATTATTTTTGTTCCCAAATAATAAGTGGAGAACCACTGGACTATGATCTGATAATACTATTGGTTCATAGTCACAATGTTTTACTTTTGATATAAGTTTAAGGTCTATCATGAAAAAATCAATCCTAGAGTAGGAATGATGAACTGGCGAAAAAAAAGAGTATTTATGTTGATTTGGAAATGTAAATCTCCATGGATCCACTACTCCATAGGATTTAGAGAATGAATGAAGTTTTTTAGCTGATTTAGACAATGGGATTGGTCTATTTGATGATCTATCCAGGGATGGGTTAGATACGAAGTTAAAGTCCCCTCCCATTATTAAATAATGTGTGTCTAAATTGGGTAAAGTATCCAAAAATAATGACATAAATTGCTCATCATCCACATTAGGCGCATATATACTGGCTAGAACAACTGGTGTATTATATAACTTTCCTACTACTATCACATATCGCCCTCTAATATCTGAAATAACCTTATTGGAAATAAAAGGTATATTCTTTTTAATGAGTATGGCTGAACCTCTCGATTTAAAATTAAAGCTGGAATGAAATACATGTTCCACCCATCTCCCCCGAAGCCGGAACCTATCGTCGTTTTTCAAATGCGTCTCTTGTAGAAAAATAATATCTGCGTCCAATTTTCTGAGATGAGCCATAATATTGCCTCGTTTTACCGCCCCATTAAGTCCTTTACAATTCCATGACACAAATTTAACCGAATTTTGACGCCCTTGTATATTGCTTATCCCTTTAGCCATAAGCCGACTTTAAAGTCAATCTTGAACATTGACAGCCCAGAACAAAAAAAATAAATAAAATAAAAATAAAAAAAACCCCCCGGAACATTACACCCTCCCCAGTCTTTCCCCAAATGAAAGACAATCAAGTAAAGTTCTAAAATAACAAACATTTTGCCCCAAGTATACATCAAAAGAGGAGAACAAGGGCACTTGACTTACCACTAAGCTCCTGTTAAAAAAAAATCCTTTCGTTTAGACCAACCTATTACCATATTGTCTAATATTGATCATTTTTGAAAAGCAAATAATCGTTCTTGAAAAAAAAAACATTTCGTGCCAATTTTAACCTTGCTCTGTAATACAGCTGAGTCACTCAAAAAGTATTAGTGGCGAAAAGAGCAGTTATTCGTATTTCCTTTATACAATCTTAAGTCTCTTGCACAGTCTATGAACGAATCATTCCTTATTTCCATCGATGGAGTTGAGGATCTTTCTTTCGACGAATTTCTCTGCATCTTGCGGGTTATCGAATGTATATCTGGAGCCATCTACAGTGATCGCTAGCTTGGCTGGGTAGTACAGGCTGTAACTTATGCCGGCATCTCGTAGTTTAGCTTTCACCGGGTTGAATGCGGCCCGTAGTTTGCTCACCTCTGGGCTCATGTCAGGAAAGATGTGCAGGGGAGTTCCGTTGTAATGTAGTCGGCCTTTATTCCTGGAGAGTCTTAAGATCTTTTCCTTATCCGAGTAATAGTGAAAACAAACAATCATAGGTCGTGGCCTTTCTCCTGGTTTGGGCTTCGGAGCAAGGGATCTGTGTGCTCGATCGATAATTATTGGGGAATCCCCTAGGCTGTCGACTCCAAACAATTCCGACAGGAGCTCTGTGACGAATCGGGTTGGATTACCTGCTTCAACTCCTTCCATGATTCCGATGAACCTCAGATTTTGTCTCCGGCTGCGGTTCTCCAGGTCTGTGCATTTCTCGTGTATTTTTTTGCATTCTTTTGCCAAGGTTTCCCGCGAGTTCTCCAAGGCAGCGACTCGATCCATTGTGTCATTTAATGACTTCTCCATCTCTGCACGATCATTTGCAAATTCCGCCTGTGCCGTGTGCAAGGTGGCTAAATCTGCAAAAAGTTCCTCACGAAGCGTTCGGATGTCTGTTTTTGTTTCTTCACGAACAGATAAAATGTCTCTCTTAATCTCTTGGTGCAAGCTTTCCATTTGCGTTTTAATATCACTAGCAACTGCTTTTCGATATGACTGAAGTTCTGATCTGAGAGTTTTGAGTGATATAGGTGAACTTAGTTCTTGTGCTTGATCCGCCATTTCTTCTCCGCTACTCTCCGCGGTGACCGATCGCGACGTTTTTTGCACAAGTTTTTTAATTGAGCTCTGTTTCATGGTAAGTAAACAGTCTGAAATGTTTTAATAACTATGTTTCGCTGTTATGGTCGATCTATCTGTTAATCGTTGTTAATTAGCTGGAGGAGCTCCCTTTCTGCTGTCTACTCCATGTGGGTGGAAGCGGAAGTCCCGGCAAACAAAATTTTACTATAAAATTAAAACATGGAAGAAATGTTGTGTGATCTTTACTTTAAAAAAATATAGAGTTTTAATATTTTTAATAGTAGCCTAGTAGTAGCAGTATGTACACTCTGCTGAACAATATTAATATATTTCTGCCGCAGTGTCTTCAGGTCTGGAGATGTTGTTCATGTGTTTATGTCCTCGTTTAGACGGCAGACGCTGAGATCACCGCGAGCGCGCTTCAGTCTGTGTGTAGTAAACGAACCCGCGCGATGTGGAGAGCAGACTGATCCGTACGGGTTCGAATCGCTCTCGCGGATGTCAAACACTGATCAATCAGCGCCGCGTCGCTTCTAGTCAAACACACCTAGTGCTGCAGGCTTAAAGCCTCACTGACGTTGATGAGATTAACCCCTTACATAATAACCCTCGAAATTTGGTACCGAACGACAAGACGTTTTTCGATACTCAGTGGTATCGAGGCAATTCGGTCGGTGCCTAAAAAGTATCGAACTCGATACCCAGCCCTACTCAACACTGAACACAGTCTTTTACTCAGATGTGTTTCTCATACAGTGAAGTGAAAGTGAAACTGATGTTTCTGCAGCTCATACACTTATTAACATACATTAACATTATTACACTTATACACTTATTAACATACTGACGCTGATGGTTAAAATAAAGTCATGTTTTAGTATTTCTGATATTTAGATTTCATATAACATACAGAGTGCATGACTCCTCCTATTATGATTATTTCCTTGTTACCTTCATGAAAACAGGAAGTGATCTGTATGTGTGGGCGGAGTCAGTGATGTCATGATGATAAACACCTGTTTCTGTCAGATTAACAGCAAATAAGAGTTCAAGCTACAGTTCCTGTGAGGAGGTGTAATGAAGGTCTTCGAGTGACTGTAAGAGAACCTGCAGTGACTTTCTCTGAACTCTATAGTCCTTATCAAACAGGTGCACACAACTCACTTTATCAGTGCAGTGGGTTTATGCCAGTCAGAGCTCTTGAGCACCAGAACAACCAGACACAGAAACAGTTTCTTCCCTCAAGGTTCTTGTTTATTCGTCACATACACAATCATACAGGGTATAATCAGTAGTGAAATGTAGGTCAGGACGGGTCCGCTCAATGGACAGTGCAAAAAAATAAAATAAAAAATGAAACATAACACAGGAGACTATATATAAATATAGGTAAGAGTAAGATAAAAAATAAGTAAAAAATAAAATAAAATAAATTAAGGAATAAAATGTGCAATACAGTCTACTGTGGATTTAATAAATATTAATATAACCAGGGATGTGCAAGAGGAATGTGCAGACAGGTTGTACCGGGTATGTACACATAGCAGCAATGCGGATGATGGAGAATGATGGGTGTTTTTACAGTTTATTAAATTGAGTCCTGTAGATGTTATGAGACTGAGTTTAGCAAGCAATCCATCTCATGAACACTTGACATTAAACGTGGTACACACAACTCTATTATACATTATTTATTCACCACACATACTTATTTTTATTTTTATATTTTCATTCAAATTTGCACATACCAGACCTGTACATACATAATTGTCTATATATTGTGTTAAAACACAATATTATATATTGTGTTTTTGCTGTTTTGTACATTGCATATTTGTATATTATTCTTTATTATGTGTCCTGTCCTGTTGCTGTCTCTCTGTTGCACTGTGGAGCTTCTGTCACTATAACAATTTCCTTATATGTGGAAACATACTTGGCCAATAAAGCTCATTCTGAATCTGATTCAGATACTGTTTTTTTTTTATAAAAGCATTTTCATACTGAAAATAGTTCACATTTACAATTATTATTACTAACAATTTTAATTAGCTTTTCATTTAGTCACAGTTTTTTAGGGAGTTTTGTTACATAAAACACTATACATACAGTGTAAATGTTAGAATCATGTCATTTGATTAGTAAATGCGCTTGTCTTTGGTAAAAAAAATAATAATCTTTGCATCACAAATAATTCTGTAATTTTAAAATGTAATTTTTATGTTCAATGAGAGGAATCTATCGGTTAAGGTTACAGATACAGGGATACAGCTGCGGCTACTGCACATGCGCACGTCAGTATTGCGGAAATTTTGTCACGCTGAACAACAATTACTGTATTTGCATTATTGTAGGGGATAGGTTTAGGTTTTGGGTAAGTGTAGACATTAATAATAAAAAAACAACAACAATCTAATAGGTAGCTAATTTAATTTATTGTTAATCAAATCTATCCATTCAGCCGAAAAACGGAAGAAATCTGTCATAGATGACCATAAATGGATAAGGAAGTGTGACGCTGCTTCTCAGCTGTGATGTGATTGGCTGTGAATTTCTCTTGTCACCCGCAGGACTGTCTGTGGTTGGACTATCTTTTAACTCATATTAAACGGCGCATCGTGTTACAAAAGTATGATTGGCTGATATCATCACGTTTGTAATATATTAAGTTAACAATGAAGTGTTGCTATGTTGAGAGAAATTACTCCTTTACCGAGATCCTAACCCTAACCCTAAGCATAACTTCATTGAACTACAAACAGTCTTTCCATTCCATTTCCATTCCATTTCCATTTTCCCGTTCCATTGACAGACTGACAGAGGCTTATGGGTAATGTAGTTTAAAATCTTTTTATTAATGAAATTAAGAAAATACTATCTTTAATGGAAAACTGGCAACCTAAATAGGCTTCCATATATAATGCACTGAATTGTAAGATGTGGACGTGTGAAACACAATCTCGTTTCTGTGTGACACAGAAATGACAAATAAAGTATCAAATCAATCAAGTAAATATGTTCATTGTGCAAACCTCTATGACATATTTGAGATGCAGGCTGAAATTTGGTATTTTACAGTGAGCAATATTTAAAATGACTTTATGCCACTTTTCCATATATTTCTGAAAACTGTGCCCAACATTATTTAATCAACATAGCATCCTATAGCAACATAGCAAGTAGTTATCCTGCCAATTTTCTCTTTGATACGCTAATCGGACTTTGATTTACAGCCATTTGAAATGTGCATTTTTGGCTCTTCCAGGGGGCGCTACTGGGCCCCTGGGGGTAGAAGGGCAGTATAACCTACCTATACATATTCTCTTCATCATGGACATCAAACTGAGTTGAGTCACAATTATATCTGACTGTTTTCACATTCCACCTTTTTCTATTCTTACATCATGCCCCATTAGATTTTCACAAGACAATGTGGTCATCTGATGAAATATAATTTTTTTGAAAGAAATGCATTAATAATAATAATAATAGATTATTTCTATGATTTTTGAGGTAAACTCCAATAAATATAATGGATGAAGCTGCAACAACTTGCCATTATCCATTCCCCACTTTTAAGCAGTAATCAAGGACTACAATCTACACACTGTGATACTTCAATATTTCTCTTACACAAGGACAAATTCATGCAATACTAATTACAATATAAAAAATTAGATAGCGAAAATTAGTGTAAAAATGTCATCACCACCTTATATTGCTCCTCATGTGCTGGACATCAGTAATGTGCATGCTCTTGGTTTTAATGCAAGATCCATGTTGGTACCATTCCTGGTACATTCTGTTATACCTTAAGTGTTTGTAGAAATACAGCCCATGCAGCATCTTGAAACGCAAAAGTCTTCCCTTTTATTTCACCAAAATTGTCATATTTTTCACTAATTATATACAATGTGCATAACATGGTGCATTGTTGTCTCAGATGTCATTAATCTGGTAAAAAAATGTTAATGTCATATAATAATCATGTTAATTAATTGTATGTATTTTTCAAGCATAAAATAAACTCATATGAGCCTGTCTGTAAAATATATACATGTATTTATCAAGCGTTTTTAATACACAATATTCACCATATCATTAATTTTATTGGTGGATACAGTATGAAGTTGATAAAGTAGCATCAAGACAAATAAGATTCAATAAAAATTAAAATGGATCATCAAAAATACAAATTAACATTAACACTTGCTCATGAGACACCCATTACCATGTGCTGTTCTCAGAGATTGGAGTCTTTTTTTAACCTCTATAGTATCTATTGCTGCACTAAATGTGTCTTTTTCTTCTAAAATCTTTCTCCAAAGTTCATGCCTTCTCTTGCTTCCATCTTAAAACACAAATGTGGTTTAGTCTGTGCAGTGTAAGGCTTTGCTTCAAGCCAATCAACTATCAGACAAATACTTATTATTACACACAATTCAAATAACATTTCCTGCATTTACCCCTGCATTTACAAAACAATGAAATAATGTAAATTGATGTTTATATCAACTAAACCACTTTTATAACACTTGTCAGCTTTTATCTAAGAAAAACAGAAGGTGCAGTTTTAAAACAACTTAAGATCAAAAATGTTTTAGTCACACACTCATTTGCTAACATGCTAGTAGTTGTATCCAAAAAAAAAAGAAAAAAAAAAAAAAAGAAATTAGAGTAATCACTGCTGACATGAATAGACCTTTGAGAGATCAACATCAAATGCTGCACTACTATTACAGTATTGCTTCAGTACAGACATACAGTGGACTTGCACAGCTTTCTGTCTTCTTTGTCTGGGCACAAGATGACCATGTTCATTCGTCATCCTGAACAAAGGACGTTCTTGGTCTTTCTTCTGTTCTGTAAAACCAGAAAATCTCTACTTACTCTGTGTGTAATTACTTTTGTTCCTTAAACAAATAATTAAGTTAATTTAAAATAAGATTCAGACTAGAGCGTTTGATGAGTAAATATTGATTAAAAAAAAAAAACTCTAGGAAATGTACCTGGGAAGGGCTGATCATGGCAAGTTTTTAGGAAGGTTTGTGAGGGTTGGCTCTTAAAAGAGATGTTGAGTTTGATATTGTAGAGACCTGAAAAAGAAGGACAGTGTTATCTGCAAGTAATCCATTACATGCAACTTGTCGGTTTATACATTACTGTGGGTTTTATTTTTTTAGACCGTAAAAGCAGCCTCTGTAAAGATGTTGCATGCATTCATGTAATAAGTATTAAAAGTAGGTCATTAATAGCAAACTATATTCATATGAATTATTTTAAACATGATTACATGCTAACAGGGCTATTATACTTTTGTTGCTATTATTGTTGCTATTATTACAACAATACTACAGACCTCCAAGAATACACTGAGACTGTCACTGCCTACATCACCAAGTGCATTGATGATGTAATGGTCACAAAGACCATCACTGTCCGGGCCAACCAGAAGCCATGGCTGACAGGGGAGGTCTACAGACTTCTGAAGGCTTGGAACGCTGCCTTTAGAGCTGGAGATGAGGAGGGCCTGAGGATAGCTAGGGCCAACCTATCCCGCGGCATCAGAGAGGCCAAGAGACAGTACTCCAGGAGGATAGCCCATCGTTTCAGCGACAGCAGAGACACTCGGAGCCTGTGACAGGGAATACAGACCATTACGGACTACAAGCCCCCACCACAGACCTGTGACAGCACCATCCCCTTACTGAACGAGCTGAATGCCTTCTTTGCTCGCTTTGAGGCACAAAACAGCACCACTGCACAGAAGACTCCACCTCCTCCCGGTGACCAGGTGATGACGCTGTCCTCGGACAGCGTGAGGAGATCCCTCAGCAGGATCAATGCACGCAAAGCTCCGGGTCCTGACAACATTCCTGGGCATGTACTGAGAGACTGTGCAGTGGAACTCACTGATCTCTTCACAGACATCTTCAACATCTCACTAAGCCAGGCTGTTGTCCCTACATGCTTCAAAGCTACCACCATCATTCCAGTCCCGAAGAAGCCATCTCCATCCTGCTTCAATGACTACCGTCCAGTAGCACTCACTCCTATTCCCATGAAGTGCTTTGAACGGCTAGTCATGCAACACATCAAGTCTGTCCTCCCCCCCTCCCTGGACCCCTTCCAGTTTGCATATAGGTCCAACCGCTCGACCGATGATGCCATCGCCACTGCCCTCCACCCAGCCCTCACACATCTGGAAAAAAAAGACTCATATGTCAGGATGCTGTTCATAAACTTCAGTTCAGCATTCAACACAATCATCCCTCAGCAGCTCACTCACAAACTGGTCCAGCTGGGGCTCAATACGTCGCTGTGCAACTGGTTGTTGGACTTTCTTTTTTCGGAAGACCTCAGGCAGTACGGGTCGGCATTAACACATCCAGCACCATCACACTGAACACAGGGGCCACCCAAGGATGTGTGCTGAGCCCCCTCCTCTTCACTCTGCTGACCCACGACTGCACACCATCACACAACTCTAACCTTTTCATTAAGTTTGCGGATGACATGACTGTGGTGGGTCTCATTAGCAACAGAGATGAGACAAACTACAGGAGCGAGGTGAGCCGCCTGGCCGGGTGGTGCAGTGACAACAATCTCTCTCTGAATGTGGAGAAGACGAAGGAGATTGTTGTTGACTTCAGGAGAGTGCACACTCAGCATGCTCCTCTGACCATCAACTTCGCAGTCTCCTCCCTGATGGCTGCAGACTGAAGAAGCTGTGTGTCGGGTGGGTGGGATCACCTGCAATGCTGAGGGCTTTGCGGGTGAGACGGGTGCTGTAGATGTCCTGGAGGGAGGGGAGAGAGACACCAACGATCTTCTCAGCTGCTCTCACTATCTGTTGAAGGGACTTGCAGCAGGACGCGTTGCAGGCGCCATACCACACAGTGATGCAGCTAGTCAGACTGTGGAGAGAGTGAGCAGCACCAAGTTCCTGGGTGTGCACATCACAGAGGACCTCTCCTGGACCAACAACACTGCGGCACTGGCCAAGAAAGCACAACAGCGTCTCTACTTCCTCCGCAAACTCAGAAGAGCCAGAGCCCGACCCCCATCATGTGCACCTTCTACAGAGGCACCATCGAGAGCATTCTGACTACCTGCATCACTGTGTGGTATGGCGCCTGCAACGCGTCCTGCTGCAAGTCCCTTCAACGGATAGTGAGAGCAGCTGAGAAGATCGTTGATGTCTCTCTCCCCTCCCTCCAGGACATCTACAGCACTCGTCTCACCCGCAAAGCCCTCAGCATTGCAGGTGATCCCACCCACCCGACACACAGCTTCTTCAGTCTGCAGCCATCAGGGAGGAGACTGCGAAGTCTCCAGGTGAGGACCAGCAGACTGAAGGACAGCTTCGTCCATCAGGCTGTCAGAAGGCTGAACTCCCTCCTGTCCTTGCCCCCCCTCCCCTCTCTTACCCCACGCAACACTGAACTCTGACACTATTTATTTGATAAATCACGTGACACATCAAACTAGCATTTCCACTCGTGGAAATAGATAAATTACGAGGTGCACAGAGACAGATCATGTATAGTTGGAACATGAACTGATGAAGCCCATTTGAAACAATTTATTAAGAAGCCAATATACAATACATTTTCTGACTGTGTGGGACATCCGACAACTTTCCAAGAAGGGGTGAAACTGATTTAAAATATTGTGATAGTGTCAAATGAGACTGTACAGGGGCTAAGGCAATGACTAACGACAGCAGTAGAGTAAACGTCACAGGATTGTCTACAAGTACACTTGTACAATATCATACAAGTGTTCAATTGAAATACTGAATTATTAATAGTCAAGTCAAGTCACTATTATTTGTATAGCACTTTTAACAATTGTGTCAAAGCAGCTTTACATCAGCTTGACAGTATTAAACAGGGAAATAGTGTGTCGAAATAGTGTCATTCTCCTCTGGCTAGACAAAATCAGCAGTTTAAATCTAGGCTGCAGCAGAGTCAGATTGTGCAGAGAACTCATCTGGTTCCCGAGGTCTTGTCCTGATGGCTGTCTAGGTGACGGGGTCCTCACTGGGGGTCTGTCTCTGGGGCTCATCTAGGTGTCCTGGTCTCCGCTGACGTTCAGGGCTGTAGAGGTCGTCTCAAGGTGCTGATCCACCATCTGATCTGGTGACTGTAGTGACCTCGGAATAAGAAAGAAACAGACTAATATTAGTGTAGATGTCAATCTTCTTACGATGTAAAAAGTACATTATGTGTTATGGGAAGTGTTCCCAGTTCCGGTTGATCTAATTAATGCAGCCTAACAATCCTTTAACGGATTTGAATAATAGAAGTGTATTAGTGTATTATGTGTACGCCAGGTTAAAGAGATGGGTCTTTAATCTAGATTTAAACTGACAGAGTGTGTCTGCCTCCCGAACAGTGTTTGGTAGATTGTTCCAGAGTTTGGGCGCTAAATAGGAAAAAGATCTGCCGCCCGCAGTTGATTTTGATATTCTAGGTATTATCAAATGGCCAGAGTTTTGAGATTAATACTCTAATGCAAGACTTTGTTTACAGTTCTTCTTACTAATGGGGCTATGGGGAGTTTTTAAGACAAAGTTTAAGAAACAACAAATGCTGTGCAAATTATAAGCAGGAATGTTTGATAAAAGGGTAAATCTAACACTGACCTACCACTGCAAATGTCTTCTTTCTGTCTTCTCTGTTTCTGAATGAATACCACAAACAAGACTGGGTTGGCTGGGTTCTGTAGGTCTTCTCAGCTAAAAAAATAAATAAAATAATAATAATAAAAGAAAGGGGAGAGAAAATAAAATAGCATTATATCGAGAATGTTAAAACAATATATGTGAGCAAAATATTTAACATATAAAATGGTATGAATGAACTGCAAGATGGAAAAAATACTGATTTAAATTATGGTTTTTGGATTTTTCATAAAAAATGTATTAAAAGCATGGTAAGTGTTGTGATTACTGTTATATTTGTTCTAAAAGCACATCAAAACTACCATTATAGTGTTAAAACCATTGTAAGTTTGGTGATAACTGGGCTGCTACTATACATATCACAGTAAAACTAAAGTTATGGCAGTAAAAACATGATAAGCGTTATTATTGTGCTTTTTACCAAAACTACCACAGCAAAACCACAGTTATTGTGGTAATAGCATGGTAAAGTGTGTCGTGTTTGTGTTTTAACTTCAAATATCACAGTAAAACCACAGTTACCGTGGTAATAGCATGGTAAAGTGTGTCGTGTTTGTGTTTTAACTTCAAATATCACAGTAAAACCACAGTTACCGTGGTAATAGCATGGTAAAGTGGGTCGTGTTTGTGTTTTAACTTCAAATATCACAGTAAAACCACAGTTACCGTGGTAATAGCATGGTAAAGTGTGTCGTGTTTGTGTTTTAACTTCAAATATCACAGTAAAACCACAGTTACCGTGGTAATAGCATGGTAAAGTGTGTCGTGTTTGTGTTTTAACTTCAAATATCACAGTAAAACCACAGTTACCGTGGTGATCGCACGGTAAAGTGTGTCGTGTTTGTGCTTTAACTTCAAATATCACAGTAAAACCACAGTTACCGTGGTGATCGCACGGTAAAGTGTGTCGTGTTTGTGCTTTAACTTCAAATATCACAGTAAAACCACAGTTACCGTGGTAATAGCACGGTAAAGTGTGTCGTGTTTGTGTTTTAACTTCAAATATCACAGTAAAACCACAGTTACCGTGGTAATAGCACGGTAAAGTGTGTCGTGTTTGTGCTTTAACTTCAAATATCACAGTAAAACCACAGTTACCGTGGTAATAGCACGGTAAAGTGTGTCGTGTTTGTGTTTTAACTTCAAATATCACAGTAAAACCACAGTTACCATGGTAATATATTCCGCCACCTACTGGGATGGAGTGTGAGGCATTGATATCAGAAGTAAAAACGGAGAAAAAAAAAAAACTCTATCCTACCTTTCTATATTTTCTTATATAACTGTGTTGCTTTCAAAAAAGAAACAAGAGCTTTATATCCTTTGTAAGAACTGTTAAGTATATTCTGCAAAGTTAAAGGTTCTATACCAACAGAAATTAAATTGTTTTCCAATTGAATTCTTTCACTTTCATATGTCAAGCAATTGATTATTACGCTCTACAGCAGGGCTATTCAACTTACTTCATTTGAGGGCCGGATTATCAAATTGAACATTTGAAGGGGGCCGAGGGGGTGGGGGGCCGTCCCGATCTTTTTCTGGGGGCCTATAAAATTGGAAATTAAATTGAAATGCATATTCAGCAGTACAATTTACTAATATTACCAACAGTAACATCTATAAAAGGTTAACTTTAGTGCCATCTGCAATTCAATTAAATAAATTATCACTTTTTTTTAATTAATATATTTGTTGTCATATTTTCACACTGAACTTCTAAATTAATATAGAAACAACATAAAGATGCTATATTTTAAATATGTGTTTAATGGCATATTTTTTAGCCTATTAGTAATGAAGAAGTATCATTGATACAAATAATGTAACTGTTGTCTCTATTAAATCCATTTTTCCTTTAATATTAAATGGCTAAAATTACAGTATAATTGAAGACGTGATGGCGCCGCACATGGCTGCCTCGGTTTGTTGCTTGTTGGTACTTTTTCTGTCTTTGTTTGTTTGTCCTGTCTTAAGCAACGATTTTCCGATCAGATTCACTAGAAACGAACTCTTGGACATAAGAAATAGCACACCAGATAACCTTTTGCCAACGTTTGAACATTCAGACGTTTTACTGGACATTTTAGTCGGAGGAGCTGCGTTCCTATTCAAGCGCTCCAGGCGACACAAGCGAGGGAAGCGTGCTGGCGCGCTCGTGAAAACCAGACAGCGCGGTTTAAGGACTCCGCTGCCGAGTATTCACCTGGCGAATCTCCGCTCCCTTGCAAATAAATCAGACAAACTACAACTCCTCACCCGCACAAACAAGGACTTTTTAAACTCTGCTGTGCTTTGTTTCACGGAAACCTGGCTGAACGGAGCTATCCCGGACAGCGCGCTTCATCTATCCGGATTCCAGCTGTTCAGAGCAGACAGAGTCACCGAATCATCGGGGAAAACGAGAGGTGGTGGATTATGTTTTTATATCAACGAAGGCTGGTGTACAGACATGACAGTTTTAAAGAAGATGTGCTGCCCAAACTTGGAAGCTCTCTTTATCAACTGTAAGCCTTTTTATTCACCGCGGGAGTTTTCCTCTATTCTGGTGAGTGTATACATTCCTCCTGACGCGCGTGTGAGCGTGGCGCTAGAACTGTTGGCCGACCAAATCACACACACAGAGCAGCGTTACCCGGACTCTTTCATTGTAATTCTCGGTGATTTTAACAAAGCTAATCTCACACGCGAATTGCGTAAATACAGACAGCACATCACATGCCCCACCAGAGACAGCAATATACTGGACTACTGTTACACTGTTTTAAAGGATGCATACCATTCTGTCCCCCGTGCAGCGCTGGGACTCTCTGATCACTGTTTGGTTCACCTTCTACCAGCCTATAGGCAGAAACTTAAATCTTCTAAGCCTATCTTAAGAACTGTAAAGAGATGGACTGTTGAAGCAGAGCAGGATCTACAAGCCTGCTTTGAACTTACTGATTGGAGTGTTTTTGAGGCTGCAGCTACTGATTTGGATGAACTCACTGACACCGTGACATCCTACATTAGTTTCTGTGAGGACATGTGTGTACCTACCAGGACTTATTTAACATTTAACAATGACAAACCTTGGTTCAGTACAAAACTCAAACAGCTTCGCCTGGCCAAAGAGGACGCCTACAGGAGTGGGGAAAAAGCCTTGTACAAACAGGCCAAATACACACTGAATAGGGAGATAAGAGTGGCAAAGAAGAACTACGCTGGAAAGCTAAAAAAACAGCTTTCCAGCAACGACCCTACATCAGTGTGGAAAGGCCTGAAAGCCATTACCAGCTACAAGACCCCTCCCCCCAGCACTGAGGCCAATCAACAACTGACTGAAGACCTGAACAGTTTTTACTGTAGGTTTCAAAAACAAAAGCCTGGTCTGACACCACACACCCACCCTGACCATCCCACAACACAGCCATCAACACCCTCACCCTCCCCTTCCCCCCCCTACTGTTTCTCAGCCTGTAATCAAGATCTGTGAAGAAGATGTAAGCAAAGTCTTCAGGAGACAGACGATAAGGAAAGCCAAAGGCCCAGACGGTGTCTCTCCAGCCTGCCTCAAAGCCTGTGCTGTTCAGCTATCATCCATCTTCACATTAATCTTCAATATATCACTGGAGCTGTGTGAAGTCCCCTCCTGCTTCAAACGCTCCACCATCATCCCTGTACCCAAGAAACCAAAAATCACAGCACTTAATGACTACAGACCTGTTGTTTTAACGTCTGTGGTGATGAAGTCATTTGAGAGGCTCGTGTTGGCTCACCTGAAGGACATTACTGGACCCTTGCTGGACCCCCTGCCGTTTGCTTACCGAGCAAACAGGTCTGTGGATGATGCAGTCAACATGGGATTGCACTACATCCTCCAACATCTAGACAAACCAGGGACCTATGCAAGGATCCTGTTTGTGGACTTCAGCTCCGCTTTCAACACCATCATCCCGGACACCCTTCAGAATAAACTGACACAGCTCTCCGTCCCCACCTCCATCTGTCAGTGGATCACCAGCTTCCTGACAGACAGGCAGCAGCTTGTGAGGCTGGGAAAATTCTCATCCAACACCTGCACCATCAGCACTGGAGCTCCTCAGGGTTGTGTTCTTTCCCCATTGCTCTTCTCCCTCTACACCAACGACTGCACCTCTAAAGACCCCTCTGTCAAACTCCTGAAGTTTGCAGACGATACCACACTCATCGGCCTCATCCAGGACGGTGACGAGTCTGCTTACAGACAGGAGGTTAAGGAGCTGGCTGTCTGGTGCAGTCTAAACAACCTGGAGCTCAACACGCTTAAAACTGTGGAGATGATCGTGGACTTCAGGAGAAACCCCCCAGCTCTCCCCCCACTCACTATCATGAACAACTCTGTGAATGCAGTGGAGTCATTCAGGTTCCTGGGAACCACCATCTCTCAGGACCTGAAGTGGGACACTCACATCGACTCCATCGTGAAAAAGGCCCAGCAGAGAATGTACTTTCTTCGTCAACTGAAAAAGTTCAACCTGCCACAGGTGCACATGACACAGTTTTACTCTGCTGTTATTGAGTCGGTTCTGTGCTCTTCTATAACTGTATGGTTTGGGTCAGCCAGCAAATCAGATAGAAGAAGACTGCAGCGGACTGTTAGGACAGCAGAAAGGATCATTGGTGTGCACCTGCCCAGCCTTCAGGATTTGTACTACTCCAGAGTGAAGAAACGGGCAGGTAACATCATCACAGACCCCTCTCACCCTGGACACGACCTGTTTGCGCTTCTCCCTTCAGGCAGACGCTACAGATCTCTGTGCACTAGAACATCTAGGCATAAAAACATTTTTTTCCCCTATGCCATCTCCAGCATAAACCACTAACACAGGAATTATTACCTGTGTTCTGTAATTCTCTAACCCTAATTCTTGCCTGTAAATTCCATCCCCCCATCTCAAATTATTCACTCTCTCTAGAACTATGTAAATATGTATGCATAATTTTCTATACAGCTGTATATATAGAGTAAATAAGGCACAAATCTGTACATAAATCTTCTGTTCCAGATTCAGACACATTATTATTATTATTATTATTACAATTAAGGCTTATTTAAATGTTCTGTTCTCATGTCAGATATGTATGTTTATATGTATGTATGTATGTATGTATGTACCAAGAGCTTCTTAAAAACCAGAACAAATTCCTCGTGTGTTTGCACACACTTGGCGAATAAAGCTGATTCTGATTCTGAAATGTTATGATATTATTTTTTAACATTTAATAGGCTTTGAAAAATATAACAACTTTTTATAAGTGACCTTAAAACAATCTTCACAAACTATAAATTGTATGCATAAGCTATATTGATTATTCTTTATTCAAGCTACAAGAGTTAATCAGCAGAGCAGAAAGTGATTTCTCTTTTTCTTTAGTTCTTTGATTTACATCAATCACAGACTGCAGCAGGTTTCACTTTAAAAGCAGCGCTGTTTCTTTAATAAAACCTGATCCACACGACGCGGATGTGACATTATCCGATTTTCTCCCAACTCTTTACGGTCATTTAGGATGTTCTAACTGATTTAAGACTGTGTTTATGAGGTAACTTGCCAAATCCATGTATTTTTACATCGTTGTGTGTGGTTTTGCCCATTGAAGCACTGGCGTGCTTGTCTGAAGCGGCTCAGTTTATGAGTAACTTACAGCCAAATGTGCAGATTTTGCCAAACTATTGATACAAATCTTCATCCAGTGTCGCCGCTATTTCTTGCCAGAAGTTATGACCGATAACACTGTCTTTAAACTTGTTTAAACTAACGTTAGAATTGTGTATATCTCATAACTCCCTCACATAAGCGCTTGTCAACGCTGCCATCTATTGATGTTGCGGTCTCCGGTAGATTGTTGTTATTGCGTCTCTCGCTTTTCTTTTTGGCTGGACCGGGCCAGTGTTGCCACCTAGTGGACAAACTAATTAGTGTTCAATTCAAGGCGAATGTGCAACCTGCATACTCTTCCTCGGACCGGATGAAGATGATTGGCGGGCCGGATTGGGCCTGCGGGCTGCCAATTGAATAGCCCTGCTCTACAGTTTCTGGAAGTCCACATTTATTGCACTGACCAGAATCATGTTTCCCTATCATTTGAAGTGATTTGTTGAGGTTAGAATGACTTCTCAGACGAGAAATTATTATATCTTCCTTTCTATTACCATAACTATTTCTAACTAAACCAACTTGTTTTTGTATATTGTACAGATGACGACCTTTATTTTCTTTATCCCACCTCTCCTGCCACATATTTTTAATAGCTGTTTTAATTAAACCTTTCATTTCAGATTTACCCAAAGGTATATCTAAATCAATAACAAGGGCCTGTTTGGCTATCTTGTCCAAGTCCTGGTTACCCTCCACACCAACATGAGCCGGCATACATAAAAAACTGCTGAAAGTCTTAACTGGCAAATTCTATACAGATTTTGTAAAATTTCTATTAATATATCTTGTCTGGAATCCGATTTCCCACTTATTGAACTATTAAGAACTGAAAACGAATCTGAGCAAATTACTACAGCAGACGGTTTAACTTCTTCTACCCACTTTAATGCTATCAAAATAGCCACCATCTCTGCAGTATATACAGATATATCATTAATAATTATTTTTCCATCTCTATACTTATAAAGAGGGATAAACATAGCTGCAGCTGTTCGTCCAGTTACTGGGTCTTTGGAACCATCTGTAAATATTTGTAAATAATGGAAATATTCACTCTCAAGATGCTTTTGCACTACTATTGCTTTAGGAACTTGATTTTGTTTATCCTTTATAGTTTTAAATATCTGGAGATCCACAGAAGGCATTGAAAAAAAATGCCTTCTGTTGTCTTCTTGAACTGAAGTGTTTTCATCTTCCGGATGCAGAACAAAAAGAGGGCGTTTCTCAATTACTGGGTGTGTCCACATCAGGACATACGTTTTTAACTCATCAGAAAAGATAAGATAAGATTTAACGCATTTGCTTAAAGAGGTTTTGTGTTTGATTAGAAATAAAAGCAAAAGCTGAAGATTTTTTGTGGTGTATCTTCTATCAGTGTCTTTACAAATCTACACGATCACTAAAATTGATGGGGGCTGTTTACACCTGGTCCAAGTTCAGCCCCGATAAAACGGTGCAAAACGTTTATTAAACGGAAACGGTGGTGCGTTGAACATCCTGTTCTGATGACGCAAGAGTTGCAACTATGGCAGCTGAGAAGATCATTCTTTGTGTTCTTTTTGAAGAATTTTCAGAGCCTGATGAAATCAGTATAAATACGTGTTTAATACTGCAAAATACGCTCGATGTTATAGTCACTGCCCTTGCCGTCCAGAATAACAGAGAACATCACAATCGAGTGAAGGGATTTGTGGAAGCTGTGGTTCCTAATTATTGTGATCCAAAATTTGCTTCGCATTTCAGGATGAAAAGAAATTTCAGGTGAAGGATAATCCACTTCTTACCTCTGAGACTGTGTTATGATCTCTATGACCTTATTATTTTTCTTGTGAGTATTGGGCTTATCATTATTGCTGATCATGTTGTTGTGCTATGATATTGTAATATTTGCCATTATATAATCAGGAGAGCATAGAAAGGTTTATGAAAGTGTCACTCCACAATACAATAGCAAAATATAAAACATGTATAGTATTTTTATGTTACATTAATCAGTGTCTAGCACACCTTCCTAAAGAAAGGATATGGATCAGAAGACATTGCAATCACTACATGATATTTAGACAGATTTAAAGAAGTTCCAGATCTATACTTGTGCTCTTATTATTTCAGTTATTTTGCCTTTAATTTAAATAAACATGTGCAAACAATATACTTGCTCTTGTGAATTTATGTTGATGTTAATTACATTTACTTACAAATTCATCATCATCATGTTGATATGCTGTTACTATAAAACTCTTACGACAAACATGTCTTCTAATATCTTCAATTGTTGCCTATACTGAGCTGCAGCGGACACATATTAAATGACTTCACTTGGACCCATTGTGCGATCTGTTTCTTTAATACTGTGTGGTTTATATACATGTTGCTGCTGATTGGGCTGACATTTTGACACACCCACCAAACAAGAGAAAACGTATCTCAAACCCCGTTGCACACCGTTTCCAGGAAACATGTCGTTCAACCCGGAAACCGGAGCAAAATGTTGGGCACCGGTGTGAGCCTGAACGTGCCCCTGAGCTCCTTGAGTGCTGCGCTCTTGGCGGGTTATGATTGGTTGAATCAACTTGAATGGTGAGCTCGCATCTGATTGGCTAACGAGTAGAAAGTCTCAAAAATACACACAAACAAATCCAGGGCGATTCACAAACGAAAGACGATTTGCACATTCACAGTCCATGATACACTTGTGAACTTTAAACATTCAAAATTTTGTACACAGTTGTACATCTGTGAATTGTGTTTTGCATTTGTGAAACGTATTTTATGAATATATATTCTAATTTTGTGCACGTGAATTGGTTTTTGTGAATATATATATATATATTTTCGTGCACGTGAACTGGGTTTCATGCATGTGAATTGGGATACGCATGTGTGCATCGTGTCTTTTGTGTGAATTATTAATGAGATCAATCAGCTTCCATAGTTTAATACCAGGTACTGGTACCCATCCCTGCTTACAAGAGAAGCACAGAAGCATCAGTTGCAAAGCTACATGACAGTATATATTGCATCTACATTTTCTAAATACATCAAAAGTGGAAAAATAACTAGTCGTTTTGAAAACAACAGTGAAGAACAAAATTAAAAATCTCAGTCTCTTCTTCATCTTCCTGAAAAAGAACAGTTTGTAAAAGCTTCTACTTTTCTTCATGACAGAGTAACAAACTACAAGTAACACATATGCATTATAAGACAACTGAACATAATATGAAACTCATAAAAAACACAATGATAGAATTTAAATTATGAAGCAAAATGATATACAATAATATAACTTTTTGACATTGTTCTTTGGGGAGGAACTCCATCTTTGAGTTGATCTGAATCTCACAGTTCAATCTGCTGGTTTTGAAGATGAACTTTATTCACTGTGAAAACTTGAATGTCGCTTGTAATGTCTGGTTATGACAGATTTATCCAGATGATATTATATTGCTTCATGCATTATTGTGTCATATTTGGAGAGGACGCAGCATCAGACCTGAAAGATCTGAAGATGATCTACTTACTGTGAATGTTTTTTCTATGTCTGTGTAGAGAAGATGAATTATTGAAACGCTTCCCACATGCAGTGCAGTGATACGGTTTCTCTCCAGTGTGGATCCTCTCATGTGTTTTCAGGTGTCCTGAATGAATGAATCTCTTGTCACAGTGTGAACACTTGTAAGGTTTCTCTCCAGTGTGAATCATCTCATGCAGTTTTAAACAGTTTGCTGTAGTAAAAGTCTTCTCACACTCAAAGCACATGTACTCTCTCACACCAGTGTGTATTTTCTGATGTTCTTTTAAATAATCTAGACGTGAAAAACTCTTTCCACACAAATGACATGAATGTGGTTTCTCCTTTGTATGAACGCTCAGATGTTTCTTCAGGACTGAAGCCCACAAAAATGTTTTCCCGCATTGATCACATGTGTACAGTTTCTCTCTAGTGTGGATGTTCATGTGTCTCTTCAGGGTTGCTGATTGTGAGAAACTCTTTCCACACTGATCACAAGTGAATGGTTTTTCTCCAGTATGAACTCTCATATGGTCTGTAACGTCTCCTTTTCGTGTGAAACTCTTCCCGCACTGATCACATGTGTGTGGTTTCTCTCCAGTGTGGATCCTCTCATGTGTTTTTAGGACTCCTGACCGACTGAATCTCTGGTCACAGTGTGAACACTTGCATGGTTTCTCTCCAGTATGAACTCTCACGTGAAGCTCAAGATTATATTTGCATGTCGATCTCTTTCCACACTGAGTGCAGGTGAAAGATTTCTTGGTTGTTCTTTTCTTTAAATCTTTCTGAGTTTGAGAGCAACTCAAAGGTTTTTCTCCAGTTCTGAAGTGATTTATTCCCTCAACTTCACTCAGTTCTTCATTCTTCTCATTTTCTTCAATCAACTCTGAAATAAAAGTAAAAATGGTTTATTTTCAATAACTCATAAAAAAAGAAATGTGAAAAGACATAAACATGAACCCTGATGTATCAGCAGAACATAGACAATTGCTATACAACATTTTGATCATTTTGATGCAGTTTATAAATAATAAATCTATATAAATAAATCTAGTACATTTTATATATACATCTCTGAAACTTTTTCATTCATCAGTGAATGAGGTACATTGATCTTCAAATTATGATTTTTTAAATAATAGAGGCACAAATCCCATGTTTCTATAGGGAGAACTATTAAACATATTTGATCAACAACACAGTTATCTAACATAAATCATTTTGTTGCAAAAAAGTACCCAGTTTACAGAAAGTGTCTCTTATTATTTGTTTATTTAGCTATATTACTGCTGAGCTCTAAAGACGTATCCAATTACAACACAATCAATCTACAACTACTTGAAGCTTTATAACCATCAGCACTATTAATAAAGAAAGAAAAATAAACAGCAACCTGTTTGTTGTTCAGTATCTTCAGTGTGTTTGATTCTGCAGGGTTCTGGATCTCTCATCTTCTCTCTGTCCTCTTTAATAAACTCAGTCTTTGCAGATTTCAGCTCTTCCTGATGCTCTGATGCTCGTCTTCACTTGTGAACTGATGGGAATATTCCAGCATTTATTGCTGAATTACTGTGGGCGGAGCTTCACTGATGATGTGATTCTTGTGGGAGGAGCTTCATTGAAGAATCTATCTCAAGTGTTTCTGCTGTGATTTTATTTCTACTCTTCTGACATCTTTGACAGATCAAATTTGTTACTTTACATTGTTAAAATATACTGGAACAGAAAGTGCTAAATACTTTACGCTGAGCCTATAATGAGCCACGTGAGACATTTAATCTATGTTAATATAGATAAATATGAGTAAAGTTTGACAATGGAAACAATAAATATTTCTTGTGCCGCTTTATTTTAAAAGGTTTATGATCTTTGTCTTCTTTGATCTAAGTTCATTATTGAAATGAATGTATAGTTATCATAAAAGCAGACTATATTAGATTCATATGGACTGCTGTAACCTGTAGTGGTTGATGAAGATGAATGTCATTAGTGTTTGTGTTATTGTTGTGTTATTATTGATGTTTCATGTCATATTGTGATAATAACAGTATTATCTTTCAGTAGAGCATGTTTTATAGGCTTTTATCTTATATCCTGACTCTTATAATCAGTTTCTAACAGCAAACACTCAGAATAAAGTGAGATGATCTGCTGATGATCCTGAATGTCTTGTTGAATGAGTGTTGATCGTCTGAGACTCATCAATATTAACAGCTGCTGAAAACACTCTTTATTTCATGTCAATAGTTGCTGTTTTCACCTCATTTATTATGCTGATGTCTTCAGATCTCCTGAAAATGATCATTTAAAGCTCATTTCATTGGTGTCAACAGACTGAGGGTTGTTTGTTACAAACATGTGCATTTATTTCTGTCTTTATACTTTCAAATGTTTTTTTCTTTCTAGATATCTGCTGTTATTTTAATAAAGAAACAGAATAATGTTAGGATTAGAAATAAAAATTTGGTAATTAGCATCAGTTTTTTTATGATAGACAGATGTAATGGGACGGCTGTATCGCCGGCGATACCAACTCGTTTTTTTTAAGACCAGTGCAAAAGACATTAAAAATACTCCGTCGATTTTGGTCGTACAGATAAGTGTTATACATCAATTGAAACTTTGATGCGTCTATTTTTTTGTGTACACTCACGAATACAACAAAACTTTGTGGTTTTGGAAAAAAGAAAGAAAACAAACAGGATGCGCTCTTTGTCTTCTCCATCTCCGCGAGCTGCTCTTCAAAATACGTCACTAAAATGAACTGTAACTCAGCGAAAACTCAACACACGGACATGGGAGTTATATATATAGAAAGCTGTAAGTGTCTACTTTGAAATGAAGTAAGTCTTGTCGAAAACAAACATTCTGTGATGAAGTAATCCGTATGAAACCAACACGATTTTCAGTCTGTCCCGTCTAACTCATTATTTCTAATGCGATCCCGCCCCCTCGCGTTCATATGTAAATAACCACGTGAGCCGCGTGCTCAAGGAGACGCCCAACATAAACAAAGCCAGATCGTTCCTCGCGGCTAACATTACTGTTCGTTTCTGGAAGAAGACACGCTGAATAAAAGCTGGATTTGCCTCCAAATAAGAGCAAGAGTTCATCCAGAAGAGAAGAGCGATCTGATGAGTAAGTAATGTTTCTTTTTTTGCATTAATTAACGTGTTATTGTGACTCAAACTTGAACGCGTTTATTTTTTTTCCCAAACGACAACATGGTGAATGCTACAATGTTTAGAAAAATGTTTAATGTTCACAAATGGATTGAATAGCGTGCTAAACGATAATAATTAGTTTCTCAGATATAAAATATTATTTTTTTATAGTACAAAGTACATCTTTTGTAGTACAAAGCCATACATACTAGGCTATATGACTACAAAATCATAGTTCGTTTTTTCTAAACAATAATAATTAGTTTCTCAGATATAAAATGTATTTTTTTGTTTACGATAGTACAAAGCATGCATGAGTCTATAAAACATATATATAAAAAGATGCTTCTGATATTAACATGCTCTATTAACATGTTTTTTTTTTTGGTTGTTTGTATTTTATTGAATCAGATACCTGCACCACAGATGATGAATCCTGATGACTTTCTTCAAACTGTTTTCCTCTGAGAGTGCTGTACCAACATCAGATGTCCAACTACACTGATATTATATGGTAAAACAAGCTCCTTGACCACTGATTATGTTTTTTTTCTTCTTGAATCCATGGAAAGTAGCAGAAACACTCAAATAACACATGTAAATATCAGGCATGATTTACTTGTGTCACTTGTTGAACAGAATCTGTTGCAGGAATGACTCAAAGTCTGTTCACATCTCTGTGGTTAGATCAGTGTGCACAATAATGTGCCTTTGAACTTCATTATGTATGTTTTGATTATACGGTGTTGTTAATAAAATACAATTAATTAAAAAAAAAAACTTTGTTCAATCTCCTCACATTCTCTCTTACCTGCCTCAAAGTCAGTCACACTGATGGGCCATTAGCAGCCTTTAGGGGAGGGCCCTTTGTGTCTCAGGTGAGAATCACTTAATATTCAAGGCCATTGCCACTCCCTCGCATACAGGCTTTCAATCACAAAACATGTCTTAAAAATTTTTAATCAATGTATTGTTTTCTGTAAATGAGTAAGCAGAATGATTCTCACTTAATTGTGAAGTAAATATTCTAGCCGACAAGACTGATTACTCTAAAGTCTTATTCAGGACTATTTAGTGTGGGTTTTATGGCCTTATTTCAGCTACATTTTTTTTCCCAAAACTTACTAACCGCGCATAATATTTTTTTTCTAAAAAAATACAAACATGTACATCCATCTTGGTCACATAATATTGTAGCAAAGTTTGTGCTGAATATAAAAACAAATACATGTTGGTCATTAGTATGTTATAAGTAGCTGAAATAAGCACAAATATCAGGACATGTCAAAACCTCTCAAGGGCCCCAAAATCACCTCAGACCCCAGAGGGTTAAATTAAATTCCATTATTATTATATATTTTTTTTTAATTTTCCAGCCCTGGAAATTGCGCTGTTTCAAAATTTCACGGCTTTTCCAGGTTTTTCCTTGTACGAACCCTAATAAAAGCAACTGATGCACGCTGTTAATCATTTAAGCTGTCCACCGATGTGATCGTGCACATGCTCCGTTACCTCGCCCTCCTCTAATCACATGCCGGATCCATCACCCCGCTTTGTTCCGGGACCTCGAAATTTACAAATGAAGCACTGCAAACAAGGGACTCATGAACAACTATCACTAAACACAAAACACAGCTGTGGATCATTCAGCTATCACCAACTTGTGGACTATATGTAAACATCTTTTATGTGAAATATCTTATTCAGCTCAGTACTAAATAAACAATAACATGCATTTTGTATGATCCCTCTGATTTTGGTGAAATAATTAACATTTTGCAGATTCTGAAAGGTGTATGTAAAGTTTTGACTTCAACTGTAGGTAAAATAAGAAAAATGTACACATCTTCATTCTGTTCAAAAGTTTTCACAAAATGAATTTAAAAATAATAAAACACACAGGTTTGTAGTAGGTTCCTAGTGACAAGAATGACTTACTACAGGTGAGACTTTAAAAATATATATAATTCAACAAAATATTTTCCGAATACATTCCTATTCTCCAGACTGAATTAATACAGATGATGTTTCGTATGTACAAAGTACACAACCACAATACTTGAACTTTACATTAATTACCTCTCTTTAGCAAAAATCAAAAAATAAAACAATTGTAAACGTTAATTCACCAAAATGTTGTATCTCACTTCAGTAAGTGTCTAACTGAGAGCTACATGTTTAAGTAAAGGGGATTCACTTTCCTCATTTGTGAATCTATTTGTCCTGAACAACTCCGTATTCAACTCATCTTTTATGAATGGAGGAACATTAGACACAATATGATCGTTTTTAACGGTTGAACGAAGAGCATTAAAAGTCTCTTTCTTAACTGACTAAACACGTTAAGTAAATCACTCCAGCGCTATTCATACGAGAAGCTGACATTTACCTCGCATTCCTGCTGCCCTCAAACTTAATTACGCAAAATAATCCATGCACGACACCAAAAAGCAAATAATAGATAAAAAAGAGAGGACTCACCCTCACCGTCCAGCTCTCAGTCTCTCGCGCATGCGCACACCGAGTGATCCTCACGAGCGCTGCAGAGTGAAGCAGAGCGTCTCGAGGGCCTCCAGACAGCTGGACTCAGTACAGGTCACAAACCCCGCCCCCTCCATATAATCTAATGGGACGCGAGACAAACTAAATTATAACATTACTCTTCTAATATTTGTTTCCAAAGATGGGTTTTGAATTTGAATGTAGTTTTCATCTCGCTGCTGATGGACTGAAGTGAAACTCTTTCATTTCTAGTTATTTTTTAGCACAACATCCATATGTATTTCACCAAGAATTTAACTCTGAACATCGTTGATATGTTTTATTATTTGCATGTAAATATGTTTGCACTTTTCTGATTTTAGCGTGTGAACGGGACTTTTATTTTGGAGGGGAGATATGACATCATAAGTCTGCGCCACACTCCTGCTCTGTTGTGATTTGTCTGAAGAAAGATTTGTGTTTTGAGCATTTGAACTGTTCAGGCACTTTATGCTTCTAATGAGAACTCTTAAATTAATGTGTTATTACTGAAAGCAACATTGTAATGCTTTGTATAACATTTTAGAAGGTTTTATTTATTTATATTTTTAAGGAAAGTGCATCTGCACATGAGTAACACATTTATTTTCTTTGTTAATTATTCTCATTTTGTCCAAACTCACAGAAAAACATCCACGTGACACACTATTATATAGATGGCGTTTATTAAAGAGGAAAGTGAAGACATTAGGATTGCAGAAGTATTCAGCATCAAACATGAAGATACTGAGGAACAAACAGGTCGGTTTCTTTCTCAAAGCTGAACTCAGTCATTTGATTCTTATTCACAGTACAGCTCTACAGAAATGAATCATATTTATGAAGAATGTCATATGATTTTCCTAATTATGGCTTTTGTTTGACCTGGAGTGTAGGCCAGGGCCGGTTCTAGACATTTATTCACAGTACAGCTCCACTCTCATATGATTTTCCTAATTATGAAATAAATAAAAAAAACACTAGGTTTCTTTTTTCTATATTCTATCTACTCGTTTTCTTAAAAAAAAAAAAAAAACTTTTTACATTTACTGCGTTAGGCTAACCAAGACTTGTTATAGCACTTGCACGTTGTTGCTCTTTTGTTGGTTTTGATTGCTTCTTATCAGTGTTGGGTGTAACGCATTACTGTAATTAAATTACTTATCCACTGAAAAAGAACAGTAAGGGATTACTGTTCATTTTTAGGTAATTACATTACAGTTACTTATAAAGTACTTGCGTTACATACAGTAAATAATTTCAACGGTTCTAAAATCAATATTGAATTTGAAATGTAAATTTACCGTCTAAAGATAAAATTAAATGCAGCGGCTTTAACCCTCCGCGCGCCAGCTCGTTCATTTTCAGATCTTCCTGATTCACAGAGAAACCTTAAATACTCAGATACATTTAAGACTAAAATCCTTTCCTGCCCCTTTGAGGTCCGACGCTAAAGTGCCCTTTTGGTCCGGTGCCCCCGGTCTGTGATTTCTGCCGAGGGTAGGGGTGTGCGATATGAGGATTTTTGATCGTGGACGATAAAAATGTCTCCACGATCTGCTTTTAAAGAAATAGTGTAGAGCGCACATTCTATCAGCTGCAGTTCTGGCGCCGCCGTATCAATATACTGTACAACGCCACATAAATTCACATCAGTGTTAACTCAGCGGTAGAGTTACTCTCACGGGACACTGCACTTATTCACAATCACAAAAGTACATTATCTGCATCTGCTTTAAAGTATCATTCGTGTGTTGTTCTGACAAGCGCCTTTTTCTGAGCAAATACACCCAAAGCGCGCTAGATAAAAGCCCGTCAAACAGCTCCTGATTACTGAACTAAGTTATGTTTTGTGCTAGCTAATACTGTCAAAACACACAAGGTTTATGTATAGACTCAGTTGGTTATGTCTAAAATGAAAGTAAACAGCTTAGAGAAACGGATGTGTGTCTGTATATTCTGCGTGCAGGTCTTAAAGGGACAGTACTAAACATGCTGCCGCTTGTTATTAAAGGGATAGTTCACCCTAAAATTTTATTTCTGTCATTATTTTTTCACTCACATGTTGTTCCAAACCTGTATTAATTTCTTTCTTGTGTTGAACACAAAAGAAGATATTTTGAAGAATCTGGGTAACCAAACAGTTGCTGGTCCACATTGACTTTGATTGTAGAAAAAACATCTTGGTTACGTTTGTAACCCTCGTTCCCTGAAGGAGGGAACGGAGACGTACGTCGGAACTGACCGACGAATTGGGGATCACTTTGGGAGACCAATCTACTTCGAGTATAAGAAAACGAGCCAATGCACATTGGCATGCGATAATTGCAACAGCTGCTCTGCGCTACAGTGCGAGTATTTAATGAGCAGCAGGTGCGTCGCATATTTGCTTTTCCGCTGAGGAGCCGAGCTAGTGACTCGGCCGTACAGCGGAGGTACAACGACTGTGGCGACGGGACGTACGTCTCCGTTCCCTCCTTCAGGGAACGAGGGTTACATACGTAACCGAGACGTTCCCTTTCAGTCGGTCACGTTTGACGTACGTCGGAACTGACCGACGAATTGGGGATATCTACCCACACGCCACTATCGCTGGTCCTTCCAGCGCTCTGCCTGAGACTCCTGGACCGCCCCCAACTTGTCGGAGCGGGAGTCAGGGTTCTAAGCAGAGAAGGTCAGTCACTGCTGTTCCACAAGACCCACTCAGTGTGACTATTGGATAACGCTGGGAAATGTGCCCTAGAGGGAAGGGGACGCTACAGAAGCCACATCCTGCCTGTAGGAAGGTAACCTTGGCGGTTTACACATATGGAGTAACCAAGAGGGTAGTATAACATATGGAAGTCTCCGGGGTGGTTCCAACCTAGTTCTAGGGGGGAAAGAACACCATCAGAGCGGGCTCTGTCGAGGGAAAGACACGGGCTAGCCGGACTGGGTAGCCTTCCATGGACGAAATACGCATATGGGGTCGCTGCTGGGACCGCACATATGGACAACCAGCCTAACACAGGTTCCACAAACAACGAGTGAAGGCCTGGCGTCAGACGCTCCGCCACGTCTGACTGCCGGGGGATGACGGAGGAACTCACAGGGTTAGCCATACCTGGGGAACTCTACTGGAGCAAAAGACGCACGTATCCGGCCCAGCAGACGGGAATGGCATTGCAAGCCCACACTTAGAACGGGTCCTTCGCACTACTGGCCCCTGGGGGCAAGTACACAGGAAGACACCGGCTCTACACGAAGGCTATAGAATCTAGCGAACGTGTTAG
Organism: Aspiorhynchus laticeps; assembly: GCA_023376895.1. Taxonomy (NCBI): domain Eukaryota; kingdom Metazoa; phylum Chordata; class Actinopteri; order Cypriniformes; family Cyprinidae; genus Aspiorhynchus; species Aspiorhynchus laticeps. Next base: position 79,357,455 of record CM041794.1, on the reverse strand, counting down.
GTGTCGCCCAGCCCGCAGCTCTACAAATATCTGTCAGCGAGGCGCCTTGAGCCACTGCCCAGGAGGAAGCAACACCTCTAGTGGAGTGTGCTCGCAACCCGAACAGGCAAGGCACGTCTTGGGATTGGTATGCCAAGACAATAGCATCCACTATCCAGTGGGCTAACCTCTGCTTGGAGACAGCCTTTCCCTTCTGCTGGCCTCCATAACAGACAAAGAGCTGGTCTGAGGTCCTGAAGCTTTGTGTTCTGTCCACGTACAGCCGCAGAGCACAGACGGGACAGAGAAAACCTAGGGCTGGGTCTGCCTCCTCCGAGGGCAGTGCTTGCAGGCTCACTACCTGGTCCCTGAAGGGAGTGGTAGGAACCTTGGGCACATATCCAGGCCGGGGTCTCAGGACAACGTGAGAGTTGACCGGCCCGAATTCTAGGCACGATTCGTCGACTGAAAATGCCTGCAGGTCCCCCACCCTCTTGATGGAAGCCAATGCCGTCAGGAGAACTGTCTTTAATGACAGAATTTTCAACTCGGCTGTCTGCAAAGGTCCAAAGGGAGGTCTCTGCAGTGCCATGAGCACCAGAGACAGGTCCCAAGAGGGTACCGAGGTAGGACGAGGAGGGTTCAACCTCCTCACCCCTCTAAGGAACCTGACGACCAGGTCGTGCTTACCAAGAGACTTACCATCAACTGCGTCGTGATGTGCGGCAATTGTGGCAACATACACCTTCAGGGTGGAGGGAGACAGCCTATGCTCCAACCCTTCTTGCAGGAAGGAAAGCACAACTCTGACCGGACATCTTCGGGGGTCTTCCTGGTGAGAAGAACACCAATCAACGAACAGGTTCCACTTCAGAGCATAGAGGCGCCTTGTAGAGGGAGATCTAGCAGAAGTGATGGTGTCTACCACTGATTGGGGTAGGCCACCTAGAACCTCCGCGTCTTGACCAGGGACCAGATATGAAGCTTCCAGAGGTCTGGACGTGGGTGCCAAAGGGTGCCCCATCTCTGAGAAAGCAGGTCCTTCCTCAGAGGAATGGGCCAAGGAGGGGCTGTCGCGAGGAGCATGAGTTCCGAGAACCAAGTCTGGCTAGGCCAGTATGGCGCAACTAACAGGACCTGCTCCTCGTCCTCCCTGACTTTGCACAGGGTCTGTGCGAGAAGGCTCACTGGGGGAAACGCATATTTGCGAAGGCCCTGGGGCCAGCTGTGCACCAGTGCATTCGTGCCGAGAGTGCCCTCAGTCAGGGAATAAAACAGCTGGCAATGGGTCGAGTCCGGAGAGGCAAACAGGTCTATCTGTGCAGCTCCGAAGAGACCCCAAATCAGCTGGACCACCTGGGGATGGAGTCGCCACTCTCCCGGAAGCGCAGGCTGTCGTGAGAGCTCGTCGGCTGCACGATTGAGCATGCCAGGGCTGTGAATGGCCCGAAGCGACCTCAGATGCTTCTGACTCCAGAGGAGGAGATGGTGGGCGAGTTGCCACATGCGGCGGGAGCATAGACCACCCTGGCGGTTGATGTACGCAATGGTCGCAGTATTGTCCGTACGGATCAGCACATGCTTGCCATGTAGCGGCCCTTTGAGGCGGCCCAGCGCAAGACGTACCGCTAGCAACTCGAGGCAGTTGATGTGCCAGTGCAGTTGAGGCACCGTCCACAGACCTGACACTGCATGCCCGTTGTACGTGGCCCCCCAGCCCGTGGCAGAGGCATCCGTGAAAACCACAGCATGCCTGGACACTTGTTCTAGGGGGACTCCTGCCCGTAGAAACGAAGGGTCTGACCATGGGCTGAAGGTTTGGGGACAGTACGGGGTGATGGACACCCGGTGTGTGCCGCTCTGCCACGCCCATCTCGGGACTCGGCCATGAAGCCAGTGCTGAAGCGGCCTCATATGAAGCAAGCCGAGCGGCGTTACTGCGGCTGCTGATGCCATATGCCCCAGGAGCCTCTGAAAAAGTTTCAGTGGGGCCGCTGTCCTGCCTGTGAACGAATTCTGGCAGTTCAACACTGACTGGACGCGCTCCTCTGTGAGTTGTGCTGTCTGGTTAACGAGTCCAACTCCATACCGAGAAAAGAGATCATCTGCGCAGGGGAGAGTTTGCTCTTTTCCCAGTTGACCCGAAGTCCCAACAGGCTGAGGTGACGGAGTACCATGTCCCTGTGTTCGCACAACTGGTCCCGATACTGTGCCAGGATCAGCCAGTCATCGAGAACGCCGCATTCTCTGAGAGGAACAATGGCTGCCTCCGCGACTTTCGTAAAGATGCGAGGCGACAGGGACAGCCCGAAGGGTAGGACCTTGTACTGATACGCTCGAACGCAAACCGTAGGAATGGCCTGTGTCGGGGGGAGAATCGAGACATGAAAGTACGCGTCCTTCAGGTCGATCGCTGCAAACCAATCTCGGGGACGGATGCACTCGAAAATACATTTTTGCATTAACATCCTGAACGGGAGTTTGTGCAGAGACCGGTTCAAGGATCGCAGGTCCAAGATTGGTCGCAACCCACCACCTTTCTTGGGCACAATAAAGTAGGAGCTGTAAACCCCTGCCTTCATATCAGCTGGAGGGACCGGCTCGACCGCGTCCTTCGCCAGGAGGACTTCGATATCTTTCCGTAAGACAGGGGCATCGCTGCTTCGCACAGAGGTGAAGTGGATGCCCCTGAACTTGGGGGGACGCCGGGCGAACTGAATTGCATAGCCGAGTCTGATGGTGCGGATGAGCCAGCGAGACGGGCTGGGGAGCGCTAGCCAGGCTCCCAGACACCGTGCAAGCGGGACCAACGGAACCACAGACGTACCCGGGGTGGGGCAGCGAGGTGGAACACAGGGACTCAACTCGGGAAGCACTGAGGCGGCCCGAAGTGGAGTCTGCGTGAGCTGCGCAACACTTACCTGGTCCCAGGGAGGGGCAGCGGGAGTGAGAGAAGGCCTGGTGATGTCCTCGAACCACACACCACTGACTGCTGGCTAAGAGAGAGGGGGAAGGGGGTGGCAAGGTGTTTGCAACACGTCGCACACCGCCAACCGCGCCCTCTTGTGACCAAGAGATATAGGAAATTGCTCTTTTATTGAAAATGTGGGTACCGCTAGACTCCGAGGAGCCAGCGGCGGAACAGAAACAAAAGGAAACAAAAGATTCTCCACCCGGCCCTCCTCCGGGGGAGGGAGTGATGCAGACACCATCTCCCGAAGAGCAGATCCTCCCACCTCTGGGTCGCCCATCTCAGGGCCGCTTACCCTTACGCTTGCCGCCGGGTTTGACGGGGGCCTGGACGGGCTGGGCGTTCCCCTTGCGGCCTGCCACCTGCCGTCTAGGTGGAGGCTGCTGCTTAGGCTGAGCAGGGGCGGAGGCGGCTGCAGGGGGGGTGTCCTCGGCGACGAGCAGACGGAGGCGCTGCAGCCGACGACTGGGTGGAGGCAGCAGCTGGTCGTCGGGGCAGGATGTGCTTAATCGCCTCCGTCTGCTTCTGTGCCACTGAAAACTGCTGGGCAAAGTTTTCAACAGCGTCGCCGAAGAGGCCGGCCTGACAGACAGGGGTGTTGAGGAACCGAACTTTGTCGGGCTCACGCATATCTGCCAGGTTCATCCACAGGTGGCGCTCCTGGACCACTAAGATGGACATCACCCGACCCAGGGAGCGTGCAGTGACTTTCGTCGCCCGTAGGGCGAGGTCCATCGCTGTATGTAGTTCCTGCATAACCCCTGGGTCGGAACTACCCTCGTGCAGTTCCTTGAGCGCTCTGGCCTGGTAGACCTGCAGGAGCGCCATGGCATGCAGGGTGGAAGCGGCTTCTCCACAAGCTGTGTAAGCCTTGCCCGCCAGAGAGGACGAGAACTTACATGCTCGGGAGGGGAGACGCGGATTACCCCGCCAAGAGGTAGCGGTCTTGGGACACAGTTGCATCGCCACAGACCGCTCCACTGGGGGGAGCTCCACGTACCCCTTAGCCACCCCGCCATCGAGGGTAGTGAGGGAGGAAGAAGGACCAGACCGGCTTCGGGCAGAAAAAGGTGCCGTCCACGATTTAGTTACTTCCTCATGCACTTCCGGAAAGAAAGGTACTGGGGCGGAGCGCTGAGAACCAGCACGGGCCACCCCAAGAAACCAATCATCTAGCCGCGAGAGCTCGGGACACGGTGGAGGTTCCACTCGAGCCCGATGCTCGCGGCGGCCCGGGAAAGCATAGCAGCCATCTCTGGGTCGGACTCGGGCAACGCTGCCACACCCGAAGGGGGCAGTGCAGCCGAATCTTCATCCCCGGAGGATATACGCTCAACCTCACGAGACGGATCAGCACGCGCTCTTGGAAGCTCCACTGGTTGCAGTGTCATGGAGGAGTGAGGAGCCCGAGGAGATTGACTCGGCGGGGTATTCCTCACTGTAACCCTCAGGTCACCTAGGTTATTAACCGAAGTAGGCTTCTTCTGAGCTGGCCCAGAAGAAAAACTAGTCGGGGAATATATGAAGGGGCTCCAGTCTCCTCAAGATACTGGAGTCTCGACCTTAACACTGAGATGGTCATGTTCCCGCAGTGAGAACATGTACCATCCATGAGTGCCACCTCAACGTGTGCGAGGCAGTAATCATGACCATCACCAGGGGCCAGGTAACGACCACATCCAGTAGCACACGGTCTGAATGACATCTTGAAAAAGACGCATGGTCAAACCGTGTGTGCTCTTTTAGGAATTTGCTCTCTTACTGGTGCTGAAACGCACAGGGAAATGGCCGTGGCTGCACAACAGTACAATAGTGCAAGCCTGTTGTGAGCACTCACTCTCATTGCAGACGCAATTCTCAGCTGTATAAACAGCGATCTCGTTGAAGGCGCCCTCTCCACGAGCTGTGAGAACAGCTGTTTTTGCTCTCTCGTGAGATCGCGACCAACACTGTCAGCGCCATCACACCCGCACCAGACACGCAGAGGCTCCTTCCCAACGAGCAGCTCGTCTTCCAGCACTTCCAAAGAAGAAATAAACACATACGCAGGAACAGCACATGTGCTCGGCTCCGAAACAAAAAGCAAATATGCGACGCACCTGCTGCTCATTAAATACTCGCGCTGTAGCGCAGAGCAGCTGTTGCAATTATCGCATGCCAATGTGCATTGGCTCGTTTTCTTACACTTGAAGTAGATTGGTCTCCCAAAGTGATCCCCAATTAGTTGGTCAGTTCTGACGTACGTCGAACGTGACTGACTGAAAGGGAACTGAATACTATTTAAATCACTGTTGACCAGCAACTGTTTGAATTTCCACCTTCTTCAAAATGGTGTTTATGTTTAGCAGAAGAAGGAAACTCAGTAAATGAAGGTATAAAAATAAAACACTAGCCTATTTTAATTTTTGGGTGAATTGTTCCTTTAATGTTAATAAAACACCAAACACAAAGAGAAAAATCACTCACTACTCTTGACTGAAAAATGTTAATACAGTTGCTTTAATAGGAATCAGTCTATATAGTGTTTTATTTTTATATTTGTTCATTCAGTTTCTTGAATGCTCCTACTAAATACACCTACTGTACCTGAAAATAAAAGTTTATTTTATTTGTATATTATGTGTATTTGTAATGTGTATCTTTGCTCTAATTTTTTAATAACAAAGAAAAAATAATGACAAAGATTTTTATCTTCACCCACTTTGGCCTAAATATCCGCCATACTTTTTTATATTTTGTTACCTTAGGCTTTGTCTTTATAATAAGGAAATTAGTTTGTTTGTAATGCTCAAACAACTTGCAAAAAAGAAAAACCAACATGACAAAGAATCGTGATATTTTTGCCATATCGCCCACCCCTAGCCACCCCCCCCCCCAGTCCACGATTGTGCCCTCGTTACGCCATTTCACCTCCGGGGGTCTGTGCACGCCACTGATCTCTTGTATTTTCATAATAAGTATATTTATAATCCATTTCTAATTGATGCATTATTAGCCTATGGAACATATTTTTTGCCTCATTCTGTGACAAGAAGCTACAGAGGGGGACCAAACCCATACAAACACCCCACACCCACACCCATCCACGATTGTGCCCCTCCGGGGGTCTGTGCACGCCACTGATGTTATATAACTGTGTAGTTGATCAAACATATTTAATAGTTATCCCTATAGAAACATGGGATTTGTGCCTATAATGTTTTAAAAATCATAATTTGAAGATCAATGTACCTCATTCATTGATGAATGAAGAAGTTTCAGAGGTGTATATATAAAATGTACTAGATGTATTTATAAAACTGCATCAAAATGATTGAAATGTTGAATAGCAATTGTCTACTTTCTGCTGTTACATTCACGTTTGTCTTTTTACATTTTTTTTATGAGTTAATGAAAATAAACCATTTTTACTTTTATTTCAGAGTTGATTGAAGAAAATGAGGAGAATGAAGAATTGAGTGAAGTTGAGGGAATAAATCACTTCAGAACTGGAGAAAACCCTTTGAGTTGCTCTCAAACTCAGAAAGATTTAAAGAAAAGAAGAGCCAAGAAATCTTTCACCTGCACTCAGTGTGGAAAGAGATTGACATGCAAATATAGTCTTGATGTTCACATGAGAATTCATACTGGAGAGAAACCTTACAAGTGTTCACACTGTGACAAGAGATTCAGTCAGTCAGGAGACCTGAAAACACATGAGAGGATCCACACTGGAGAGAAACCACACACATGTGATCAGTGCGGGAAGAGTTTCACACGAAAAGGACACCTTACAAAACACATGAGAGTTCATACTGGAGAGAAACCATTCAGTTGTGATCAGTGCAGGAAGAGTTTCTCACAATCATCAAACCTTAAGCATCACATGAACATCCACACTAGAGAGAAACCGCACACATGTGATCAATGCGGGAAAACATTTTTGAGAGCTTCAGACCTGAAGAAACACCTGAGAGTTCATATAAAGGAGAAACCACATTCATGTCATTTGTGTGGAAAGAGTTTTTCACATCTAAAAAGTTTGAAAGTACATCAGAAAATACACACTGGTGTGAGAGAGTACATGTGCTTTGAGTGTGAGAAGACTTTTACTACAGCGAACTGTTTAAAACTGCATGAGATGATTCACACTGGAGAGAAACCTTACAAGTGTTCACACTGTGACAAAAGATTCATTCATTCAGGAGCCTTGAAAAGACACGAGAGGATCCACACTGGAGAGAAACCGTATCACTGCACTGCATGTGGGAAGTGTTTCAATCAATCTTCTGCTCTACACAGTCATACAAAAATCAATCACAGTAAGTAGATCATCTTCAGATCTTTCAGGTCTGATTCATGTCATCACCAAATGTGCCACAATAATGCATCAAGCAATAGAATATAATCTGGATAAATCTGTTCTAACCAGTCATTACGAAGAAACATTATCTAAACTTTTCACAGTGAATAAAGTTAATCTTTAAAACCAGCAGATTCAACTGAGATTCAGATCAACTCAAAGATGGAGTTCCTCCCCAAAGAACAATGTCAGAAAGTTTAATTCTTGTATATCATGTTGCTTCATGACATAAACGACATTATGGTGCTTTCTTATGAGTTTCATATTATGTTCAATTATCTTATAATGCATATGTGTAACTTGTAATTTGCTTACTCTTTCATGAAGGAAAGCAGAAGTTTTTACAAAATGTTCTTGTTCAGGAAGATGAAGAAGAGACTGTAACACTTTTAAGAGAGACTGAGATTTATTTTTTATTTTGTTCTTCATTGTGTAAGGCCTCTGCGGAACAGACCCACCAAAAAGCTGCAGAATAAACACATTCCCAAAACAGGATCTAAAGATTCCCCACACAGCCATCACGAGGTGGTAAAACTGACAACACCCTCATTGTCTGGATTAGTTCCTCTCAACATGATAATAGCTAATCCAGTCCATAGTAGTCCATATAAATCATAGTAGAAAACAGGAAAAGGCAAATTTACGTGACACTCTCCAGGCCTGCAGACACCCAAGATCCAGCGTGACCCCCGAGGGCAGGGGTCTGCAACCTGACACAAATGACAATTATAATCATGACAACACTGGGTGAAACTGTTGAAGTGTCTCGAGTCAGATATGATTGTGTAATTCTTACCTGTAAGAAGAAGTGATGGTGTTAAAACTAAAATGCTCCTGCAGTAATCTGAAAGTGAAAATCACAGTAAAGCACATGTTGATGCAGTACTTCAGCAATCATCACTTTACTTGAACACAAGTCTACAGTTGGCCACAAACGGGCAAACTGTTTACACCTCTCCGGAAGTGGTGTTTCGTTCTTTCTGTATCTATCTTCTGTGTATTGTGCAGATTCTGAGAAAGAGTTCAATGGTGCATGGGGAAAAAGAGAGGGGAGAGGGGGGGGGGGAGACGGGGGAGAGTTGAGCTTCCTAACAGCCTGATGTATGAAGCTGTCCTTCAGTCTGCTGGATTTAACTAATTTCTTGATGTTTGCTGATGTTTGTTTGCTTTGTTTTTAGACATTGTTTTATAAAATTGTACAAGTAAACCCCATACAGGTGAAAACACACAAAAGTCATAGAATTATTTCCTTTGTGGTCCTTTTTTATGTCCAAATAAAAACTATTATTTGCATGTGTTTATCAGTGTGTTTTTCTTTAAGAAATCACTATTAGGTTATATGGCACATGTCTTCACTCAGTTTTTCACCACACTCATCTACTATAAGGAATATAAATCAGGGAGGACACACACAATCACAATTCATTTTACCAGTTGATAACTTTTTGTAAAATGTTACTTTTACCATTGATTTTTTTGTTTGTTTTTGAGTCTGTTGCCCTATATAAAAAGTTTAATTATATGGACAAATGTTTGTTGAATTGAACATTGATAAATCTATGAAAAAAAAAGATCAAAATAAAACATAAGTGTGAAGCCATTTACAAAATCTCACAGATTGTTTTCATTCAACAATAGCAATTTAAATGTGTATTTCACCAAGAATTTAACTCTGAACATCGTTGATATGTTTTATTATTTCTATTTGAATATGTCTGCACATTTATGATTTTAGCGTGAGAACGGGACTTTTATTTTGGAGGGGAGATGTGACATCATAAGGCTGCGTCACACTCCTGCTCTGTTGTGATTTGTCTGAAGAAAGGTTTGTGTTTTGAGCATTTAAACTGTTCAGGCACTTTATGCTTCTAATGAGACCTCTTAAATTAATGTTTTATTACTGAAAGCAGCATTGTAATGCTTTGTATAACATTTTAGAAGGTTTTATTTATTTATGTTTTTAAGGAAAGTGCATCTGCACATGAGTAACACATTTATTTTCTTTGTTAATTATTCTCATCTTGTCCAAACTCACAGAAAAACATCCACGTGACACACCATTATAAAGATGGCGTTTATTAAAGAGGAAAGTGAAGACATTAGGATTGCAGAAGTATTCAGCATCAAACATGAAGATACTGAGGAACAAACAGGTTGGTTTCTTTCTCAAAGCTGAACTCAGTCATTTGATCCTTATTCTGTCCACTTCTACAGAAACGAATGATATTTTGAAGAATGCAACCCTCTACGGACACCTTGGCAATTGAATCGCCATTGGCTAGTAATTTTTTTAGTTTACTCGCCAGACTGATATACTAGGCCTATAAATATATATATGTGCTCTGTAATATACTGTATATGTACTATATATGTTTGTAAAATGGTACAGCTTTTTAAATATCTGAAAGTACTCTCTTAACATCAGTCAGTCAAGCATTATAATATGACATTATGATAATTAGAATTAAAGTAATTAGAATTAAAACTTAGTAACCATGTATGAATGCATAGACATTTTAACTGAATAACTGAATTTAGGACCGGTGGTGCTTTTTTTTTTGGTTATTCAGTGTTTCTGTTAAAAAAATGGGAAAAAACTAACGATAAGACGATAATAATAATAATAATAATAATAATACGAATTCTGCTAAAAAGATAAGTATAAAACGCACTAAGAATTAATGAGCTGCTGGATTCATTAATATTTAATCAGGTTGTGTGCGTTCACTCGAACTGATTTGCTGAAATCAAAACGGATTATAATAGGTGAGCACCGGCCAATGAGATTGCCATTTGCGCATTAGCTCCGCCCACTACCGGAGAACCCGGCAGTTCTTAAAAACTGAAGAAATCCAAAGGAACTCCGTTATTTTGAAAATACAAGAAAGAATATCATTTACATGTAGCTCGTCAATTCTGCATGTATGTAAGACTCTCTCTTGCTCTCTCTGCTCTCACCAAATCGACGGCGAGGCATGCGCCTAGAGTTCACGATACGTCAAATACAGGTGCGCTGCGCATCCATTCAGATGAACTGAAAAACAGCACAGATCGCTTGACGGAGAGTGAAGTGGACCCCGGGTCATGGTTTATTTATTTGTTTGTTTGCTTAAATGTTTATTTATGTAAAATGGTCTTTTGTGCTATCCACCACACATGCAAAGTTGGTTGATTGCGTAACTGCAATAAAGTAATAGGCTAGTTAACAATTACTTGTTTACATAGGATATAATGTATTATATATTATTTAGACACTTACAGATGGACAACACACCATGGGAAGTCAATCTAACTTAACATTTTCTTATGATATTGTTTATTATTTATATATATGATATTGCAAAGTTTGCACGTTGATTTTGTGATATCCATTGGCTCGCCTTCATGGTTTAAAACAGAAATATTTCCAGTATTGAGATGTAACCGCAAACCTCCATGCATATGTATCTTAAACGCAGGGATACATGAAAGAGGAATCAAATCAGTATGCTGCAGCTGTCTGAAGCACGTCTCTGTGCTTGTGCGCGCTTCGGGTGTGTGCGAGAACAACGCGCAAGTAACGAATTGAGTTCTGTTTCGTTTCTTCTTCTTCTTGTGGTTTTAAATAGCTTGAACGTGTAAATTGGCAAATTAATCTGCGAATCACATGCCGAACGGTGGTATATCACGGATCAACTGCGATCCGTTTAAAGCCCTAGCCATGACAGATCATCAGAGCAATCTTTTATTTACTAATTTAACATGAAATCGTCAAATTGCTACTCGATATCAATCGCATACAACGAAAATACAGAATAATTAGAAAAATCATTTATGCACATTTATGCACAATAATTAACAGAATGTCATACACATTTTCCCCAGAACTTTCTCGCGACCCGGTAGGAATTCTTCCACGGCCCGTGGTTGGGGACCACTGGTTTATACCATCCAAGAAGATACATTGTTGAAAACAGATAAAACCTTAGCCAATCATGTTACTCTGTGCACATCACCCCATAACACATGCTCACCCCTCATGCACAGCACATGTACATCATCATTATATTCAGTGTTGGGAAGGTTACTTTGAAAATGTAATAGGTTACAGATTACAAGTTACCCTATTTAAAATGTAATAAGTAGTGTAACTTTTCAATTACTTTATTAAAGTAATGTAACTGATTACATTTTATTACTTTTTGATTACTTTTCTAAATTTCTAATGTTTTCAACTGTTAATCATGTTGAAACATGTTAACCAGGCAGGGTTAACCTTACAGTAGTACTCAACACTGATTACTGTCAGACTTTCAAAATCTTTCATCACTTGAGTTAAGATTATAATATTTTAATTTTAAAGGAGACATTGGATGCAAAATATCTTCATTTGCATATAAATGTGTCTTAGCAGTTTGTAGACACAACCACCCTACAATGATAGAACTTCACTCCTTTTTTTTAATCCCCAAAAACCTAAACAGTCTTAATTATCAAGCCATTTTGATTTTGGAGTGAATAACCAGCGCTCTCTTCCACCTTCAATCCCATGACTGAGGTGAGACCCTTGAGCAAGGCACCAAACCCCCAACTGTTCCCCGGGTGCCGCAGCAATATGGCTGCCCACTGCTCCGGGTGTGTGTTCACGGTGTGTGTGTGTTCACTGCTGTGTGTGTGCGCACTTGGATGGGTTAAATGCAGAGCACAAATTCCAAGTATGGGTCACCCATACTTGGCCACATGTCACGTTAAGTCACGTTCACTAAATTTGTTTATGTCTGGCTGCGCAAATCATTTTACTCCAGACTGTTTTCTGAATGAGGGACAATTCAAGGCAGGTTTTGTTAAAAAGTTAAAACTCAAGGATGGACCAGCACCCATTCTTCATGATCCAGCTGCTCCTCCAGAAGAAGTAAGTCTCACTTTTAATTTTTTATGATTATTTACGAATCGCGTTTGCTCTTCCACAGAAGAGAGAGCAGAGCTCATTAGCATGTAAAGAGATATGCACCGAAACGAGTCACTGTGAACAGAGCTGTTTTTGACAAGGTAAAAAGGGTGTTGTTTTACACAACCACTGTCTGAGACCATTTCAAGAAGACCCTAATGAATCATACCACCTTGTGGAAAATGGGCATCCGATGTCCCCTTTGAAGCACAGCCACCACAAAATCAGACTTACTTTAAAAAAATCATAAAAAGAAATAGTTTAATAGCTATGATACTGTTTTTGAAATCACATCTTTGCATAGCTATGACAGGAAAACTGGAATCAAACAATGCCTTAGAAAAAAACGGTTAATCTTAAAAAAATAAAGCATATACATAAACCCTATAGGAAATATAAAAGTTATCGGATAAGCATGTTATAAACTTCTGAAACATTGGTGTCTCATATTTTAGAGCAGTCACTGCAATTTATGAAAGAAATCAATTAAATCTGTATGTGGGAGTGTGCGTAAAAAAATCAGATGTAACCCCCTTTGTAATCCTTAACATTTTCATAAGTAACTGTAATTTAATTACACATTTTTTCTTAGTAACTGTAACTGATTACAATTACTTTTATTTTGTAATTAAATTACGTAATTCCGTTACATGTAACTAGTTACTCCCCAACACTGATTATATGTTTAGTTATTAGTTAATGATTAACACATATGTATATTAAAAATGCTATATGAGATTAGTACAATTAATGCAAATGAGACTAAATTAAAAAATTCCCATAACACTCCTCCCTTTTGATAATTTTTGATCATTTGATCTTATAGCTTACATCAAGTGTGTAAATTCACTAGGATTCAAAACACACCACTCTCATTTTGGATTATAGGTAAGGAAAAGAGAGAAAAAAAAATCTTTGTGTGACATTAAAACAGAATAAAAACTTCCTTATCTTTCCCTCGGGTTGCATTATCTCGTAACACGGACAATGACCTGCTTTAAACCCTCGCTCAATCTGCAACATGTAATATTTACTCTTTTTACTCTTCTTCAATAGATCTGCTGCAGGTGTCAGATTTTAGCATCTCTTTGGCCTCATAATTTTCATCAGAAAAGCTCACATTACTCTTACTTCCGTACAAGGCATCGTACATTACCATTTGATGAGCTACTGAAGATTCCATGGTCGAATTTACAGCTCTCGTTGACCAGTCCTTTAGCCGTCTTGTCTTTCTGGTTAATTCAAAGCCTACCATCTTGTCAGGTACTGCCACGTGACTCAACAAAGTTTGGTTGATGTTATGAGAATCTGTCCCGTTTCTCTGTTCACTTGTAGTCGGTGAAATAGTTTGTAATATACAAATGCAACTGTCTGTCCTTCAGGTTGATGTACTGTTCTCCAACTGGTGGTTGTGAATACTGCTAGCACAGCACTGTCTACTTTTATTATTTGACTAATTTGTCTGCTCAACTCTTGTCCCACAACTCTCCTGTAACGGCGTTCTATGATTGGAGTTAGAGCTGCATGATTCTGGATAAATTGAGAATCACGATTTTTTTTCTCAAATAGAGATCACGATTCTCCCACGATTCTGAACTAAACAAAATAATGTGTGACAAAATATTAATTGCTGCAGTCTATTTTAAAGTGTTTAATTTAAATGTATTATTAAATATTTATAAGTATGGCCAGGTTTCACAGACGGGGCTTAGACTAAGCCAGGATTAGATCATAGTTCAATTAAGACATTTAAGCAATTTTTATAAACATGCTTAGAAAAAAACATTACTGGTGTGCATCTTGAGACAAAACAAAGGCACTGATATATTTTAAGATCAGTCAATGCGAGTTTCTTTCAGTTGAAACAGCTCAGATTTACATTTTTGTCTAGGACTAGGCTTAAGCCTTGTCTGTGAAACCCGGGGTATATGTATTTAAAATATAGTGTATTTAATACACCAACTTTTAGAATTAAAATGATGAAAAATTGGTTTGTATTAATGATTCAATGACTCACTCAGTGTTGGGTAAGTTACTTTCAAAAAGTAATTAATTACAGTTACTAATTACTTCATCAATATTGTATTTAAATTACTTTACTAATTACTCTGTATGAAAAGTAACTTAGTTACTCAATAAGTAACTTAATTATTCAAATTGCTAATTAGGCTAAATCTTAAAATCCCTATAAACCTTAATAGAAATTAAACTCTGTATTCGTTCAATTTGAGTCAAAAATAGTTTAGCCTTTTAGCTTTAAAACAACTGTAATACTTAAACATTTGTTAATATTTTTTTTTACCTTCTTTGGTTAGCAAATAGAACAAAAAAGCTTAAAAGTTAAACAATACATTTCAGTTTGGCAAGATGTTCAGGAAAAGCCCAACTAGTAAATTCCGTACAGATTTATGTAAGAATAACATGTTAACTAGGCAAGAATAAATTACAGAAATGATTTGGGTGCGTGTCTATGGGGAAGGGGCGGAGTAAACAAAGGCTGCACCTGACTTTGAAACTTACAGCACTCACACACACACACACACACACACAAACGAAATCGTATGCCTGATGAAAAAAATATATATTTAAAACACGTTCGTATTTTAGAAAATGTAGTTAATATTTGCATTAATGATTTATCTTATCATCCAGCGACCCACCTGCAAACATGGGCGGCGCTAGGGAGGGGCTAGCAGGTGCTCCAGCACCCCCAAGAAAAACCAAAGCACCCCCATAAAAAATGAAATAAAATAAAAACATTTGACTCATTAAACACATGCATAAATACTGCAATGCAATAACGTGATTTGCAGTCGCACCTAATGTCAGCATTTTATTAAAAAAATGGATCGGTTGTACCAAGTACTATTGGCCTGCCCCGACTAAAGATTTTTCTAGTCAACTATTCGCACGTTTATATTAAATTGATAGTATAATAACCATTTAGGTTATTATTTATGCCTATTATTTTGGCGTATTATTCCGCGCTCAAATGCACATAACGCTTGCCGCAAAGCACCGGCTAAAGTAATGATTATGAATGCATCAGGGGAAAATACATTTTAATTATTTATTAATAAACTAGTGCTTTCTCAGACTCGCCATCACAGTTGATGTGCCTTTAATAGAGAAATGCACATATACAGACTACATAATCAGAGAAGATTTGTTTTTTTATTTTAATTGGTTTTCAAGCTTTCTGCAGATTTATTTCTTATGTCTGTGAGCTGGTTCATTGTTGTGACGCGCTCCATTCATGGAGACTGCATGATACGACAGAAAGCACGTCCATAAATGACTGGAGTATAAGCTCTTTCCACAGGAAAAAATAAATAAATAAAAATAATTGCGTGCGCCCCCCCGTGCAGTAGGCTAAGCGCGATAATACTCCCACATTCCTCATAAACATTTGAAATGCGCCTATATAGTGATTTTATTATTCATATAAAAATATTAAGAATAACAACCTATTTTGGTCATATTTACTATTAATTGCCCAGCTCCCCCATCATTGATCTAGCACCCCCTCAGCACCTGCATTCAACATTCTCTGGCGCCGCCCCTGTCTGCAAATAATCAGAATGCATTTTTTTTTTTTTATTACCCGACCCGTGGATTATCCACAGCGCCCGCGGATATAACCGCCATCCGCGCATCACTAACCTACTGCAGCACAGTGCGCAGATATCAACAGCATCACTGGGTTGTAAAGTGAGGGAATTTGTATGTGTCGATTGTGTGAGAAGGATGCTTTTCATACAAGATCTGCAACCGGACAACCTTGGAATATATTGACTTGATTATTCGTATAATGAGGTTTGGGCCATACAAATTACGGGAGTTTTACCGGAGGTGAATGTAGCAAACATATAAAATACGCCCAGTGGGATTTTTTTTTTATAGCAAGATTAAAAATACAATATATAAACGGGATGACAGTGGGATAGAATGGTAAAATACGGGAGAATCCCGGAGAAAACGTGAGGGTTGACAGGTATACGGGAAAGACAGTAGGCTACCTCAGTTTTATACAGATTACATAATCAGATAATATTCGTTCTTGATTTTAATTCGTTAATTTAAACGTAGACACTTCAGGCTTTCAGATACAGGAAAGACTGTACCTCAGTTTTATATGGATTACATAATCAGATAATATTCGTTTTCGATTTGAATTCGTTCATTTAAAAGTAAAATTCAAGCTTTTTAGATTCTATTGATTTTAGTCTTGTATATATCTGAGTATTTAAGGTTTCTCTGTGAATCAGGAAGATCTGAAAGTGAACGAGCTGGCGCGTGGAGGGTTAAAGCGCTGCATTCAATTTGATCTTTAGACGGTACATTTACATTTCAAATTCAATATTGATTTTAGAACTGTTGAAATTATTTACTGTTTGTAACGCAAGTACTTTATAAGTAACTGTAATTAAATTACCTAAAAATGAACAGTAATCCCTTACTTTACTTTTTCAGTGGATAAGTAATTTAATTACAGTAACGCGTTACACCCAACACTGGACTCACTCATACCTCACTTGTTTCATTAATGGATGAATCAGTGTTTTTGAACGAATCTCGAATGAATGATTCATTTTTTAACAGTCACTTGTCGCCACCTAGTGGCGAAATGATGCAATCGACACAAACGTTATTTGAAGCGCCAGTTGCTTTCAAAAGATGAGTGGCTCTATTTTGATCGCTACCATAGACATCAATGTTTGTAGCCGAACTATAAACTTTTATCCCAGTATTTCTATGAATGACTGTAAGACAGAAATAATACTGTGTAGTTGAAAAGACTGTTTGTGAAGCTTTTTCTTACCTAAACATGTTAACTGTCTGCTCTCTGGATCAGCAGAATGCAGATTTGAATGTTCCGGTATGATTTTTTCAAAGTTTTAATAGACACGGGCGAATCGTTGTCATTCAGAAATTAGATCGTGTGGGTATCTGAATCGAGATCGCGATCTTTTAACGATTAATTGTGCAGCTCTAATTGGAGTGAATGGATATTTACATTTAATCATTTAGCAGTACCCAGGATATCTGGGATTCCACCAGAATGTTCTTGATCCTAGCAATCCTTGTTCCTCTATAGTAAGGCTCGGTAAGTCTAGGTAAGACTCGTCTCCTTGTTGTCATCCGTTGGCCTGTACTGACCTTAGATCACTCCCACACAGTGATGTTGCTGCGTGTTCAGCTCCCTTACACCACTGTATGTTTGTTCACCTCAGTCAGTCAGACGTCCCCCTTGGCACGGGGCAGCAGTCAATCATTTTACTGGTCTGTAGTGCCTTCTTGTGGTGCTGGAACCTTCCTGCAGTGGCTTGCATGCACCCACGTAGCTCTCGCTGCCACCTTCACCACAGTGTGTGTTATCAGCAGGACCTGGAAAGGGCCGTTCCACCTTTTAGATTTCCAATGTTTCCTCCTCAAGTCCTTGGTTACCACGAAATCGCCAGGCCTGCTATCATGCAAGACTCCTTCGGCTGGCTTGGGCAGAGCTTCCTTGACCTGCTGAGATATCTGAGAGAGAACAAGGGACAAATTTTTCTACAGTAATTTAACATGTCATCTTCACACAAGGCTGTAGAGGGCAGTGGTCGTGGTTCTGGTCCTACTACAATGGAAGTTGGCCCATTGTTTCTTCTCCTCTGGTGTTGCAAATGCTTGCATAGCTGTGAGAGAATCAGAAGGGAGTGTGAATGAGTCATTGTTATCCGTTACACATATCAAAGAAGGCTCTGCTCTCATAGCTGTGTCCTTCGCAGCTGCATCAGCTCGTTTGTTACCTAGAGACATAAAATCATTACTTTTAGAGTGTGCTACACATTTACAGATAGCAATTGACTTTGGAAGCAAGATTGCTTCTAACAATGCTGCTATGCTATCATGGTTTATAACAGGCTTACCATCAGACTTTAGAAATGTCCTGTGTTTCCACAATGCCCCAAAATCATGACAAACCCCAAAAGAATAACGAGAATCTGTGTAGATGGTAACTGTTTGCCAGTGTTGGGAAGGTTACTTTGGAAATGTAATAGGTTACAGATTACAAGTTACCCTACTTAAAATGTAATAAGTAGTGTAACTTTTCAATTACTTTATTAAAGTAATGTAACTGATTACATTTGATTACTTTTTGATTACTTTTCTAAATTTCTAATGTTTTCAACTGTTATTCATTTTCAAACATGTTAACCAGGCAGGGTTAACCTTACAGTAGTGCTCAACACTGATTACTGTCAGACTTTTGAAATCTTTCATCACTTGAATTAAGATTATAATATTTTAACTTTAAAGGAGACATTGGATGAAAAATATCTTTATTTGCATATAAATGTGTCTTAGCAGTTTGTAGACACAACCACCCTACAATGATAGAAATTGACTCATTTTTTAATCCCCCCAAAACCTAAACAGTCTCAATTATCAAGCCATTTTGATTTTGGAGTGAATAACCAGCACTCTCTTCCACCTTCAATACCACGACTGAGGTGAGACCCTTGAGCAAGACACCAAACCCCCAACTGCTCCCCAGGCTCCGCAGCAATATGGCTGCCCACTGCTCCGGGTGTGTGTTCACGGTGCGTGTGTGTGTGTGTGTGTGTGTGTTCACTACTGTGTGTGTGCACTTGGATGGGTTAAATGCAGAGCACAAATTCTGAGTATGGGTCACCATACTTGGCCTCACTTCACTTCTCTTTCACTAAATGTGTTTATGCCTGGCTGCGCAAATCATTTTACTCCAGACTATTTTCTGAATGAGGGACAATTCAAGGCAGGTTTTGTTAAAAAGTTAAAACGCAAGGATGGATCACTTCCACAGAAGAAAGGGCCGGGGTGAGCAGTGCTCATTAGCATGTAAAGAGATATACACCGAATCGAGTCACTGTGAACAGAGCTGTTTTTGACAAGGTAAAAATGGTGTTGTTTTACACGACCACTGAGACCATTTCAAGAAGACCCTATGAATCATACCACCTTGTGGAAAATGGGCATCCGATGTCCCCTTTGAAGCACAGCCACCACAAAATCAGACTTACTTTAAAATCATGCTGAGGTTAAATACACTCTTAAAAATAAAGGTGCTTCAAAAGGTTCTTCAAGCGATGCCATAGAAGAACCATTTTTGGTTCCTCAAAGAACCATTCAGTCAAAGGTTCTTTAAAGAACCATCTCTTCCTTACCTTTTTATAATCTGAAGTACCTTCTTTCACCACAAATAACCTTTTGTGAAACAGAAAGGTTCTTCAGATGTTAAAGGTTCTTTATGGAACCATTTAGACAAAAAGGTTATTCTATGGCATTGTGAAGCACCTTTAATTTTAAGAGTGTACAGATTTAAAATCATAACAAGAAATAATAAGAAACAAGAAATATAGAAATAAGAATAAGAATAAGAAATAAGAAACAAAAAAAATAATTAATCTGAAAAAAATAAAGCATATACAAAAACCCATATGGGAAATATAAGAGTTATTGGATAAGCATGTTATAAACTTCTGAAACATTGGTGTTTCATATTTTAGAGCAGTCACTGCAATTTATGAAAGAAATCAATTAAATGTATGTGGGAGTGTGTGTGAAAAAAATGTAACCCCCTTTGTAATCCTTAACATTTTCATAAGTAACTGTAATTTAATTAAAAAAAAATTCTCAGTAACTGTAACTGATTACAATTACTTTTATTTTGTAATTAAATTACGTAATTCCGTTACATGTAACTAGTTACTCCCCAACACTGCTGTTTGCCCTTCAGCAATTTTGCAAGCCTCAGTCAATGCTACCAATTCAGCCGCGTGTGCAGAGCAATGCGCAGGGAGCGCTCCAGATGTTATTGTTGCATATGCAGTGGTTACAGCGTAACCTGCTCTGTTTTTGCCAGTATTGGGGTCTCTAGATGCTGAACCATCAACGAATAGAATTAAGTCAGCATTTCCTAAAGGGGTTTCTTTTAAATCTGGTCTTGGTGTACAGACCTGTTCCAGTGTGGCAACACAATCATGTTCTTCCCCATCTTTCTCCGTGGGGAGCAGTGTAGCAGGATTGAATACTTTGCATCTTTTTATCGTGATGTTTGGCATTTTCAACAAAATTGCATTGTACCTGAGCCATCTGGCAGTTGACAAATGGGATGTCCTCTGTTCTAACAGGATCATTGAGACCGTGTGTGGCATGAGTAGAGTCACATCAGAGTACCCCACAATTTCCCTTGAGGCTAAAATAGCTTTTTCTGCAGATGCAACAGCTCTCAGGCATTTTGGCAAGCCTGCCGCTACCGGATCGAGCTTACTCGAAAAATAGGCCACTGGTCTCAACTTCCCCCCATGATCCTGTAAAAGAACAGAAGATAAGAAAAATGGGTTCATGACAACAGTTTGTACAAAATTTCTCTCAGGATCTGGGAGTCCCAGGTTTGGTGATGTTTATAATAATATTTTTAAGTTCTCAAGTGCTTTCTCTGCTTCTGAGGTCCATGTCAGTTTGTCATGTGGTTGCAAGCCCTTCCCGTGAGCCAAAGCGCTCAAGAGGTGATTCCTCAATAGCATAATTTGGAATGAACGTTCGTCAATGTGAACACATGCCCAAAAAATGACATTGTTTGTATTCGTCAGATACAGTTTTGACAGAGGACATTCTGTTTTGCACCCCCGCTGGAGGGAACGTGCACAGGCGAGGACATTTTCACAAAACTTGACAACAAACTAAAAGAAGGTGGACTGTCTTGGAGCGAGTGCATCAGTGCGTGTACAGACGGTGCTGGGGCGATGTTGGGGAAAAAGAAAGGTCTTAAAGCAAGAGTCTTACAAGTGGCACCTCACCTAAAATTCATGCATTGTATTATACACAGTTCAAGTTGAGCTTTATTGTCATTCCGCTGCATGTGGGGACATACAGTGGAACGAAATGTCGTGCCTCACAGTACCACGGTGCTACATAAATACAGACATACAACAATGAAGTAAAACACTATAAACCTATACACAAAACTAACCTACTGACAGATTTGACTAGGTATACTACATATAAATGTTTACCCTATACAACTAAAGATAAAGATAAAAAATACAAACTATGCGAATGCTTCACATAAATACTGTACATGTGCAGAGAGAAAAATTGTGAGTCAGCAGCTGGCTGGGGAACAGTACAAGAGAACAGTACAGAGAAGCTCTTGCGAGCAAAACACTTGACCCAGAACTTAAACGTGTTCTTGAGACTTCGATAAAAATGGTCAACTATATAAAAGCGTGTCCACTCAATATCAGACTGTTTGCCACTCAATATCAGACTGTTTGCCGTTGCGCGCAATGTTTGTATATTTTAACCACCTCCGAGGATGGTGGGGGTCGCGAGTCACTGGCACCGTTATTTTGGGGGTCGTGGGCTGAAAAGTTTGGGAACCCCTGATCCAGGGGTGTGACAAGACACTTATCCCACGAGACACGAGACTGGGTTCACGAGAACAAGACGAGATTAAGACTTTAAAAAAAAAAAAAAAATCCTCAATGATGAAATATATAAGGAAAAAGTTGTATTCAACTGAAAAACACAAAGTTAAAAAAATGTAGGTGCATTCTGAAATCAACTTCTACTTTATGAAATTTCTATTTTAATGAATTATATGCAGTAATAAACATGTAAACTAGAGCTGCACGATTCTGGATACAATTTAAAAAAATAAATAAATTGGAGATCACGATTCTCTCACAAAATAACGTAATTTACTAGTTGTTCTGACAAAATGTTAATTGCTTATGTCTTTTAAAAATATATATATTAATTTGAACAAAATAAAAAAAAAAAAAAAAAATTCAATGAAGGAGTCAGTGTCTCACTTCATAAATACTTGTTTCACTATTGGAATCTCCTGAATGAATGATTCAATGTCAAATACATTTTTTTAACGGGTTGTCGCCACCTCCTGACGGGAGATAAGCATTACAATACAAGTGTTAAGATACTTTCATTTTGATCGCTACTGTAGACGATAAGTGTTTATACCCAAACTATAAAATTTTATCCCAGTATTTCCGTTATTTAAAGCAGCATGAATGCAGATTTGAATGTCTTTAACACCTGTTTCACATCGTGAGTGTCAGTGGAGCTTGAGCAGCGCATGTTTAGTCTGACAGTGTTCACATCGGAAGCGTGATGATGGTCGACCCTCTCATTCATCAACATCTCACGATCCACTGACATATTTTGTGAGGATATCGTCACGTTCTCGCGAGACCAGTCGGTACATCAATGTACCTCATTCATTGATGAATAAAAAAGTTGCAGAGATGTAGATATATAATGTACTAGATGTATTTATAAAACTGCATCAAAATGATTAAAATGTTGTATAGCAATCAGGGCTTGAAAACGAAAAAAAAAATTCAATCGGTTCACTCCGAGCAGAATCAATATTTTAACGTTTCTGTTCCTGCGTTCCTCATGTATTATTATCGTTCCGAAACCGGTTAATACCGGTTAATAACGTTTTTTGATTTTTTTATTTGCCTATAATAATAATAATAATAATAAATTACAGCGTTTTCTTTATTCAAAAAAAGAAAAAAACACAGAAAATCTGGTATCTTAACCTGCTGCGCTTAATCATATTTTGATTTTGGCCAAATGTAGCCTACTAAACAAAAGAAAAAATCCGCTGACGCTTTAACAACATTAAAGTATTTTTTCAAGATATTTAAAAATGTTTGCTGCATTGTTAAATGCTCTTATAAAATTGCGTTTTGAGAGGGGAAAAAAACATAGGCTAAGTCACATTTTATGATTACATTCAGAAATAATGTAGGCTAAAATGCGGTAAAAGCAGAATGTTTACAAACATTATAAACACAGTTAAAGTTCCCTTCTCTCCACAACAATCCTCTAACGTTAAGGCGATTTAAAGCGTTTAGGCTATATAAATGTAAAGCCAAAAACGAATTAATTTAAGGTGAAACTGATGCCTACCTCTCTCATTCGGCACGAATCCAAATGTTTTCATATTCGCGACGTATCTGTATGCTAAAATATTATTATTTATGAAATAGGATTTGTGCTTCACTCGCATCGATCATCATCCTTCGCATATCAGTGGTCACGCTGAATGCAACAGATTGTACAACGGAGCAGTGCTACTTATTATATGGTTCTTTAACTGTATTTTGATAATGAACAGGCTGCAATATTGCAAAAATATGTTGTCTGTGTGCGCGTCAAGCGCCTGAGCGATAGCCATACTGGTATACAGAAGCAAGACATTCAAAACAGTCAAGCTTTTGCAAAGTAAAGAAAACTACTTTCTGCTGTCGTTTTCCTTTCCGTGAACTTTGGATCGTGTCACAATAAACTGAAACTCAGCTCTTTTGTTTTCTTTCGTTTTGTTAATCTGTCTGATTTAAGTGAAATATATTTCATGCATAGGCCTATATATATTCCTTTTTATGTAAGCCTATAGTTTTATTCTGTTTTCTCTGTTTACTGAAGCACTGCAGGTGCTTGTGATCTGTTGAATCCATCTTACACTGTCCTCGGATAAGCTCTAATGCCGGTGCATTGCCATTGTGACTTACCAATGACGAGTTCACAGCTGAGCGCGGGGTGGGCATTTTCACGCGTTGGACGCGTCAGCGCCACATTTGCAATATAGGGCATAGCCTACTACTTGAATTCTTGATTGGTTGACAGCAAATTTCAAATATTAAATGGAACGATAAAATAACGTTATTAACCGGTTAATGGCCATTTCAATTTTTTGATTCTGTTCGGAACTATAAAATTTGATTTCGTTTCTGGTTCTGTTCCTGTCCAAATTTCGTTCATTTCCGGTTTTCGTTTTCGTTCCTTGAACCGGTTCAGAGCCCTGATAGCAATTGTCTACTTTCTGCTGTTACATCAGGGTTCACGTTTATGTAATTTCACATTTCTTTTTTTTTATGAGTTAATGAAAATAAACCATTTTTACATTTATTTCAGAGTTGATTGAAGAAAATGAGAATGAAGAATTGAGTGAAGTTGAGGGAATAAATCGCTTCAGAACTGGAAAAAAACCTTTGAGTTGCTCTCAAACTCAGAAAGATTTAAAGAAAAGAAGAGCCAAGAAATCTTTCACCTGCACTCAGTGTGGAAGGGGATCGACAAACAAACATCATCTTGATGTTCACACGAGAGTTCATACTGGAGAGAAACCTTACAAGTGTTCACACTGTGACAAGAGATTCAGTCGGTCAGGAGCCCTGAAAACACATGAGAGGATTCACACTGGAGAGAAACCGTACACATGTGATCAGTGCGGAAAGAGTTACACAATAAAAGGAAGTCTTACAGAACATATGAGAGTTCATACTGGAGAGAAACCGTTCACTTGTGATCAGTGCGGGAAGAGTTTCTCACAATCATCAACCCTTAAGATACACATGAACATCCACACTAGAGAGAAACTGTACACATGTGATCAATGCGGGAAAACATTTTTGAGAGCTTCATACCTGAAGCAGCACCTGAGAGTTCATACAAAGGAGAAACCACATTCATGTCATTTGTGTGGAAAGAGTTTTTCATGTCTACAAAGTTTGAAAATCCATCAGAAAATACACACTGGTGTGAGAGAGTACATGTGCTTTGAGTGTGAGAAGACTTTTACTACAGCAAACTGTTTAAAACTGCATGAGATGATTCACACTGGAGAGAAACCTTTCAAGTGTTCACACTGTGACAAGAGATTAAGTCAGTCAGGAGACCTGAAAACACATGAGAGGATCCACACTGGAGAGAAACCTTACAAGTGTTCACACTGTGACAAGAGATTCAGTCAGTCAAGAGACCTGAAAACACATGAGAGGATCCACACTGGAGAGAAACCGTATCACTGCACTGCATGTGGGAAGAGTTTCAATCAATCTTCTGCTCTACACAGACATACAAAAAACATTCACAGTAAGTAGATCATCTTCAGATCTTTCAGGTCTGATGTTGCATTCTCTCCAAATGTGACACAATAATGCATCAAGCAATAAAATATCATCTGGATAAATCTATTCTAACCAGTCATAACAAGCGACATGATGAAGAAACGTTATCTAAAGTTTTCACAGTGAATAAAGTTAATCTTCAAAACCAGCAGATTCAACTGAGATTCAGATCAACTCAAAGATGGAGTTCCTGCCCAAAGAACAATGTCAGAAGGTTTTATTCTTGTATGCCATTTTGCTTCATGATATAAATCATATCATTGTGCTTTCTTATGAGTTTCATAATATATTCAGTTGTCTTATAATGCATATGTGTCACTTGTAGTTTGTTATTCTTTCAAGAAGGAAAGCAGAAGTTTTTACAAACTGTTCTTGTTACGGTTAAGAGCTGCCTCGTGGACATTATGCATAAATCCATAGTAGAAGCCCGGAAACAGGAAAAGGCACATTTACGTGACACTCTCCAGGCCTGCAAACACCCAAGATCCGTACAGCATGACCCCCGAGGGCAGGGGTCTGCAACCTTCAACATCACAAGAGCCATTTTGACCCCTTTTCCACCGGATAAAATTCTTGCACTTTAGGGCTGTGATTAATTTGATTTTCCATTATGAATTTGACTTCCAAGGATTATGAAAACAAGATATATTGATATGTACAAGATATATACGAGAGGTAAAGCGATATATTGGAGAAAATCTGGTGTCAGAATTTTGGATCCATGCGTTATTTCTTAAAGTGACAGCAGCCTGTGGAGCAGTCGTGGCCTAATGGTTAGAGAGTCGGACTTGTAACCCAAAGCTGAGACCCTTGAGCAAGGCACCAAACCCCCAACTGCTCCCCAGGTGCTGCCCACTGCTCCAGGTGTGTGTTCATGATACTGTGATATGATATCATATGATAGACTTTATTAATCCCACACTGGGGAAATTCACTTGTTACTGCATACTCCACAAGACCAACCACAATACAATGGTTAGAGAGTCGGACTTGTAACCTGTAGGACAAATTGACCTAACTAATATGCAATTTCCTGATCAGTCCTTAATTGGGAACGGTAACAAACGACCAGACAAAATCGAGATTGATTTTGACGATTTTATTGTGCAAGGATTACAGCGGAACTGGAGCCGGAAGGTAAAGTAACATAAGAAGGAACGGCGCAGGCGGGCTCAGAAGGGAAATGGAGAATCAAAAAATCCTCTTCAAACTGAGAGCGATGGTGCATCTACAAATGAAGCAGGAAGTGACGAATAAGAAAATAATGCAATTGATGAAAGAAATGATTGAATTGCATCATTTTATGGCTGAATTACAGACATTAACAAATGAATTAGGGGCAATGGAAATTCGGAATCCTGTTACGAGAGTATGAAATGTTAGATGCTGTAAAAAGATGCATCTTATTTTGAGATTACAAGAGTTGATTGCTTTGTGGTTTTTAACTGCTATATAGATGCCTCGCTTATTTTTGTAAAACCTGGTTAAGAGCAAGAAGATGCATTTTGAATGGAACTTCGAGCCAACCATTTCATAGTGTTTTTATCACACCTGTGTAGGGATGTCATATTGTGGTTTTGACAAATAAGCATATGCCTTGCTTACGCTTTTGGAAAGGTGTTGCTATTTTTTATATATGTTAAAGTAGAAGTAGACATGCTTGACTTCCGGTTATGGCGCCTTGCTGAAGAGACGCACGAGTTAGCCCCGCTGTAATTTGTATTAAAATTTCCTAGATATATCCTAGTTTCATTCATCGTGTGAGCTCAGTTTGTTTAATAGCAAGTACTGTTTAAGATGTCACCTAAACCAGCAAAGCAAAAGCCGAAAAAAGTGGAATCTGCTGAAGTTATATCCGACTCCGAAAGCATGGAAGAGGTGGCGCGAGTTGCATATGGCAGTGAAGACTCGTCGCCGGTTTGTGGAGATCAAGCTGGCGGCTTACACGCTGATACAAGTGGTATCATACAAGCAATAAACTCGATGAAAGTCGACATGGCCTCTCAATTCGAAACTGTCCTTTCAGCTGTACAAGATATCAAAAACCAAGTTGCAGAGTGTTTCGGAAGATTAACGCAGACAGAGGAACGCATTTCTCAGACCGAAGATTCGGTCTCCACACTTAAATCAACGACCAACGCGCATGAAAAGAAAATTACTGCACTTGCCTGGAAAGTAGATGATTTGGAAAATCGCAGCCGACGCTCCAATCTGAGGCTCCTTGGTTTACCAGAAAAGTCCTAGGGCAACGATGCATGTACATTCTTAGAAAGCTGGTTACCTGAAGCGCTGGACATGGAACCACTGCGGAAGCCACTGGCCATAGAGAGGGCCCACAGGATCGGTTATTTGCGAAAGACTGCAGCGGACGCGAAGTCTATCCCGAGAGTGATGATTGTGAAGTTTCTGGACTACAGAGACAAGGAGCGCGTGATGCGAGCGGCCAGAGCAAAGAAAGATGTACTGTTTCAAAATCACCGAATCATGTTCTTTCCGGACCTTTCTGCTGAAGTAAACAAGCAACGGAGGCAATTCGACGAAGTAAAGAAGAAGCTGCGAGCTAAGGGACTGATATATGGATTCATCTTTCCAGCGCGCCTCCGAGTGACCGTTGATGGCCATACTCACGTCTTTCAAAGTCCATCAGAAGTTAACGACTTTCTAGTGAACATGTAAGCTGGTGCTGTTTTTCTGAGCTCTTTGTTCATTTTCAAAAATGTATATATGCAATAGACAAAATCAATAGGTCGAATTCCTTAGAAGGGGACGATGTTAATTGCTCAGCGGGGCATAAGTGCGATGCGATTCATCGTACGGTTCTTTTCCCTAAGTTAATTGGGTTGATCCAGTTAAGGAAGTTAGAAGCAGAGAAGAGTTTGGATTTGCTGGTGGTTCTCGGCAATTCGTAGTTGTGTGGAGTTAAAAGGTTTTGTTTTTTTTTTGTTTTTTTTATTTTGGGCAATGTTTGTACTCATGTTTATTTTAGTTTGCTTTATGTCCGATCTTTACAAAGTACAGGTGATTCTCTGTTTTAAAATGTGGGAGAGTGTTGGTTTATCTAACAATATAAAAGGATATGACAGAGAACATTAGAGTTAAATTTGTTTCGTGGAACTGTAGGGGGCTACATACTTTTTCTAAAATCAAACAAGTGATGTCTAGATTAAAACAACTACAGTCTAAAATTGTTTTTCTTCAAGAAACACACTTAATGCCCAAAGATATATGTAGAATACGTAATAGGTGGCCTGGTCAGGTATTTGCAGCTTCATTTAGTTCTCAAGCAAGAGGGGTAATTACAATGATTCACAAATCAATTCCATTTCAGATGGACAAGATAATGCAGGACCCTTTAGGTAGATACCTAATTGTTCAAGGGACACTATTAACTAAACCACTGAATCTTGTTAATGTTTATGGCCCTAACGATGACATCCCCAAATTTTATAGTAACCTCTTTCTAACTTTATCCACCCTTTCTGGGTTTAATGTGATGGGAGGGGACTTCAACTGCACATTGGATCCAATTAGAGATCGTTCATCTGGCCTTGATCAATCCCACAAACAGACTAGAAGGACCCTGAATTATTTTATACAGGATTTAAATCTTGTTGAAATATGGAGACATTTACACCCTAAAGATATCCAGTATTCTTGCTTCTCCAGAACATACCAGTCTTATTCTAGAATTGACTACTTTCTTCTTTCTGCACCACTTATTTCGTATATTACTGATTGTTCTTACGATTCTATAGTAATTTCAGACCATGCCCCTATATCACTCACCTACATTGACCCTAAATTACTTGGAAATCCTCCAAAATGGAGATTTCATCCCATATGGCTCCTAGATGATCAGTTCAATAAACATATTATACAGCAGATAGATATGTATTTTGAAATTAATACAACACAAACCTCAGCTAGTATCAGATGGGAGGCTTTTAAAGTCTTCATTAGAGGTGTTATTCTAAGTGTCACAAGTAGTAAATCAAAAAGATATAAGAAAGAATTGACTGAACTGGATACTAAAATTAAACTTATAGAAAAGACCTTATCACACAAAAATGACTTAACTATTCATCAGGAACTGCTAAATCTTAGAACTAAATATAACAAACTATCTGCCAAAAAAGCAGCAGCTAGTCTAATGATGTTAAGACAAAATTATTATGATCAAGGTGAAAAGGCAGGGAAATTGTTAGCTTGGAGAATCAAACAAAAGCAATCTGAAAGAACAATAAATTCTATTGAAGATAATTGTGGCAATATTACAGTGGACCCAATAAAGATAAATGACACTTTTAAATGCTTTTTTGAGACTTTATATTCCTCTGAGTATGCAGATAATATGCAAAAAGAGTTTCTTGACAGTTTGTCTATACCTACTATCTCTGAAGAGACAAAAAGGTCTCTAGACATGGATATAACAGAAGAAGAAATTACAGAAGCCATTGACAGTTTAACAGCAGGTCGAACACCGGGACCAGATGGCCTTAATGTAGATTTTTACAATAAATTTGGGGCAAGACTTTCCGGACCCATTTTAGATATGTTTAAAGAATCCTTTGCGAATGATGTGCTCCCAGAATCTTTAAGACATGCTCTCATTACACTAATACCTAAGCCTAATAAAATAAATACAAAATGTGAATCATTTCGACCAATTTCATTACTTAATACAGATGTTAAAATACTGAGTAAAATTTTAGCAAGGAGGTTGGAGGTACTTCTACCTAAGATAATACACAGAGACCAAAATGGATTCATTAAGGGCAGGCAAGGGTTTCACAATGTTAGAACCTTGCGTAATGTTTTATATCTTATGAAGGGAACTAGTGATGCGGCCATTCTGTCCTTGGATGCTGAAAAGGCTTTCGACAGGGTGGAGTGGCCGTATCTATTTGAGGTCCTTAAAAGATTTGGGTTTGGAGAGGTTTTCTGTAAATGGATTAAGATACTTTACACACATCCTATGGCTGAAGTGCTCACTAATAATATAGTTTCCAAAGCCTTCAACATTCAAAGGGGCACTCGTCAAGGGTGCCCCCTTTCACCCCTTCTCTTTATCTTAGCTATCGAGCCGCTTGCCATTGCAGTAAGATCTCATAGTAACATACAAGGCATCAGATCAGACACAGTAGATATGCGCATTTCGTTGTACGCAGACGATGTAATTCTGTACTTGACAAATCTGGCTCACTCCATTCCTTCTCTAATACAGCTTCTTTCACTCTTTGGTAACTTTTCTGGTTATAAAATTAACCAATCTAAATCATGTATCCTTTTATTGAATAGTGGTGATAGTCAAATACAAGCTGTAACACCATTTAATGTGGTAGATTCCTTTGTTTATTTAGGAATTAAAATAACGGCTAATATAGATCAAATATCTTCAGTTAATTACCAACCTCTTTTGAATACTATCTCTAAATTTATTGAAAGATGGAGAAATCTACCTATATCTCTAATTGGACGTGTAAATACAATAAAAATGAGTGTGCTCCCTAAAATATTATATCTATTTCAAAATATTCCTCTCTGCCCCCCATCTTTCTTTTTTACAACACTCCAGAGATTATTCACTGATTTCATCTGGAATAACAAAAGAGCTCGTGTTCGGTTATCATTATTGTACTTGCCTTATAACAGGGGTGGTCTCCAATTTCCAAATCTACAGTGGTACTATTGGGCAGCACAGTTACGATCTACTTTATTTTATTTCTCTTCTGAATCTTCTACGTCTTGGTTGGACATTGAATCTTTCTTTATAAAGTCAAAACTACCCCTTAATATTTACCTTTATTCATCAGGTATTAAATCTCTCAGAAAAGACAAAGATACCGTATCTTTTAACCCTATCCTCATTAATACAATTAACGTCTGGTGTGATGTATATAAATATTTAGGTCATTGTAATACTTTATCATGTTTTACCCCAATATGGGGAAACAAGTGTTTCAAACCAGCCAGATCTGACCCAGGATTTAAGATGTGGTTTGATAGAGGGCTGCAAAAAATTGAGGATTTTTATAAGGAAAATGGTCTAATGTCCTTTGCAGAAATTGTAGCGGAATTTGATATTCCCAAAAAGCATTTCTTTAAATTCCTTCAACTTAGGAGCTATATCTCTTCTTATCAAGGGGCAAAGCTTACAAAACCTAATAAGACACCTCTTGAAGACCTATTATCAAAACCTGCCCAATCTAAAGGTTTAATATCTATGTTTTATAAAATGTTAGAATCTTACTCTAAAGAATCATCAGAATCTAAATTGGCTTCCTGGAGAGAAGATTTAAATCTAAATATTCCCTTGGTTTTATGGGAAGAAATATGTGTGAAAGCTCAACTACAAACATTTAATAGTAATCTCAAACTAATACAGTATAACTGGATTATGAGAACATATATTACTCCAGTTAGATTAAATAAAATTAACCATAATATTCCAGACACATGCATCAAATGCTCAGTTGATAAAGGCACACTTTTGCATTGCATGTGGAACTGCCCGAAGGTGCAGGAGTTTTGGAAAGAGGTGGCTATATTTATTTTCCAGATGATATCTATAAATCTACCCATGAAACCTGAAATTTTTATTTTGGGAATTATTCCTGAAAATATTGTTCACCATAGCAGTTCTCGTAAACTTGTTGATTTTAGTATACTTCAAGCAAAGCGTCTGATAGCTCTGTACTGGAAGAAAGTGGAAAGGCCATCTATTGTACAGTGGATCAATAACATGTCTTTCTGTTTAGCAATGGAAAAGATAACTTATATGTTAAAGGGTAAACTTTCTTCTTTTGAGAAAATTTGGGCACCCTTTATATCTTTTATATCAAATTCGGATTTTGGCAATGTACTGAATGAGACTGGAGAAGACGAGATAACTTGACATTTGACACCCCCCCCCCCACACACACACACACACAGATTTATTTAAGTAAACCACTGTTGAATATTGATTTTGTGTATGCCTTCTATGCATGTTTTGGATTTCCAACTTCTCCTTCCTATTGTATAACTGTCTGGAATAACCTGTGATACTATTTAAAATAACCTGTGTTTTTTTTGTTTTTGTTTTTTTTTGTTTGTTTTTTCATATGAAAAGATGTAACTACATTATTGTTGTACTACATTTACTACTTTGTAATATCTTGTTACATTTCAATAAACAGATTATTCAAAAAAAAAAAAAAAAAAAAAAAAAAAAAAAAAAAGTAGACATGCTTGATATTTAGAAGGTGCTGCAATTTTTCCATTTGGACTTTTGACACTGTCTTGTGTAGCTTCTGTGACAAAGGTTGCGCTTCCTGCATGCATGAGAGAAGGCAGGGGCAGAGACATACATGAGAAGGAAGAATGCTGGGAGGTTTTTGATGAGTTTAATGCAAATGATATGCAAGACCATAAAAAGTTTTTTTAGAAATTTTGTCAGTGCCGACACTTCGTGGTGAAGTCTACTCGCTGTTATTTTTATTATTTGCTTATGAGTTATTGTTTTTAATAAAACTAATCCATTGTATTGGTGATTCGTTAAACTTTTTAAACAAGTCTCGAGTGATTAATTATTAGTAACCAGTTATCTGAACCTGAATAAAACCTTTTTCGAGCTCCAAGTGGTCCGGACTTGACTGAGCAAGGAAGGACACCGGGAGAAAGGATCTGAAGCTTCTAACTACATCTAACCAAATAAGAGGTAATTCTATAGCGATTGATTATGAATTATTTATGGATGGTAAGGATGTGAATTGTAAGTTTTAGACTTTTATACTGGTATTATATTTTGTATTTTATACTGGTAGGTTACGTCTGAAAGTAACCGGTAAGGGAGCTGGTGGCACCTGGGTAGTAAAATGTAAGGTAAATGTAATGAAGAAATGGTCAGAGATATGTAGTGGTTGTACCAGAATGTTATCTGTAGTACAGTTGCGTGTGTAAATTAAATCAAGTTGGTTGCCTGATTTGTGCGTGCTAGTAGTGGTAAGGCGTTTGAGGTCAAATGAAGCTAGGGGTGAATGGAAGTCTGTAGCATAAGGCCTGTCTAGGTGAATGTTGAAATCGCCAAAGACTAAGAGTGGAGTGCCATCCTCCATGAAAGAGGACAGCAGGCCGTCCAGCTCCTCTAGGAAGATGGTTAATTTTTTTTTTAAACTTCATTACAAACCAAACAATTGTTTAAGTAATTTACTGAAACTCTGGAATTTTCCATAGTGAAAGGCAAAAAAAAGAGCTACCATGTTAATCTTACTGCATGCATCCAAGTGTGAAAAGTGGCAAATCTTCTTTTTCTTTTTGTAAATTTTAGACATTCAAAAACAGGACCAATTCAACAGATTGAAAGTGATAATGTCTGTCAGTTTTACTGGAATCCATCTTTTTATTGTCTTCCTCGGGAGAAGAAAAATTGCAATGTCATGTTTCTGCCTTCAAAATGTAAAACATTAACCTCTTAACATTTTGTTCAAAAGTTTTAGAGAAAGCATAAATACAATCCAACTAGCATTGACTATACATTTAAAATCAATGCCAAAAACAAACAAATTTTTATTTTTTATTTAATTCATTAATATTTATGAAAAACTACTAACAAAAATGTTTTCGGGGAAGTTTAAAGGCAGATGAAAAATAAATTTACATGTAAACAATGAACCAACTCCATAGTGGATTCTAAGTGATCAAGGGCTTAGGACGTTCCGATTCAGCCCATTGCAAGGGTTCATCTGCCAGTATTGGGCACTCATGCAACGTGATCAATGATGTACATCCGAGTAAACGAGACAGAGGGAAATTTGAGAGTAAAGGGCATAAAAAAATGGACTGGAACACAGCTCCCGATTAGCCAATCCAGCCCTGGTATTTTCCTGGTAAGAGCTGTATGATGAGTTTATGATCATGTGAGGGTGTTTAAACAAGTCAGACAGGAACATCAGGATTTCTTCAGGTAAAATTTTAACCTTGGATAAAACACAAAAGAAGAATGAAAATACACAAATATTAAAGTCAGCATGAAATCAAAATGTACAATATTTATTTTGTTAGTGCATATTGTTAGTCTTAAGGTAAATAATTACTCCATGCAAGTTAATCCTTTGAAAAAAATTGTTTGTCTTGGTAATCTTTAATCAAAATCTGCTCATTTGCTTCTGCTTCGGAATGGCTCTCTGATGATCTGCTCTGATGTCAGTGGCCAGAATTTGCTTAACCACACCCCTCCAACCATTAGTTTGCTGCGAGTGAGAAATGAGAGGAGGAGCACAAAAATAAAACCCTGCACTCTACTTAATATTCAGTTTCAATTGTAAATATGTCACCATACTGAAATAAAGTTAGTAAATAAATAATAAATAAGTAGTTAAATAATAAAATGTAAATTATAAAGTATAAGTATAAATAATGGTAAGAAAAGCAACGGTGGAATGTGCATATTTGTTACCAGTGACAGCTGGTGGACATTTTTCTAGGTGGGGTGCCACATCCAATAATTTTAGCATACATCCCGGTATGATTTATCCCAGTATAACAAAAGTAAAAGTATTAAGACTTGAAACATTTTAAATAAAGATAATAGTTTCACTAAGTTAAAGATTGAGGATGATTCCCACAAAACTATATTTTCTACAAGCTTTTTCAATATAAATTAAAACTTTTTTTCATAATTCACAATTAATTAGCAAGAACTGTGAGGAAAAAAAAAAAGTTTAATTTCTATACATTTATAAATAACTACAAGTCAAGCTGCAATACCAAACAGGACCACACGGAGATGCCAACAGACCACTATACAGCCTTAACCATCCTTTCAGAATTATTAAACAGAGAAGAACACAAATTTAAAAGGAAATAAAAACATTCTGAATTTGTCGAATGTGGTGATCTGAAGGCAGCTTAACATCACCAGTGAACAGTTCTTCTGTCAGAGTGAATGTTGAGGCCCATGTGCATATTGTGACGCGTGTCCCGAGCACTTATCAGCGTCGCCCTGGGAACACCTGCGCACCCTCATCACCGGCAGACCGGCCACAGCTGAAGCCCATTAACACTGCCTTTAAAGGCCGCGGTAGCGCACATGATAGGGAGAGAGATCTCCAGAAGATTCTGTGACTAATGCTGTGTTATCTCCTTCCCCAGAAAGCAGTGGGTGACCGGTCTGCCGAGCACGAGAGCACGAGAGCACGAGAGCACAACACCGATCCACAGCACCTAGGACGCACTTTTGAGTGATTTACACCATAGCACGAAGCACCACGTTTGGAACACCTGCACTTCCTTTAAATAAACCACCCTCTGGGGTTTTTGTTGAAGTCTTCTTGTCTTGTGATCCTTCACCCCATCACAATATAAACACCACTGACCACTGAAAACATTCCTTCAGCAAGTGTCCATTTGTCACGGTGTGTCAGGCAGGAAAACGCAGGAGACTCAGGAATCTTCGTAATAGGAACATTTGATAGCCAAACTTAATGAGTAAATACTTACTGCATTTAAATGTAAGTTTCCTTTTTGTTGGAAACTCTTCCCACATTGATCACACATGAAAGAAATGTTAAGATTAGTTTCTTTGTATGGGGAACTGTTTTGAGTCTTTATTTTATAAATAAATAAATAATATATTTTTTTCTTGTTCTGAATGAAGTTTCTTCACTCTCCTTATTCTCTTCCATAAGGTGTAAAATTAAAGTAAATCATTTAATTTCCAGGCAATCTTAAAAAACAAATAGTGAGAAAATGCATAAAAACGAATCATGATGAAAAAAGACAATTGCTATTTATGATCCATCAGTATTGCTCCCTTCCTTTCCAAATTCATGTCAAGATTAGAAAAGCTCTAGAAAAAGTACATAATCAATTCATTAGGGTTTTTGTTGTCCACACGTGATCACATGGAAAACATCAGAAATTCATGTTTTGTTTAGTTTTTTCTGTAAGGCATGTGATAAATGTTTTAACTAGGGCTGTCAATCGATTAATTTTTTTTTAAAATTGCGATTAATCGCATGATTGTCACGAGTTAACTCGCGATTAATCACAATTAATCGCACATTTTTATTTGTTCTAAATGTACCTTAAATCAATACTTTTCAAATGTTTTATACTCTAATCAACATGGGCATGGACAAATTTGGATGCTTTATGCAAATGTACACTATATTGCCAAAGGTATTGGGTCGCCCCCTTCTAATGAACAGGTTTGACTATAGTAATTTCTATGAGTACAAATCTTAATGTTTGGACAGGACCTTTTTCTATTCTAACATGACAATGCCTCTGTGTATAAGGCAAGGTACAAAAAGAAAATGATTGATTGAGTCAGTGTGGAAGAACTTGACTGGTCTGCATAAAACCAAGTCCTAATCCCAGTTTAACACCTCTGGTGTGACTGTAAATGCAGACCTTGAGCCAAAAACTCATCACCAAACACCAATGAATTGTACATACACTATATAGACAAAAGTATTGGGACACCCCCTTCTTTAGAACAGAAAAATGCACTTCCAAATCTGTGGCAACAACGATGGAAACATAATTCATGTATTTAAAAATTGTATTTCCATCTCTGTAGCAACAGTTTTGGAAGTGTCTAAAATGACTGAACCCATATGTACAAGTCATTGGTGTTTGGTGATGAGTTTTTGGCACAAGGTCTGCATTTACAGTCACACCAGAGGTGTTAAACTGGGATTAGGACTTGGTTTTATGCAGACTAGTCAAGTTCTTCCACACTGACTGAATCAATCATTTTCTTTTTGAACCTTGCCTTATACACAGAGGCATTGTCATGTTAGAATAGAAAAGGGTCCTGTCCAAACTGTTGCTATAATATTAGAAGCACACAATTTCCTAGAATATCATTATATGCTTTAACATTAAGATTTGTACTCATAGAAATTACTAAAGTAGTCAAACCTGTTCATTAGAAGGGGGTGACCCAATACTTTTGGCAATATAGTGTATGTTTATTATTAGTGAAACCATAGTCAACATAAAGCATGAAGAGCAGACATGTTTCAAAGGTCATAGATGTTTTTCAAAGAACTTGTTCATGTCTATTAGACATGAAAAAAGAAATACCAGGTTCATATTACTTCTCTTTCTTTGCACTGAACAATTTACTGACACAAACCTGTTTACAGTTTTGCACACAGGGCAGCTCTTCTTCTGAACATGCAAAATGTACATTTATTATTTATTTATTATTTATTATTACATTTGTTTCCATATCTTTGCCCACATAGCTGTATTTTGATGAAGCTAAATTCTCAATAAAACTGTTTTCATTGGTATATGTTACTGTTTCTGTTGTCAGACAATGGAATGAATATGAAATAGTGACTAAAACGCAACCCATTAAGACATAACCAGCTCCTCCTTTCCAAGATGTTAATCTGCACAAAAAAAATCATGATAATCGCACCGTCGTCTGATGAAATCAAATACACATAAGATAAAGACAATAGCTGTGCTGTGATTTCGGCTATACTTGCATGTTAAATTAGAGAAGCAACATAATATCTGTGTTTAACTGAATTAAAATGCTGCTCCTCTCTCTGCCGCGCGCTGAGCAGACGCAGAGAGAGAGAGAGAGGTGTGTGCGCGTGCTGGGAGCGCAGGACCTCGCGCTCGCGCAGTACTGGCGAGTCTCAGAAACTAGATTTGGGCGCTTTATTGAAGGGAAAAAGATCGCTAAACGGGTCTGCAATGTTGCTAAGTTGGCAACACTGTGCATCTCCGTTTCTCCAACTACGGGTTGGGCCACGGGTCAAACAGAAAATACACGCTGCGTTAATCGCGCGTTAAAAAAATTAGTGCCATTAAAATGAATTTGCGTTAACGCGTTAACTTTGACAGCACTAGTTTTAACATCAAATGATTTGTAAAAGTGTAATATTTATTAAGTTTGTAGCCAAACATGCACCTCACTCTGATATTCTTCAAACACTAAATCTAGCGAGCATCAACATAATGACCTTCAGCATCTATAATATGAAATTAATAATAAACATCAGCCTCTTTTTCTTCTCCTCAACGTCACCTCCTTCCAGTGTGAACTGTGATTTTCTGCACTGTGGTTGTTCTGACAAGAATATAATAGTTTCTAACAATGAATTATGCAAGATAAATATTAAACATTTTAGATCATGTTGTGCTACGTAATGTGGACTGTCGGATTTGTCAAAGCCCCAGCGAGACATTATCTTTCTGAAATGATTTGCTCTGTTTTACTGTAATTTCCATTTTTCTAAATCTCACACCATGTGCCAACCACATGTGACATGACCATACTGATGTTTACATTTACATTTACATTTAGTCATTTGGCAGACGCTTTTATCCAAAGCAACTTACAATTGGGGAGTACATAAAGTGATTCATCTTGAAGAGGCAATCAGACAGAGGAAGTGCTCGTAACACCAAGTCTCAGTCATTGTTCAAATAAGTACAAGCTAGCAAGGGAAGGAGAGAAAGATAAAGGGAAAGGTTTTTTTGTTTTTGTTTTTTTTTATGAACAAGTTTAGGATGAAGTCAAGTAGTACCGAAAGAGATGAGTCTTCAGTTGTTGCTTGAAGATTGACAGGGATCCAGCATTCCGGATAGGGGTGGGAAGATTATTCCACCATCCAGGAATGGTGAATGAGAATGATCTGGAGAGTGATTTTGAGCCTCTCTGTGATGGTACCACAAGGCGTCGCTCACTAGCAGATCTCAGACTTCTGGAGGGGATGTAGATTCGTAATAGTGAGTGGAAGTAGGAGGGTGCTGAGCCTGTGGTCGTTCTGTATGCAAGCATCAGTGTCTTGAACTTGATGCGAGCTGCCACTGGTAGCCAGTGCAGTGAGATGAAGAGAGGTGTAACATGGGTTCTTATGGGCTCATTGCAGACCAGTCGTGCCGCTGCATTCTGAATCATTTGTAGAGGTTTGATTGTGTTTGATGGAAGACCAGCCAGAAGGGCATTGCAGTAGTCCAGCCTAGAAACGACAAGGGCCTGGACAAGAAGTTGTGCAGCATGCTCTGTCAGGAAGGGCCTGATTTTTCTGATGTTGTGTAGCGCAAACCTGCAAGATCGAGCAGTCTTTGCAATGTGCTCTTTGAATGTCAGCTGGTCATCAAAGATTACACCAAGATTTCTGACCGAAGATGATGGGGTAATTATTGATGTGCCTAATTGAATCGAGAAGTCATGCTGTAGAGTCGGAGTGGCAGGGACGACAAGAAGCTCAGTCTTTGCCAGGTTGAGCTGTAGGTGATGTTCTTTCATCCATGCCGAGATGTCCGCCAGGCAGCCTGAGATCCGTGCAGCTACCGTTGGATCATCTGGTTGAAAAGAGAGATAGTGTCATCGGCGTAACAATGGTAGGAGAAGCCATGCGCCTGTGTGATGGGTCCCAGTGATGTAGTGTATGTTGAGAAGAGGAGGGGTCCGAGAACCGATCCCTGAGGAACCCCAGTGACCAGTTGATGTGCTTTGGATACCTCCCCACCCCAGGCCACCCTATCGGTCACCTACCGGTGAGATAGGATTCAAACCAGCGAAGTGGAATCCCAGTGATGCCCAGCGATGAGAGGGTGGACAGGAGGATCTGATGATTGACAGTGTCAAAAGCAGCAGAAAGATCGAGCAGAATGAGGACTGATGATTTGGAATCGGCCTTTGCGACTCGCAGGGCTTCAGTGACTGAGAGTAGCGCAGTCTCTGTTGAATGGCCACTCCTGAAACCTGACTGTTTAGCATCCAGTTTGTTGTACTGTGAAAGATACAGTGAGAGCTGGTTGAAGACAACTCGTTCGAGTGTTTTCGCTACGAATGGAAGGAGAGAGACAGGTCTGTAGTTTTCTGAAAGAGAAGTGTTTAATGTAGGTTTTTTTGAGCAGCGGGGTTACCCGGGCCTGCTTGTACGCTGTGGGGAAGATGCCAGTGCGGAGAGATGTGTTGATAATGTGTGTGAGTGCCGGTAAGAGTGTGGGAGAGATTGCTTGGAGAAGGTGAGGGGGGATTGGGTCAAGAGGACATGTTGTAGGATGGCTGGAGAGGAGAAGTTTGGATACTTCCGCCTCGGTGAGGGGACAGAAGGAGAAGATGGGAGTTTGAGCAGTGGATGCTGTTGGTTGGAGGTCCTGTGTGTGTGGAGTTGAGAACTGGTTACAGATTGGTCTAGTTTTGTCGGTGAAAAAAGTGGCAAAGTCGTCAGCTGTTATAGAAGTGGTGGGCGGTGGTGGAGGGGGACAGAGGAGAGAATTAAATGTTCTGAAGAGATCACGCATGTCTGGAGCACTGTTGATCTTGTTGTGGAAGTGTGAGGATTTGGCAGTGTGGACCTCAGTAGAGAAAGACGAAAGCAAAGACTGATACCTAGTCAGGTCCGACGGATCGTTTGATTTGCGCCATTTTCTCTCTGCCGCTCTGAGTTTGGTCCGATGCTCACGAAGAACATCGGATAACCAGGGGTTAAAAGGGGCAGCCCGTGCTGGCCTGGAGGAGAGAGGACAAATGTCGTCTAGACAAGAGGTTAAGGTAGAGCATAAAGTGTCAGTAGCTGCATTCACATCCAGAGATGTGAAATGGGTAGGTGAGGGAAGAGAGGAGGATACTACAGAGGAAAGAAGGGTGGGGGAAAGGGAGCGTAGGTTACGTCTGAAAGTAACCGGTAAGGGAGCTGGTGGCACCTGGGTAGTAAAATGTAAGGTAAATGTAATGAAGAAATGGTCAGAGATATGTAGTGGTTGTACCAGAATGTTATCTGTAGTACAG
Source organism: Aspiorhynchus laticeps (assembly GCA_023376895.1). NCBI lineage: Eukaryota > Metazoa > Chordata > Actinopteri > Cypriniformes > Cyprinidae > Aspiorhynchus > Aspiorhynchus laticeps. Next base: position 79,316,517 of record CM041794.1, on the reverse strand, counting down.
TTGCGTGTGTAAATTAAATCAAGTTGGTTGCCTGATTTGTGCGTGCTAGTAGTGGTAAGGCGTTTGAGGTCAAATGAAGCTAGGGGTGAATGGAAGTCTGTAGCATAAGGCCTGTCTAGGTGAATGTTGAAATCGCCAAAGACTAAGAGTGGAGTGCCATCCTCCATGAAAGAGGACAGCAGGCCGTCCAGCTCCTCTAGGAAGATGGCTAGAATTTGGCCAGGGGGACGGTAGATTACTACTATCTGGAGTTTTATAGGAGCCGTTACAGTAATCGCATGAGATTCAAATGAGTTGTGATTGCCTAGGGGAGAGTGGGTTGAGTATTTCCAATTGTTTGAAATGAGCAGACCAGTGCCCCCACCCCGGCCAACTTGCCTTGGGGTGTGAGAGAAAGAGAAATTGTGAGAGAGAGCAGCCGGGGTAGCGGAGTCTTCTGGACGAATCCAGGTCTCAGTCAAGGCCAAGATGCTGAGAGTGGATTGTAAGGAAAAAGCAGAAATGAAGTCAGCTTTGTTGACAGCTGACTGGCAATTCCAAAGACCCACAGAGAAATAAAGATGTGCAGTAGAAGATGTAGCGATCGGGCGCAGGTTAGCAGGATTACGTTGCTGTCTGCGTGTGTTTTTGGAGCAAATTATTCAAATATATCCAGCAAGTGCAATCAAAAATGTTTAACATTTAGTTATGTGGAGCGTGATTTTTGACCAATGAGTTTTCACAGTAGGCAGGATTACTCAGTATGTTGGAACTGATTTTGTTTCTGTCAGGATTTGTTAGAGGGGCTTTGGTGGGGAATCATTTAAAAAAAAAAAAATTATGTCATTAATTATTTTTTTTATATATATGTGCATTTTGGGTGTAATATGTCAATTTACAACTGGCTGTACATGAATATTAGCAACAAGTGTTACACCTCCAAAACATCAGCTCTCCTAGTGGTGTTATAAAGCTCACTACCTGGAATGTTAAAGGGCTGCATTTTCAGTTAAAGTGTAATAAGATTCTTAATCATCTAAAATGTCTAAACACTAATATTGCCATCCTCCAGGAAACTCATCTTAAACCTGCAGATCATCTTAAAATGTGAACTGGATGGGAAGCTGTATCATTCATCTTTTCCCAGTAATTCCAGAGGTGTTGCTATTCTTATTCATAGATCTGTGCCTTTTTCTGTTGTCATATATATATATATATATATATATATATATATATATATAATCATATATATAAATATATATAAAGCGGAAATTAAGTGTTGAATCATTTACGGAATCCATGTATTAGATATAGTTCAAACTCTTTAATTTCTAGTTATTTTTTAGCACAACATCCTTATGTATTTTACCAATAACTTAACTCTGAACATCGTTGATATGTTTTATTATTTGCATGTAAATATGTTTGCACATTTCTAATTTTAGCGTGTGAGCGGGACTTTTATTTTGGAGGGGGGGATATGACATCATAAGTCTGTGCCGCGCTCCTGCTCTGTTGTGATTTGGCTGAAGAGAGGGGCTGTGTTCGAAATGCCATACTACTCTTACTATTTCTGCAGCATGCAGTATGTATGCTGCGCATAGTATGCAAATTTTCTGTATGCATGGAATACCCGGATGACCTACTATTTTTGCCAGAATCTGCTAAATATAACTCAAGTACACTGAAATCAGTACAGAAGCTGTGTTCCGAATGGCATACTATCATACAACTCCTACTATACTGCAGTATGCTGTGTGAATAGTATGTGAATTTTCTGTATGCATGGAATGCCCGGATTACCTGCTACATTTGCTGAAATTTGATGTATGCATCTGAAGACACTGCATGGGATACTGTTTCCCAGAACACAACGCGCTCCATGTGACCAAACACGTTAGTGAACTGGAGGCGGGGAATAGTAATTATGAATGTTTCACTTGTATATGTACGTATATACATATACATGTAAACTACAAACTATTGCTGTGCATCTAAAAACAATATCATTTGTAGGACATAAATTGTACTTTAATCTCTACGGCACTTTTCCTATCAAGTCAAATAACGTCATCTTTATCTCTGAAGTGGATCAAAAAAGTTAATCAAAGTTGTCCTAACACAAGAACGCATTTTGGTTTTAGGTTTTAGGGCAACTTTGATGAAAGGTTTTGATGCACTTCAAATGTTGACTACTGTACATTGTTTCAAAGATATTAAATAATAATATAACATTGCAGTAATATAATATATAAATAAAATTAATATTTCAGTTATGCAAGCAGAGTTAAATTCCGCTGTCAAGCAGCTCTAAAAAGTGTTGTTACTCAAAGGAGAAATAGGCCAATTTGTTGTCAGAGGCTTACATTAACTCAGCTCACCAATGCCTGGCTGTGATAAACAACTCTGCAAAAGACACGTGTATTTCTGTAGAATCATTGGCGCAGTGAGTAGAGCACACGAGATGTGTGCTGTTGATGCGAGCGATACAAGTTCGATCCTGACTTTTGTCAAACTCGTGCTACTCCTTTTCCCATCACATACCAGATCAGAAAGGTATTCAATTTCAATAAAAAATTAAGTAAATATTTGAAAAGTGGAGATTAAACGCCTCAATAATACAGTGTGCTTAGCTGTAGGTAGGTTTTTGTCCCAATAGTAGTTTTTTTTCTGCTTCCGGCTTTGCTACCGTTCGGACGCTCTTGCCTATTGCTCTGTGCTTTGCTCCCTATTTTTGTTCTTTTCTCAGATCTCTCTAAGATTTTAACTTCAGCAGATCAGCACAGTGCTCAAACAACACATTTTTTGGAAAAAGAGGACTCTTTGCCTCCCACTGCCAGCAGTTTACATTCCGGAGACAGAAAAATACAGCTGTCTACATTCAAACAGACGAGAGAAAATGCCTCTAGTGGAATCTACTTGCTGCATGAACTGCCACAAACTTCTACAAAGGATTGCGGTTCTTGAAACAAAGTTACTTGCTGGACTTCCAAAACAGACGGAACATACAGCAGATGGTCACCACGGACCCCCTCAGCATACAGCCGGTGAGTCCTGTGAATCTAGTGAATCTCAACAGTTTATACCAAGTGTAGAGGAACAAGCCGAAACTGATCGACGGACTAATCAATGGCACAAACAGGGAGCGAGACCCAAAGGCTCTCGAGACATCACATTGTCACGAGTATCTCGTATTGCTGCCGTAGCATCCTCTACCCCAGATACGGCTAAGACAAGACTTGTAAGCACTGGTATTCTACAACCCCCTATACATCTTGAGAACAGATTTGAAGCATTGATGAATGTGGATGAGGAATCCCAAAATGTGACAAAACTCGGATCGAATCAGCCAGCAGCTAACATTGCTACTAACAGGCGCTCAAGGTCGAGCAGACAGCGGCATTCAGCTCAGAGCGCAGCCGAGCCCAGGACTCTGATAGTGGGCGACTCTATTATTAGAAACGTCAGTACCAGGACTACTACTACCTGCTGCTTTCCTCAAGCAACCGTCTCTGATGTGAACAAGGAACTTCGGAGCATTGTGATGAAGCACAAGACTGCAAATCGAGTCATCATCCATGTGGGGAAGAATGATATTCGGAAAGGGCAGTCAGAAATGCTTAAGCAAGATTTCAGTGAACTCTTTGAAACACTTCAAAGACTTGAAGTTCAGTCGTTCATCAGTGGACCACTCCCAGCAAGGGGAACTAACATGTTTTCACGGTTGCTTGGGCTGAATACATGGCTACAAAGAACCTGCAGTACAAAAGGAGTCAACTTCATCGACAAGTTCAATATTGACTGGGGCCACAGACAACTGTTTAAACTGGATGGCCCCCACCCAAACAAACTTGGTGCAAGAGTGCTAAAGGACAATTTCTATTTTTCCCTCCATAATCCTTCAGTGGTGTGTGCCAATCCACTCACACACTCACCTGGACAGAATATGAGTGACCACAGGACTTCATATCAGCTTCCGAGTCATTATGTGGTTGAAGAATCCCACAAGGACACTGATAACGCCACACAGCCAAAACAAGCAATGCTCATGGACATCCCGGCTGAGCCCTGCCCACAGAGCTCATCACATGCAGACTGTGACGTATTACAACAGCTCCAAGACTCAGCACCCAAGGACGACTTTCTGGAAAACAGCCTGGGAAGCCAGGATAACACATCACATTCACCGGAAACACCAGAGCTAGAGCCCCGCTCACCAGACACACTATCCCTCTCTCCAGCATCTCCACTTCTAAGCTTTTCACAGAAAATGGAGGAATTGGTGTATGCTGGGACCAAACTCTCTGCAAGCACCCAGATATCAACTAAAAAATGGCGGGCCCCCCAACCACCAAAGACTGCAGGCTCAGCTCTCCCGCCTCCTCCTGTGAGAGCTCTCCGACCGCTGCCACAACGCCAGGGGCCAAACCCTCCTCCATCGGCTGTAGGTGAACCAAAAAACAACTGATAACAGCTCTCAGTGATATGTGTCGGGTCCCCGCTATATTAGCAGCAACATTCACAAATGTTTACAAAACAAGCGGGAACCCAGTATGCCTGTAGCCTTCTCTATTTCTGTTTTATCATGTGATAGAAAGTCTAAGGCCTTCTCAAGCCATACGGCTGACCCATCTAATCTGCGGCCTTTAATGCATCAGTCTAAGATTGCTGTAGAGACAAAATGTAATTCCATCAAGTTAGCATTTTTAAACACTCGCTCACTAAAAAATAAATAATTTGTGATCAATGATTTAATAACCACAAACAACCTGGATTTTATGTTTCTAATTGAAACATGGCTAGAAGACAACTGCAGTGCATCAGTCCTCACTGAAACAGCCCCTCCTAACTTTAATTTTATAAGTGTCTGCAGGACTGTTAGGAGAGGTGGAGGTGTAGCTGCTCTGTTTAAAAATGTTTATCAATGCAAGCAAGTGTCATTTGGTCAGTAATTGTCTTTTGAATATCTAGGTATTGTGCTGAAAGAGTATCCAAAATACTCTCCAGCCTTTGTTGAAGAGTTCACAGAACTGTTATCAATGATTTCCTCAGAGTTTGACTGTTTTGCTATTGCAGGGGATTTTAATATTCACATAGATAATGCTGAAATCAAAACTACAAAAAAAATTATAACTGTTTTAAACACTTTTGACCTGATTCAGCATGTGCATGGACCCACACACAATCGTGGACACACTCTAGATTTACTCATCAGTAGAGGTCTAAACATTTCATCCATTGTTATTAAGGATGTAGCTCTGTCTGATCACTTCTGTATTTTCTTTGATATATTGATCTCTGTCACCACTGAATCTAGATCTGTCTCTGTCAGAAAGAGATGCATTAATGAGAACACTAGTGTGCTATTTATGAAGGCAATATCTTTAACACCAAGCATTTCTGCAGACTCTGTTGATCTTCTCCTGGATTCATTTAACTCAAAAGTTAAGAATGTTATTGATGATATTGCACCGATAAAGATCAGCAAGACGAATGGCAGACAAAAATCATTTTGGAGAAAATCAACAGCAGTTCAGAGTATGAAAAGACAATGCAGAAAAGCTGAGCGGATGTGGCGGAAGACGAAACTTGAAATACACTATAGCATCTATAAAGACAGCCTTCATGCTTTCAATTTGGAACTAGCCACAGCTAGACAGACCTTCTTCTCAAACCTTATAAACAGTAACTTAAACAACAGTCGCACTCTTTTTGCTACTGTTGAGAGACTGACAAACCCCCCAAGTCAGATTCCCAGTGAAATGCTCTCTGACAGCAAATGCAATGAGTTTGCTTCCTTCTTTTCAGAGAAGATCAGTAATATCAGAAAGGAGATTGGCACATCTTCCTGTAATACAGAGGTCACACAGATTCGACAGCAATCTCAAAAAGAAGTGACTATGTCTGTTTTTAAAACAACTGATAGCAAAATTTTGGAAGAAATAGTACAGCATCTTAAATCGTCAACCTGCTATCTTGACACACTTCCCACATCTTTTTTCAAAAGTATGCTTAACTGTTTAGAAGCAGATCTCTTAGAAGTGGTGAACACCTCACTTCTTTCTGGGACTTTTCCAAACTCCCTGAAAACTGCAGTTGTTAAGCCCCTTCTGAAAAAGCGCAATCTTGATAACACCATGTTGAGCAACTATAGACCAATATCAAATCTTCCTTTCATAGGTAAGATTATTGAAAAAGTAGTTTTTAATCAGCTGAACAACTACTTAATCTCAAATGGATACCTGGATAATTTTCAATCTGGTTTCCGCGTGCATCACAGCACAGAGACAGCACTCATTAAGATAATAAATGATATTCGCTTTAATTCTGATTCTGGCAAAATATCAGTGCTGGTACTACTAGATCTTAGTGCTGCGTTTGACACTGTCGATCATAACATACTTCTAGAGAGACTGGAAAACTGGGTCGGGCTTTCTGGGATGGCACTCAAATGGTTCAGGTCATACTTAGAAGGGAGTGGTTATTATGTGAGTATAGGAGAGCATAAGTCTAAGTGGACGTCCATGACATGCAGAGTCCCACAAGTCTCAATTCTTGCACCGCTCTTGCTTAGCCTGTATATGCTCCCACTAAGTCAGATAATGAGAAAGAACCAAATTGCCTATCACAGCTATGCTGATGATACCCAGATCTACCTAGCCTTATCTCCAAATGGTTATAGCCCCATTGACTCCCTCTGCCAATGCATTGATGAAATTAACAGTTGGATGTGCCAAAACTTTCTTCAATTTTTGTGATGGGAAACTCATATTTTCGAAGACTGAGGGGCTTTTGTGGGTTGTATGACTGAAGTTGGTGCAGTGGATGTTGTTGGAGGGATTGTTGTTGGAGTTGTTACAGATGTTGATGTTGAAGGGGACGGTGTGTTTTCTGGGAAGCCCTCTACCATAAATTCTTCTAGATTGTGGTAGAGGAGTCTGTTGCTGAGGATGGTGTAATTACCATGTCAGATATGTCAAATTGCATGGTGTGAGGTTTGGTTAAGGTTTCAATGTGCGTAATATTGTTCTGATGTAGTCTAATGGTTACAGGTGATAAATCAAGCAGTGAATCTACCATTGTGTTACAGTTTGCATTGTGAGGAACATTAATTACAGATTTAATAAATTGGTGTTTTGATTGTTAGTGTGCCATGAGTAGTGTGTTATACATGATGATTTGTAAAATGTGTTGCATTTTTCACAGTGTACTTTGGACATTGTCATGTCTGCAATCTTGTGTTTGAGTGGACAAATATGCAAGACATCTATTGTTGCACCAGTTATGTCAGCAGTGAGTTTCTGGGAAGTGGCATGTTCTACTTGGTATGTGTCTTCTTGACTAGTGAGTTTTGTGAGTCTATTATCTTTTGTTGTTGAAAGAAAAGTTATTCCTTGAAAGATTTGTGAACGAATACCAACAGCCAGTTGTAATATCCTACTCACCCCAAATAGTTAGATCAATAGTCCCATCACTGACAAAGTTGTAGCCTTGGTTCTTTTGTTGGATTGTCTTTGCCTTGACATTTACCCACATCGAGGATTTAAAAGGAAAAGAAAGCTACTCTTCAAAAACGCTACTCTTGAAAATAAACTTCAAGTGTTTATTTTCAAGGCTTCAGAGATGGTCAGGGGGGTGTTCCAGAAAGCAGGTTATGTGACATACCCGGGTATATTTAAGGGTAAGTACATTTACATTTAATCATTTAGCAGACGCTTTTATCCAAAGCGACGTACAAATGAGGAGAACAATAGAAGCAATCAGACCATCGAGAGAGCAACAGTATTCAAGTGCCATGACAAGTCTCAGTTAGTCTAGCACAGTACACGTAGCTAGGAATTTTATTTTTTTAAAATAGAATAGGTAAGTGTTAGTATTAGTTAGTCAGGTGCTGGCGAAAAAGATGTGTCTTTAGATGTTTTTTGAAAATGGCTAAAGACTCAGCTGTTGGAATTGAGATCGGGAGGTCATTCCACCAGCTGGACACAGTCCAGAGGTCCGTGAGAGTGATTTGGTACCTCTTTGGGATGGCACCACAAGACGTCGTTCACTTGCAGAACGCAAGCTTCTGGAGGGTGCATAAGTTTGAACTAGCAAGTTTAGGTATATTGGTGCAGTGCCAGTTGTGGTCTTGTAGGCAAACATCAGTACCTTGAATTTGATGCGAGCGGCTATTGGTAGCCAGTGTAACCTGATGAAGAGAGGGGTAACGTGAGCTTTTTTCGGCTCATTAAATACCTCTCTGGCTGCTGCATTCTGGATCAGTTGCAGAGGCTTGATAGTACACGCGGGAAGGCCTGCCAAGAGAGCATTACAATAGTCCAGTCTGGAGAGAACAAGAGCTTGGACAAGGAGTTGTGCGGCTTGCTCTGACATGAAGGGCCTAATCTTCCTAATGTTGTATAAGGCAAATCTGCAGGACCGGGCCGTTGTAGCAATATGGTCTGTGAAGCTTAACTGGTCATCGATCACAACTCCAAGGTTCCTGGCTGTCCTGGAAGGAGTTATGGTTGACGAACCCAGCTGTATAGAGAAGTTGTGTGTGTGTAAGTAAGCAGATAACCTCTACTTTCGGTTCCAAAAACAAAGGTAACTTTCAGGGTATGTAAGTAACCATATCAACTTGCTCTCTGAAGATAACCTGCTCCGGAGTAGGTCCTGTTTCAGGGTTAGCTTACTTCAGAGCTATCAGCGCATGTGTGCGTGACCAGTGTTGCCAACTTAGCAATTTTGTTGCTAGATTTAGTAACTTTTCAGACTACCATAGCAACTTTTTTTCCAAAAAGCACCTTGCAACAAATTTAGCTATTTTTAAAATGTATTTGGCAACTTTTGAAAATTGACTCATAATAAAAAAGGCATATATTTTTCCTCTTAACCAAACAGTTACTAAGCAGTACACACATCAAATGTGAATCAAGTTGCTAGTTGCACTCGTTAAAAAAATAATTGTTCATTTATGAAACACCTTAGTTGTTAGTTTGTTCCTATAATTGTTAATCAGTTAGGTACACTGTTGATCTTATATCAAAATCTGTCTGTCTAAATGCATTGTGTCATTTAAAATATGCTGGTGAAAAATTAATACAGAAAATTCCTTCATATTAACATATGAAGTACACTTTGCCCTAATTTATGGACTTTCCTTGGAGTGTAGCATTTAACTTACTACCAATTCACTGCTTAAAACTGTAATTGTTAATCGTGTAGTTTTAGGCTACTAGTTATTTGGAGAACAAATAAAATGCAATTGATCAAAAATGTGTAACTTTTCAAGAATCCAAAGTTTTATTTAAAAAATAAAATATAATAAAAATGTGTTCATTTTGCTTTTACAAATAATATATATTAAATGTTTATTTTTACAAACAAATCTAAATGAACATATTTCAAATAATATTCTTTGCTGAGATTTGAGTAATTTCAATGTGTATTCTACGCAATGATGCAGTTTTGCATAATGGCATCATCATCCAATGACGTCACAACGTCATTTAGCAACTTTTAGCAACAAATCGACCTGCCTTTAGCAACTTTTCCTGAAAATTAGTTGGCAACACTGTGCGTGACTTACTAACGAGACTCCAGTGGGCATAGCACACAATATTATATATTATTACAATAAGTTTTATATATATATATATATATAGTTGTATGTTATGTAAATTATAAAGCACTAATATAAGTGAAATATAAGGTAATCTATTATAATATGGTTATTATATTTATTGTATTGGCATAATAGTTACCTGCCTAAATTATAAAACACTTTTATGACAAGGTAATATTTATTTTATTATATATGTTTGTTATATTTTTTTATCATCTCACACATCATGGATCTGCATTTTCTATAATGTAATTCTATAATAAAAATACATATCTGATATGACTTATAACTAGCATCAAACAAACAATACAATTCTTATTTTCAAGGATTAAAGATTAAACGTGAAAAAAAGAAACATGATTGCAGAACCACCCATTAGGTGCACTTCACATTGGGACAGCCGCTGTGATGCAATCACACTTCAACTGCGCACTCTGGAGTCCACGAGCTTAACATTGGGACACAGCTATAAGGTGTGTTCGACTTGAAGCGGCGCTGCGCAGAATGATCGGTGTATGACACCACAGTACCGCGAGAGCGATCAGACAGATCCTGATGCTTCAAGTCAAACACACCTTTCATTTACAAATGTCTGATGCAAGAAATAATCATTGACTTTTGTTTAAATTAAACACAAAACTTTTAAATACATTTCTGTATAAAATCAGAATGTTTTTCATACACAATAAAATATTTCTGATACTGATCTTCTGTGTTTGCTTGAATCTCTTCATCCACATGCCTCTGTTTGAATCTTTACCGTGATAAATGTGGGACAGATGACAACATTAAGTTAACAAGGTACGTTCAGTAACTCAAATATTTATTACAATATAAAATCAGAACGTTTTTCATTTGTATTCACCATAAAATCAATGTATTTCTGATATCGGTCTTCCTACATTGTCATTAGAATTCAGTCTCAGTTATTAAATTTAATAGATAATCTCTCTGCAACCACAAAATTAATTTTGATCTACAAATTCTTTATGATTTTGAAATATTCAACAAGTTATTTCCAATCCTGTAATTTGAATATCAAGATACAGAAGTTTAACAAATGCTCTGTAATTTATCACGACTTACAACTTTACAGTTGCTTACATTTAGATATAAGCCTAGATAAATAAATAAAAAAGATCCATTCAGTTCATCACTTTATTATTTACATTTGTTTTCTGATGTAAATCCAGTGGTTTTGGCGAAAAAGACTTTTATTTTGGTCTGTTGATGTGACGTCATACGGCTGCGCCGCGCTCCGGCTGAAGAAAGGTGAGTGCTTTAACCATTAAAGTGTTTAATCAATACAACTCGTTTAGAGAATTGTGTATATAACTGCGACAGTAAATATTACCTAATGTAAGTTAACACTTATGGTTTATCTATCTATCAGACATTAATGAGGATATTTCATATTAAATTTTGCACTCCCACACGAGTAACAGAAAAGCTGCGTCTCATTTCGTGAATCAGTCTTGTTCAGTAGCTGCAGTAGCGATGGAGAAAACTCCGAGTCAACTGAATCAAGTGATTCACAAAATGATTCAGTGATTCGAATCGACTCCTGCTGCTCAAAACAGTGTAAACAACAAACATGTTAAACTTTTACAAGCCAACTGCAAATGTTTTCATTAAAGCAGAATCTATTAAATAAAACCTACAAATCTTAATTAAAAACTTGTATTGTGTTCTGAGCTCTAGGCTAGTTTTTGTTTTGGTCTCATCAGGTCATTTAAATACATTAACTATCACTCTGACTCCCTCAGCAGTGCACTGACTACTGAACTAGGGAGCTGACTGAGACGATCCCAGAGATTTAATTTGCATTTATTTATCTTTCTGTTAATTATTCTCATCTTAAACAGGACAAAGTGTCCAAACACACAGAAAAACTCCTGAAGAAGTGACTGAGATCCACGTGACACACTGTTATAAAGATGGTGTTTATTAAAGAGGAGAGTGAAGACATGAAGATTGAAGAAACATTGAGAGTCAAACATGAAGATAATGAAGAGCAAACAGAGATGTCGTTTATTAAAGAGGAGAGTGAAGACATGAAGATTGAAGAAACATTCAGAGTCAAATATGAAGATACTGAGGAACAAACAGGTTAGTTTTCATTCTCAAAGCTGAACTCACTCATTTGATCCTTATTAAAATGTCCAGCTCTACAGAAATGAATGATATTGTTGAAGAAACTCATGACTGTTGTATTTTAAAGTGTCACGAAACCCTAAAACACATTTTTGAGATGTAAACATATATGAACAGGTTAGGTTGCACATCAGTGAAAACAACAATAGCACTCATTATGTCTATTATTAAGTGAAAAGTGGTTATTTCTTTATGTTTTGGAGCAATTTCATTCTTCTGCTTCAAAAAAGCAAAGTTTAACCTACATCACGAAAAGTGACGTATACAGTGGCATGCGAAAGTTTGGGAACCCCTTGCAGAATCTGTGAAAATGTGAATAGTTTTAACAAAATAAGAGAGATCATACAAAATGCATGTTATTTTTTATTTAGTACTGTCCTGAGTAAGACATTTTACATAAAATATGTTTACATATAGTACACAAGACAAAAAATAGCTGAAATTATTCAAATAACCCCCTTCAAAAGTACAGTCTCTTGTTTGAGAAAAATGAGTTGAAAGCGCCTTCCGCGAGCGCGATTCAAGATGGTGAAATGTAAATAACTTATGTTGTAGTCAGTGTGCCAATGTTGCAAATTTAGTAATTCTGTCATAAAGGTGAGTTTACTGATCTATATAAATATAGATCATGTCATCTAGCAACATTAAGTGACCAGTTTTAGCTACTTTCAGTTGAAAGCAGTTGGCAACACTGGTCAGTGTTTTTTTTAATGGTTTAAGTGAAATGTGGGGTCATTAAAATAAAAAAAATTCCACACATCACTTTTGGCCACGGTTGTGTTTGGTGGAGTTAGTGCCACAATATGTAAGACCCTGCTTACAGTGTCATCACCGGTGCATTGCTGCATTTTTCCAATTTTCCAGCCAAAAAAATGTAATTACTATTTTCATTTCTGCAGTTAGAGCATTGACTTTTTGAGTGGAAGAGGTTATTAAATTTGTTACTTTGTCAGTTACACAAACATTTTTTTTGATCTTGACAATCAAGTTTGTATCGTTTTATCAACTCCATATCATCATATAACTCCAATATGACATATCTTCGTTGGAAAGTGTTTGGCCTTTTCTCAATATGCGTTCTTATGCGATCTTGCGTCCTTGTGTTCTCACTCTACGTCATCATTAACCGTCGAAGTTCAGTTCCAATACTCAAGAACCCAAGTACAGAGGACACATGAAAGTGCCTGGATGTGTTCTTGATATCGAGGATGCATCGAATACAGACTTGAGAGAATTGAACCATTAAAAATCCCAGAAGACGCTGCGGGCGGACGACCTACAGAAGCCTGTAAGCTTTAAACTTCTCGTTTTCACTGCAAGCGCACAAATACGTGACGGCTCGTGAAAGTAAACATTTGTCGTTTTGTTTTGCATAATTTTAATAAAGTGAGAAAGCCTGTTGTAATTTTTATTGGCATATTAAAAAAAAAATGTAGCATTATACATAGCCTAATAATTTTCACAAATACATGCTGTCAAAAGCTAAAAAAATAATTTGAAATATAATAAAATAAAATAAATATTTTAAAATCATTATGGCATTTGTTTGTGATGATATTGTGCATTGTGTTCTGCTGTCTCGCTTCTTATAATCTGCTGGCACACTGTTAGTTGAACAGTAAGAACACAGCGCATCTCAAATCGGCGCGGCGCTGGCACTGTCCTCCTGAGGAGTGCTAGCTCTCCTACTCACAGCCTCCAAAGCTGTTAGCATCCTCTCTTCAAACTGTGTGCTGGTGTGTGCTCTCTTTCTCCTGTGTGAGTGCCCTGTCTGTCCTTGAATGCTGGACTGGCTTGGGCTTGATTTATCGGCGCGGCGCGTTTTGGACGGTGAGAGCGTCGAGGAGAGTTGAAATCAAGTCAACTTCATGGTAATGAGCTATGACGCGGTTCGGCGGCAACCAATCGGAATGTAGAAGTCCTTCGCTTGAGAGGAGTCCAGAGAACGCAGCTCTGTAAACTTTGGTTCCGACCACATTAGTTCCCAAGCAAAATGGAGGAAAGGTTAATTATTGCTGTGGCGGGTTTCCCGATAATATATGACGTGTCCCTGCCAGTAATATGGTAGGGGGGGTTGGGGAAGCCCTGACCCCAGAGGAAAGCGAAGATGCCATGGCCGGGCACAGACAACACACACAGACAGTCAGCAGTGTGAGGCAAACCAGAGTGAGAGCCTGAGCCAGTCCAGCGTTCAGGTTCAGCCAGGACCATCAAGCCCAAGCCAGTCCAGCGTTCAGGGACAGACAGGGCACTCACACAGGAGAAAGAGAGCACACACCAGCACACAGTTTGAAGAGAGGATGCTAACAGCTTTGGAGGCTGTGAGTAAGAGAGTTAGCACTCCTCAGGAGGACAGTGACAGTTTTTTTTTTTAAAGCCTCCTGGAGGACTTCAGGACACTGTCATTGAGGACCAGGCAGGATTTAAAGTTTCAAATGCACAAACTAGTGTATGAAGCAAAATGTCTGGAGGCTGGACACACTGAACACTGGGGAGAGAGTAACGGGGAGCAGCTGACAAGTCTGTGAGGGGTGTTAGTAAGCTTATTTCCCTCGCAGTCTTGTCAGCTGCACCTTGTACTTTCTCCCTCACACACAAGATGCCTTAAATTTATTTGTTGCAAGAGTGTTCAAAACCGTTCTGTATGAAAGTATTTGTTGCAAGAGTGTTCACTGAAGTTTTTTAAACATTTTTGTAGTTAACATTTTTTTTAAGATAATGTACCAGCAATAAAATATTGTCAACATTTCTGGTTATATGTTTTTTATAAAATTACAAATCGATCATATTCTACCATATCATATTGTAAATGTTTTACACTTAACTTTAAAAGTTTACACTTTTAAAGTTAAAACTTTTCTGTTTTACGGATGGACAGAACAGCTGAGGCCGGCAAAATCAAGGGTGGTGGAGTGTGTTTCATGATTAACAAGAAATGGTGCGACCCCAGGAATATCTCCATTTTGTCGCGTTCCTGCTCGCCTCATCTGGAACATCTCTCCATTATCTGCCGCCCATTCTATTTACCCCGCGAGTTCTCCGCGGTCATCGCTACTGCCGTTTACATTCCACCTCAGGCAGACACCGGCGTGGCCTTGTCCAAACTCCACGAGGAGATCAGCGGCTACATCAACAAACACCCTGATGCTGCCTCTATCATCGCAGGGGACTTTAACAAAGCCAACCTCAGGAAGGTCATGCCGAACTTCCATCAGCATGTATCCTGTCCAACCAGAGGACCGAATACACTGGATCATTGCTACACTCAGTTCAAGAATGCCTATAAAGCTCGGACCCAGCCAGCTCTTGGTAAATCAGACCACGCGGCCATTTTCCTCACACCGGAATATAAACAAAGGATCGTTCAGGAATCCCCGGGGAAGAGGGAAGTGACACGCTGATCCTCCCACTCTGAAGCTATGCTACAGGCGTCTCTTGATGACGTCGACTGGGACATGTTCCGGGCGAGTTCAGCTGACGTCAGCGAGTTCACGGATGTAGCACTAAGCTTTGTTTACATGCTAACCGACCAAGCCACTGAAACGGTAACAATAAGGACATTCTCTAATCAGAAACCGAGGGTGGACAGATCAATCCGTGCTGCGGTTAACCAACGCACTGCCGCATACAACGCTGGTCTTCTGTCAGGAAACATGAGCGATTACAAAGCATCATGTTATGCTCTCCGACGGGCAGTTAGAGCTGCTAAACTCCGATACAGAGAGAGAATTGAGTCATATTTTCAGCTCAATGATCAGCACGCCAGGAAGCAGCAGACAGAGCAGCGATGTTGATCACGTTATCACCGTGACGGAGGACGAGGTCCAGAGAGAATTAAGGAGAGTAAACATCAGGAAAGCCGCCGGACCTGATGGGATTACCGGACGCGTCTTGAGATCGTGCGCCGACCAGCTTGCTGGTTTGTTTACTTCCATCTTTAATGAGTCCCTTGCTACCTCTGTGATTCCCACCTCATTTAAGAAATCTGTCATCATCCCTGTGCCTAAGAACAGTAAACCCTCTTGCCTGAATGACTATCGTCCAGTTGCCCTCACATCAACAGTCATGAAGGTTTTTGAGAGACTTTTAAAGAAACACATATGCTCCTCCATCCCTGCTACTTTGGACCCTCTTCAGTTTGCCTATCGCCCAAATAGGTCTACTGATGATGCCATCTCTCAGGTACTGCACTCCTCCCTCACTCATATTGACAGCAAAAATGGCAACTATGTCAGACTGTTATTCATTGACTATAGCTCAGCTTTCAACACTATAGTCCCCTCCAAGCTAGCTGTCAAACTCTCAGACCTCGGCCTAAACACTTCACTCTGTGACTGGATCCAAGACTTCCTCACCGGCAGACCACAAGTGGTGAAAATGGGCCAGTTCACCTCCAACTCCATCACCCTGAACGTAGGAGCCCCGCAGGGCTGCATTCTGAGTCCCCTGCTCTACTCTCTCTACACACACGACTGTGTGTCCTCTCACAGCTCCACTTCTATTGTCAAATTTTCTGATGATACTGTGGTTCTGGGCCTCATTTCCAACAATGATGAGACCGCATACTTGGGTGAGGTAGAGAGACTAACATCATGGTGCCAGGACAACTGTCTCTCTCTGAACGTGAGCAAAACTAAAGAGCTGATTGTAGACTTCAGGAAGAGACAGCAGCGGCCCTACACTCCTCTTATGATCAGTGGGACCCCTGTGGAGAGGGTGGGCAGCTTCAAGTACCTCGGTGTAAACATCTCCGAGGACCTGACTTGGACTGCACACATTCAAACACAGGTCAAGAAAGCCAGGCAAAGACTGTACCATCTGCGACAGCTGAGGAAATTCAGGGTCTCACCAGCAATCCTGAAAACTTTCTATTCAGGGGCCATAGAAAGTGTATTGACTCAGTGCATCTCAGTGTGGTACAGTAACGCCACAAATCAGGACTGCAAAGCTCTGCGGAGAGTCGTGCGCTTAGCTGAGCGCATCTCTGGGTCTGCCCTCCCCTCTCTGCAGGACATCTACCTGAAACGCTGCAAAAGCAGAGCTGCAAAAATAATCAAGGACTCAAATCACCCCGGAAACCGTCTTTTCATCACACTGCCATCGGGCAAGCGCTTCAGAAGTGTGATGGCAAAAACTGAGAGACTGAGAAGGAGCTTCTACCCTCAGGTCATCAGGCTCCTAAACTCAGTCTCATAACATCTACAGGACTCATTTAATTAACTGTAACACCCATCTTTCTCCATCATCCGCATTGCTGCTATGTGTACATACCCAGTACAACCTGTTTGCACATTCCTCTTGCACATCCCAGTTTATATTAATATTTATTAAACCCACAGTAGACTGTATTGCACATTTTAGTTCATTGCACATTTTACTCCTTATTTTATTTCTTGTTTGTACTATTATTATTATTATTATTACTTTTATTTTTTATCTTATTCCTACCTATATTTATATATATGCTCCTGTGTTATGTATCATCTTTTATTTTATTTTTTTTGCACTGTCCATTGAGCGGACCCGTCCTGACCTACATTTCACTACTGATTATACCCTGTATGATTGTGTATGTGACAAATAAACAAGAACCTTGAACCTTGAACCTTGAAATGTGTAGGGGGCCGAGGTGTAAAAAAAACTTTTTACACTTCCATAATGTACTTAAATACATCTTTAGCACATTTAGCACAAGTTCATATTCATGGTGTCTCACAAATAGCACACTTGAGTACACACAGATGTTCTTAAGAAATATTATGGGTCATAAATTTCTCCCGGACACGGATGGCCTCCCGTGTGGCGTTGTTGCTGCCCATTCGGGTGACCTCCTGTAGGCCAGCAGCTTCTCCGTCTCCAGCCGATGGTATGGGCGTCCTGGTCACGTTTGTGGACCTCCTCAGGAAGTTGTGCAGGACACGGGTAGCCTTCACCCAGGCATCCACGTTGGCAGGGCTGATCTCAATGACTCCTCTGTACATACGCCACTGAGATGTGATATTCTCAACAATCAGCCTTGCCTGTGACAGCCTGTAATTGAAAACCCTTTGCCTGCCGAAGAGATTGTGTCCTGAGAAAGGCCGCATGAGGTCTTGGCGGAGTGGAAAGGCCTCATCAGCCACAAACACGTGTGGCTGTGGTCCCAAATGCTCTGCACCTGGCAGCAGAGCATCCTGTGGCAGACCAAGGGTCCCATCTCGGAGTGCCTGGCCGAAGGTGGAGTTAGCCAGCACACCACCATCGCTCGTCCTCCCGTAGCTGCCCACATCCACTACCCGGAAGCAGTACTGGGCATCTACCACTGCCAGGAGCACAACCGAGTAAGTCCCCTTGTAGTTGAAGAACAGGGAACCCGAGTTGTCAGGGGCCCTGATCACAACATGTTTGCCATCGATGGAACCAAGGCAGTTAGGGAAGTTCCACCGATGGAGGAAGTTAGTGGCGATGCTTCGCCAGTCTTCAGTGGTGGGGACTGGCATGACCTCCTGCACCAAGGCGTCCCATATTGCCCTGGCGACCTCTCCAACAATCCCTGCCACGGTGCTCAATCCCACACGATAGCTGAAAGCTATGGTGCGGTAGGAGTCTCCAGTGGCCAAGAATCTGCAAAAACAACAACTAATAATTACTTAGGAAAAATGTAATTAATTAGTAAATGTAATTAAATGTAGTTAATTAGCTGATTAGAGTGTGGCACCAGGTGTCTTCAATATTGAACCTTTTCACAATATTCTAATTTTCTGTGATACTGAATTTGGGGTTTTCATTAGTTGTCAGTTATAATCATCAAAATTAAAAGAAATAAACACTTGAAATATATCAGTCTGTGTGGAATGAATGTATACATTATACAAGTTTCACTTTTTGAATGGAATTAGTGAATTAAATCAACTTTTTGATGATATTCTAATTATATGACCAGCACCTGTATATATATATATATAATAATCAAAATTATGCTTACATTAGGAAATGTTTATGGGCTACCTGATTATACTTAAGTAACATTTTCAATGCAGGACTTTTACTTGTATCAGAGTATTTTTACAGTGTGATATTAGTGATTTTTACTTTAAGTAAAGGATCAATACTTAATCCACAACTCCAAAAAATACTATATTACCAACTAGTAAATAGCCATGTAACAATCAATGAAACCAATTTCCAACCTAATGAAATTACAAAATTAAATTTCTACTCCAATTCAAACATAAAGAAAAAAAAAACATGAACTCACCGAAGACAAATTGCGCATTAATTGCGCGCCGATAGTTGGTGTCCTGCCTCGCAATTCGCGGCCCCACTTATGACAGCAGGTTGTCAAACTGGTCCCTATCCAGCCTGAAGTATCGCTGGAACCTCCCGTCATCCAGCCGCAGCTCCTGCACCAGCCGGTGATATTCCCCAAGCTGTTGACGGGTTTGGAGAATGTCATGCACCCACACCGATCTCCGACGTCTTCTCCGCAGGTAGAGCAATGCCACACCAAACGCAACAACTTGATCTTCCATCGTGATGTGAATTTGATAAGAAGGCGCGCAACACTATTTATAGGAGACATTTTCCCACTAGAACGTTTGTTTTTCAGCGGGAATGCAATTAATTTGCTCAAAACAACACCGATTTGACCAATTGCATTAAGGCTACACTTCAATCTGGACAGTTTGTAATGTAGGTTGCACACAAATTAATGTTAATTAAAGACCAAGGCCTATGTTGAAATTAGACTAGCACTTAACCATAAACACAAATACACACGACACAAATGGCTTTTAATTGGTTTATTTCGTTAGCAAGCATGTAACTACAATAAAGTTATTTCCATCGATCAATTTCTCACTTTCACATTTAAAATATTTCATGAGGTTAACTCTGCACAAGATCAACAAGCTTGTTTGCTTTGTGGCCCCTTTAAATACAAGACAAGCATACGATCTACGTCAGAGCGTCCACAAATCTTTCTACAGCGTTGCTGGCAGGGTAGCCAGGGTGAATTTTGACGCTCTCGCCGCCTGCGATGTGAACGCACAGTCAGTGAATCCTGTATTTATGTGAGGGATATGGGATATGTCACTCCTGAAACTTTGCTGCATACAGGGTTTGTGGCCATGGGTCCTGTTAGCAGCACGAAAACAACTTTTATTTAAATTCTGATTTGATTATAACCTACAAACGAGCAAATAGCGCTTCCATGTAAGTTAATCACTAATGTTGTTTATCGCGATCACTTATACTAGCAGAATCAACTTTAAACACTTATTGTCTTATTAATAATAATGTCTTATAATATAAAGGTCTGCTTTTATTTGTGTACACTCACAATGAAAACAAAACAGATTTTATATATATAACGTAATAATATTTAGTATTTTCACATCTAGATGGATTTGTTTTTATTTGCACTACTGTCTGTTCAAAATAAATGAAAAGAAACCGAGCAGAGTAGATTTCCTTTTTTTTTCATGTTGTACCGAAATCGTATCGAACCGTGACCCCCGAACTGAGGTACGTACCGAAATGTGGCATCTGTGTACCGTGCCACCCCTTATATATATATATATATATATATATATATATATATATATATATATATATATATATATATATATATATATATATATATATTTATATATATATTTATATTAGTGCTGTCAAAGTTAACGCGTTAACGCAAATTCATTTTAACGCCACAAATTTTTTTAACGCACGATTAATGCAGCGCGTATTTTCTGTTTGACCCGTGGCCCAACCCGTAGTTGGAGAAATGGAGATGCACAGTGTTGCCAACTTAGCAACATTGCAGACCCGTTTAGCGATCTTTTTCCCTTCAAAAAAGCACCCAAACCTAGTTTCTGTGACTCGCCAGTACTGCGCGAGCGCAAGGTCCTGCTCTCCCAGCACGCGCACACCTCTCTCTCTCTCTCTCTCTCGCTCTCTCTCTCTCTCTCTCTCTCTGCGTCTGCTCTGTTCAGTGCGCACACACCTCTCTCTTTCTCTCTCTCTGTGTCTGCTCAGCGCGTGGCAGAGAGGAGCAGGGCTTTAATTCAGTTAAACACAGATATTATGTTGCTTCTCTAATTTAACATGCAAGTATAGCCGAAATCACAGCACAGCTATTGTCTTTATCTTATGTGTATTTGATTTCATCAGACGACGGTGCGATTATCATGATTTTTTTATGCAGATTAGCATCTTGGAAGGGAGAGCTGGTTATGTACTCTAGTCTTAATGGGTCGCGTTTCAGTCACTATTTCATATTCATTCTGTTGTCTGACAACAGAAACAGTAAAATATACCAATGAAAACAGTTTTATTGAGAATTTAGCTTCATCAAAATACAGCTATGTGGGCAAAGATAGGGAAACAAATGTAATAATAAATAATAAATGTACATTTTGCATTTTCAGAAGAAGAGCTGCCCTGTGTGCAAAAATGTAAACAGGTTTGTGTCAGTAAATTGCTCAGTGCAAAGAAAGAGAAGTAATATGAACCTGGTATTTCTTTTTTCATGTGTCTAGTAGACATGAACAAGTTCTTTGAAACATGTCTACTCTTCATGCTTTATGTTGACTATGGTTTCAATAATAATAAACATACACTATATTGCCAAACGTATTGGGTCACCCCCTTCTAATGAACAGGTTTGACTACTTTAGTAATTTCTATGAGTACAAATCTTAATGTTAAAGCATATAATGATATTCTAGGAAATTGTGTGCTTCTAATATAGCAACAGTTTGGACAGGACTCTTTTCTATTCTAACATGACAATACCTCTGTGTATAAGGCAAGGTTCAAAAAGAAAATGATTGATTCAGTCAGTGTGGAAGAACTTGACTGGTCTGCATAAAACCAAGTCCTAATCCCAGTTTAACACCTCTGGTGTGACTGTAAATGCAGACCTTGAGCCAAAAACTCATCACCAAACACCAATGACTTGTACATACACTATATAGACAAAAGTATTGGCACCCCCTTCTTTAGAACAGAGAAATGCACTTCCAAATCTGTGGCAACAATGATGGAAACATAATTCATGTATTTAAAAATTGTATTTCATCTCTGTTGCAACAGTTTTGGAAGTGTCTAAAATGACTGTACCCATATGTACAAGTCATTGGTGTTTGGTGATGAGTTTTTGGCTCAAGGTCTGCATGTACAGTCACACCAGAGGTGTTAAACTGGGATTAGGACTTGGTTTTATGCAGACCAGTCAAGTTCTTCCACACTGACTGAATCAATCATTTTCTTTTTGAACCTTGCCTTATACACAGAGGCATTGTCATGTTAGAATAGAAAAGGGTCCTGTCCAAACATTAAGATTTGTACTCATAGAAATTACTAAAGTAGTCAAACTTGTTCATTAGAAGGGGGCGACCTTTGGCAATATAGTGTACATTTGCATAAAGCATCCAAATGTGTCCATGCCCATGTTGATTAGAGTATAAAACATTTGAAAATTATTGATTTAAGGTACATTTAGAACAAATAAAAATGTGTGATTAATCGCGAGTTAACTCATGACAATCATGCGATTAATCGCGATTAATTTTTGTAATCGATTGACAGCCCTAATATATATATATATATCTCAGTGTTTCCGCTACATTCATTCAGCCGTGGCGGGCCATCACACCAAAAATCATCCCCGCCACAGCTGCAGCTTCTCAGTAACATAATAGTGACGGAGCAGGACTTCAATTTCGGTTTGCGACTATTAATAATAATTCTACTCATTCCCGCAGGTTCTGTGCTTATAACGCGATGACAGGTGACGCATTTGCACGTGCTTTTGAGTCTTGCTCATTTAAAGTGAAAGAAATCTCGCACGCTCTCTATTTTCTGTGAGCCCACAGATCACAATAAACTGAGTGACAAATTTTAAAGATTAGGAAAGTGTATATACAGTATATATATATATATATATATATATATATATATATATATATATATATATATATATATACTGGGGCACCGTAAGGGGGGGGAAGTTAGGACGATTCTAAGGGCCCACGATGGGAGGGGGCCCCCCGAGGGAGAAACGTGATTTCTACCGAGGGGAACGCGAGAATGTTGAACGCGGGTGCTGAGGGGGTGCTAGATCAATGATGGGGGAGCTGGGCAATTAAAAGTAAATATGACCAAAACAGGTTGTTGTTATTATTATTTTTATATGAATAATAAAATCACTGTATAGGCGCATTTCAAATGTTTATGAGGAATGTGGGAGTATTATCGCGCTTAGCCTACTGCATGGGGGCGCGCACGCAATTATTTTTATTTATTTATTTTTTCCTGCGGAAAGAGCTTATACTCCTGTCATTTTTGGATATGCTTTCTGTCGTATCATGCAGTCTCCGTGAATGGAGCGCGTCACAACAATGAACCAGCTCACAGACATAAGAAATAAATCTGCAGAAAGCTTGAAAAACAATTAAAATTAAAAAAAAAAAAATCTTCTCTGATTATGTAGTCCATATAGGTGCATTTCTCTATTAAAGGCACATCAACTGTGAAGATGTTGAGTCTGAGAAAGCACTAGTTTATTAATAAATAAGTAAAATGTATTTTTCCCCGATGCATTCATAATCATTACTTTAGCCGGTGCTTTGCGGCAAGCGTTATGCGTGCGTTTGAGCGCGGAATAATACACCTAAATGCCTAAATAATAGGCATAAATAATAACCTAAATGGTTATTATACTATCAATTTAATATAAATGTGCGAATAGTTGACTAGAAAAATCTTTACTCGGGGCAGACCAACAGTATTTGGTACAAGGAACCGATCCATTTTTTAAATAAAATGCTGACATTACATGCGACTGCAAATCACGTCATTGCATTGCAGTATTTATGCATGTGTTTAATGAGTCAAATGTTTTTATTTTATTTCATTTTTTTATGGGGGTGCTATGGGGTGCTTTGGTTTTTCTTAGGGGTGCTGGAGCACCTGCTAGCCCCTCCCTAGCGCCGCCCATGCTAATAAACCAGTGTTTTCTGTGTCAGTGTTGCAAAGATGAAGAATCAGATGACGGTCCTGATTCGCCATCTCCTCATTAGACGCGCCTTTAGAGAGAAGTGCATCTTCACGGATTATAATGAAAGAGTTTTTGTTTTCGATTTGATTTATTTCGTTAAGTAGTAATTTAAAGCTTTCTATATATATATTTATCATGTCTGTGAGTCATGTATTCGCTGACTTTCGGTTCATTTTTGTTTAGTGCTCCTGTTCAAGACGAGACAGCACATCATTGTTTTCTTTATTTGATAAAATAATTGTATATATTCAGGGCTCCAGACTGCGACCATTTTTTTTTTAGAGTGTGCGAGTAAAAATTTGAAGTGGTCGCACTTTGTCACACACCGCACGCGTGAGCAGAGCAGAAGCAGTGTGTATGCAGAATGGGCACGACAGCACGAGCGCGAAGGTGCGCGCAGCAGACAGAGCGCAACGGAGGATTTGGTTTTCAAACTAAAGTAAAAGACTGCTTCTTAAAACAGAGAAGGTGAACATGTTGGTATTCTTGTAGAGAAAACATGCAAGTCCTGTCAGGGACAGACAGTTTAGTTTGACTTTTTGTTTTCATTTTGAAAAGCTTGTTATCTTTGATGTTTACCTCACGTTACACTATGGAGGCTTTCCTTATTTTTTTTATATTTGATTCCTCAGTGTTTGCTAAACATTCTTTTATGTATTAGTATAATACAGCATGTGATGTGTCCTATCTTATTCGTTTTTGTTAATAAATGTTATGTAAGCTAGTTTGTTATTGTAACATACTGTTTTATTGTTGTTGTGCTTTTTAATTAAGAATAACAATGAATCCATCTTTTGTTTTAGTCTTAAAAAGTGAAAGGTGTATAGATATAAGCAAAACAGACCATTATCTTTTCTTGTAAAGCTGACACCAAGATCTTTTAAGTGAAAGCAAAAAGAGGAATTCCTGTCACAAAATATAAATCACAAATAATACTGATGAAAAAGAACGGGTTGAATGTTGAACACTTTCGTTACCATATAACTATAAACCATGATAAAAGTTCATCAGCATGCATTGATTAATCAAATGTTGTATCAAAAAAACAAAAAACAATTTGCTACCAAATGATGTGCTTGTGCGACCAACTGAGAAAGTGGGAAGAATGAGTCTAGAGCCCTGATATTTTATAAAAAGCTTTGTAAAGTAGACCCTTTACAGTTCCGAATGATGTATTACTCTTACTTTTATGAGCAAAAATTAAGTTGTTTCAATTGAAAAAAATGCAATTGATTGCACTGGTGTCTCCATGTCTCTCTCCGCACAAACTACTGGATGCAGCGCACATTTATCTAGGTTTAACGTTAAAACATTGTTATATGCTTGAACTGTTTTAGTATATCTATAGATTTTATTTTAGGCAAGTCCTGATGATTTGAGAAGCTAAATTGATCAAACATGGCTATGATCAGCTCACTGTCTGCCGCTGGCTGCTGGCCGTTACTTTAAGAAAGAAAAAACATATTTAACGAAAAAAAAAAAAATGCTCCAAACGTTTTTCTAAATTAACTTTATAAAAAAACAAAACGAAATATTATCACTTTGCCATTACATACAAAACTGAACGATTTTAATAGCTGAAACAGTATAATCTGATTTGGGAGAAAGGGGAAAAAAAGACTGGCTGATGAACATATACATATATATACAGGTGCATCTCAATAAATTAGAATGTCGTGGAAAAGTTCATTTATTTCAGTAATTCAACTCAAATTGTGAAACTCGTGTATTAAATAAATTCAATGCACACAGACTGAAGTAGATTAAGTCTTTGGTTCTTTTAATTGTGATGATTTAGGCTCACATTTAACAAAAACCCACCAATTCACTATCTCAACAAATTAGAATACTTCATAAGACCAATAAAAAAAAAACATTTTTAGTGAATTGATGGCCGTCTGGAAAGTATGTTAATTTGCTGTATATGTACTCAATACTTGGTAGGGGCTCCTTTTGCTTTAATTACTGCCTCAATTCGGCGTGGCATGGAGGTGATCAGTTTTGTGGCACTGCTGAGGTGGTATGGAAGCCCAGGTTTCTTTGACAGTGGCCTTCAGGTCATCTGCATTGTTGGGTCTGGTGTCTCTCATCTTCCTCTTAACAATACTCCATAGATTCTCTATGGGGTTCAGGTCAGGCAAGTTTGCTGGCCAATCAAGCACAGTAACACCATGGTCATTGAACCAGCTTTTGGTACCTTTGGCAGTGTCGGCAGGTGCCAAGTCCTGCTGGAAAATTAAATAAGCATCTCCATAAAGCTTGTCAGCAGAAGGAAGCATGAAGTGCTCTAAAATTTCCTGGTAGATGGCTGCGTTGACTGTGGACTTCAGAAAACACAGTGGACCAACACCAGCAGATGACATGGCAGCCCAAATCATCACTGACTGTGGAAACTTCACACTGGACTTCAAGCAACATGGATTCTGTGCCTCTCCACTCTTCCTCCAGACTCTGGGACCTTGATTTACAAATGAAATGCAAAATTTACTTTCATCTGAAAAGAGGACTTTGGACCACTAAGCAACAGTCCAGTTATTTTTCTCCACAGCCCAGGTAAGACGCTTCTGACGTTGTCTCTTGTTCAGAAGTGGCTTGGTAGCCTTTTCCTGAAGACGTCTGAGCGTGGTGACTCTTGATGCACTGACTCCAGCTTCAGTCCACTCCTTGTGAAGCTCTCCCAAGTGTTTGAATCAGCTTTGATTGACAGTATTCTCAAGCTTGCGGCCATCCTTGTTGCTTGTGCACCTTTTCCTACCCAAATTCTTCCTTCCAGTCAACTTTGCATTTAATATGCTTTGATACAGCACTCTGTAAACAGCCACACCTTTCAGTAATGACCTTCTGTGACTTACCCTCTTTGTGGAGGGCGTCAATGTTCGTCTTCTGGATCATTGCCAAGTCAGCAGTCTTCCCCATTATTGTGGTTTCAGAGAACAAGAGATACCCAGAATTTATACTGTAGGGATGGTCATTTATTGAAACTCAAATGTAAATATTCTAATATTTTGAGATACTGATTTTTGACTTTCATGAGCTGTAAGCTCTAATCATCAAAATTAAAACAAAAAAACTTTTGAAATGTTTTACTTTACATTTAATGAATCTAAAATATATGAAAGTTTCACTTTTTGAAATAAGTTACAAGAAAAAATGAACTTTTTCACGACATTCTAATTCATTGAGATGCACCTGTATGTGTGTGTATATATATATACAGGTGCTGGTCATATAATTAGAATATCATCAAAAAGTTGATTTATTTCACTAATTCCATTCAAAAAGTGAAACTTGTAGAATGTATATATTCATTCCACACAGACTGATATATTTCAAGTGTTTATTTCTTTTAATTTTGATGATTATAACTGACAACTAATGAAAACCCCAAATTCAGTATCTCAGAAAATTAGAATATTACTTAAGACCAATACAAAGAAAGGATTTTTAGAAATCTTGGCCAACTGAAAAGTATGAACATAAAGTATGAGCATGTACAGCACTCAATACTTAGTTGGGGCTCCTTTTGCCTGAATTACTGCAGCAATGCGGCATGGCATGGAGTCGATCAGTCTGTGGCACTGCTCAGGTGTTATGAGAGCCCAGGTTGCTCTGATAGTGGCCTTCAGCTCTTCTGCATTGTTGGGTCTGGCATATCGCATCTTCCTCTTCACAATACCCCATAGATTTTCTATGGGGTTAAGGTCAGGCGAGTTTGCTGGCCAATTAAGAACAGGGATACCATGGTCCTTAAACCAGGTACTGGTAGCTTTGGCACTGTGTTCAGGTGCCAAGTCCTGTTGGAAAATGAAATCTGCATCTCCATAAAGTTGGTCAGCAGCAGGTAGCATGAAGTGCTCTAAAACTTCCTGGTATATGGCTGTGTTGACCTTGGACCTCAGAAAACACAGTGGACCAACACCAGCAGATGACATGGCACCCCAAACCATCACTGACTGTGGAAACTTTACACTGGACCTCAAGCAACGTGGATTCTGTGCCTCTCCTCTCTTCCTCCAGACTCTGAGACCCTGATTTCCAAAGGAAATGCAAAATTTACTTTCATCAGAGAACATTACTTTGGACCACTCAACAGCAATCCAGTCCTTTTTGTCTTTAGCCCAGACGAGACGCTTCTGACGCTGTCTGTTGTTCAAGAGTGGCTTGACATGGACCCTGAAACCCATGTCTTGCATACGTCTGTGCGTAGTGGTTCTTGAAGCACTGACTCCAGCTGCAGTCCACTCTTTGTGAATCTCCCCCACATTTTTGAATGGGTTTTGTTTCACAATCCTCTCCAGGGTGCGGTTATCCCTATTGCTTGTACACTTTTTTCTACCACATCTTTTCCTTCCCTTCGCCTCTCTATTAATGTGCTTGGACACAGAGCTCTGTGAACAGCCAGCCTCTTTTGCAATGACCTTTTGTGTCTTGCCCTCCTTGTGCAAGGTGTCAATGGTCGTCTTTTGGACAACTGTCAAGTCAGCAGTCTTCCCCATGATTGTGTAGCCTACAGAACTAGACTGAGAGACCATTTAAAGGCCTTTGCAGGTGTTTTGAGTTAATTAGCTGATTAGAGTGTGGCACCAGGTGTCTTCAATATTGAACCTTTTCACAATATTCTAATTTTCTGAGATACTGAATTTGGGGTTTTCATTAGTTGTCACTTATAATCATCAAAATTAAAAGAAATAAACACTTGAAATATATCAGTCTGTGTGGAATGAATGTATACATTATACAAGTTTCACTTTTTGAATGGAATTAGTGAAATAAATCAACTTTTTGATGATATTCTAATTATATGACCAGCACCTGTGTGTATATATATATATATATATATATATATATATGTATCTATGGAGTAAGGTGGTGGATGCTCTTCAATTGCATCCAGGAGGGCTGAATTACAGTTTTGCACTACAGCACCACACTGGTCAAACCACATTATTGCATATATTATATATATGAGACGTGAGAGAGCCGGTCCCTAAGAATATTTTCAAAGTGAAACCGGTTTGTGGTGTAAAAAAGGTAGGAGACCCCGGTTTTAACTAATTGCAAAGGCTAAATAATCAGTCAAATTCTACTGATTAATCAGTGAATTAATCAATGATTTGTTGATTAATCACTCTAATAATCATTAGATTAATCAATTATGAAAATAATCAATTGTTGCAGCCCTAGTACATAAATGTTTTCCTTATTTCAATTGTCCCAATTGATTCTCATTTATTCATTTTAGGCCTGATGAAAGTGAAAGAAGAAAGACAAGATCTGAATGAGGTGGAGGAGAAATATCAGGATCAGAAAGATCTTGATGTGAAAGGAGAAAAATCAGTGAGTTGCAGCATTCAAATAACAGACGTCAAAAAGCCTTTCAGCTGCTCTCAGTGCGGAAACACTTACAAACATAAAGGAAGCCTTACGAAACATGTTAATTCATAGAAAGGAAAAGCCTTTCAGCTGCTCTCAGTGCGGAAACACTTTCATGTGTAACGCAAACCTTAAGGATCACATGTTAATTCATGCTGGAATAAAGCCTTTTACCTGCTCTGAGTGTGGAAAGAGTTTTACCAGGAAAATGCAACTTAAGGATCATTTGCATATTCACTCTTCAGAAAACCCTTTCAGCTGCTCTCTGTGCGGAAACACCTTCACGCGTAACAGAAGCCTTAAGACTCACATGTTAATTCATGCTGGGATAAAGCCTTTCAGGTGCTCTGAGTGTGGAAACACTTTCACGTCTAACAAAAGCCTTAAGAATCACATGTTAATTCATGCTGGAATAAAGCCTTTTTCCTGCTCTCAGTGTGGAAAGAGTTTTACCAGGAAAAGACAACTTAAGGATCATTTGATAACTCACTCCTCAGAAAAGCCTTTCAGCTGTTTTCAGTGCGGAAACACTTTCATGTTTAACAAAAGCCTTAAGGATCACATGTTAATTCATGCTGGAATAAAGCCTTTTTCCTGCTCTCAGTGTGGAAAGAGTTTTACCAGGAAAAATCAACTTAAGGATCATTTGATAACTCACTCTTCAGAAAAGCCCTTCAGCTGCTCTCTGTGCAGAAACACTTTCACGCGTAACGGAAGCCTTAAGAGTCACATGTTAATTCATGCTGGGATAAAGCCTTTCAGCTGCTCTCAGTGTGGAAAGAGTTTCACACAGAAAGGAATCCTTATGAAACACGTGAGAACTCATAGTGGGGAAAAGCCTTAGCTGTTTTCAGTGAGGAAACTCTTTCACGTGTAATGAGAACCTTAAGAATCACATGTTAATTCATACATTCACATTCATTAATTTAGCAGATGTCTTTATCCAAAGTGACTTACAATTGGGGAATACATCAAGCAGTTCATCTCAAAGAGGTAAACAGACAAAGAAAGTGCTCATAAAATCAAACTTCATTGTTCAAAAAAGTACAAGCTAGACAGGGAAAGATTAAAGAAAAGAGAAAGTTTTTTTTTTTTCAAATAGTGATGTAAAAGATGAGTTTTCAGCCATCGCTTGAAAATAGTTAGGGAATCAGCATTCCTGATAGGGGTGGGAAGATCATTCCACCAGACAGGAACAGTGAACGAAAATTTTCTGGAAAGTGATTTTGAGCCTCTCTGTGATGGTACCACGAGGCATCGCTCACTAGCAGATCTCAGACTTCTGGAGGGGATGTAGATTCGTAATAGTGAGTAGAAGTAGTGCTGAGCCTGTGGCTGTTCTATATGCAAGCATCAATGTCTTGCACTAGCTACCTGTTGCAGCTCGCATCAAGTTCAAGCAGATAAAGAGAGGTGTAGCATGGGCTCTTTTGGGCTCGTTGAAGACCAGTCATGCCGCTGCATTCTGAATCATTTGTAGAGGTTTGATTGTGTTTGATAGAAGTCCAGCTAGAAGAGCATTGCAGCAGTCCAGCCTAGAAATGACAAGGGCTTGGACAGGAAGTTGTGCAGCATGCTCTGTCAGATGTTGTTTCACCTGTAAACGATGGATTTGATCACCACATAAGAATTCACACTAAAGAGCTGCCTCACAAGAAAATTCATACAAATGAAAAGCCTCATATCTTTCCTGTTTGTGGCAGGAAATTTCTACGGGTTTTAAAAGCGTGGAAAATTGTGTGCTCTGTAGGGATGGATATTGTTATGGTTTTAAAGGGGTCATCGGATGCCCATTTTCCACAAGTTTATATGATTCTTTAATGAAAAGTCTGTAACATAGTTTGGTTAAAATTTCTCTGGTAGTGTAAAACAACACCGTTTTTACCCTGTCAAAAACAGCTCTATTCAGAGCAAGCCGTTTTGTTGCATGTTGCTCTAAATGCAAATGAGCTCTGACCCCGCCCCTCTCTTCCAATCTGCTCTCTGAGAGACGGTAAACTTTAGCCGCAGTCATCGTTAAACTTGCTAACTAGCACATTATTAGGAAAGGCCATTTGCAAAGATTCATTAAAAAACTTACTCACTTCTTCTCAATAGAAGAGATTAAGATTTTTTTATTTGTCACATACACAATTATACCGTGTATAACCAGCAGGGAAATGTTTAGTCAGGTCCGCTCCATGGACAGTGCAATTATATGGAATACAAACACAAAGAATATACATAAATGTAAAAAAATTAATGAAGTAGAAAATTAAAAAAATTTAAAGAATAGAATATAAAATAAAATATAAAATGTGCAAAAAAAAAAAAAAACTGTGCAGGACAGTATACTGTAGACTTAATAAATAATAATATAAGAATGAATGTGCAAGAAGATGTGCAAACAGGTTGTACAGGGTATTTACATAGCAGCAATACGAATGGTAGAAAAATTATTAATAACTTACTGATTATTAGTGATTATTAAATGGAGTCCTGTTGATGTTACGAGACCGAGTTTGACTTTAGGAGTTTAGGAGCGTGATGGCCTGGGGGAAGAAGCTCCTCCTAAGACTCTCAGTTTTTGCCATCAGGCAGCAGAAGCGCTTACCAGATGGCAGCAGAGTGAATAGACAGTTTCCAGGGTGATTTGAGTCCTTGATGATTTTGACAGCTCTGCTTTTGCAGCGTTTGAGGTAGATGTCCTGCAGAGAGGGGAGAGCAGATCCAGAGATACGCTCAGCTAAGCGCACAACTCTCTGCAGGGCTTTACAGTCCTGATTGGAGCTGTTTCCATACCACACTGAGATGCACTGAGTCAAAACACTTTCTATGGTCCCTGTATAGAAAGTTTTCAGGATTGCTGGTGAGACCCTGAATTTCCTCAGCTGTCGCAGATGGTACAGTCTTTGCCTAGCTTTCTTGACCTATGTTTGAATGTGTGTTGTCCAAGTCAGGTCCTCTGGGATGTTTACACCGAGGTACTTGAAGCTGCTCACCCTCTCCACAGGGGTCCCACTGATCATAAGAGAAGAATGCTGACTCTTTCTGAAGTCCACAAACAGCTCTTTAGTTTTGCTCACATTCAGAGAGAGACAGTTGTCCTGGCAACATGATGTAAGTCTCTCTACCTCATCCAAGTATGCGGTCTCATCATTGTTGGAAATGAGGCCCAGAACCACAGTATCATCAGCGAATTTGATAATAGATGTGGAGCTGTGAGAGGACATGCAGTCATGTGTGTAGAGAGAGTAGAGCAGGGGACTCAGAACGCAGCCCTGTGGGGCTCCTACGTTCAGGGACAGATCCGGCTTCTGGAGGTGAAGCTGGATCTGTGTGACGTCACACAGACAGGCATCTGAGATCGGCTCTATTTGAGAAAGGGGAAATGATTTAACGAGATTAAAAAAAAACACTGGGTGGATCTTTATCATTATAGGGTGGTTGTGTACACACACTGCCAACACACATTTCAAATGAAGAAGTAGCCTGCCATAACTTATGAGGACATTTTTAATTATTTCATTTTGTCACTTGGAGTAGATGGGTCTTTGATATGGAATTATAAAAGCACTGAGGCATATCAGTAAGCCTACCTGCACAGAGGAAAGTCGGTCGAGTGCTGGTACATGAAACAGAAAGATAATTTGTGTTTTTAAAGGCAGACTTGAATCCCAGTACTGTTATGTGATTGCATTGAGGAGTTAGGTAAATGACTAATGTCTCCTTTTTCGCTTTCATCTGTGAAAGCATTTGTTGATCGTTTTAAAGTAGTAATTAAATATTTTTTTGTCCTTACCCGTAAACTGATTAATATACTGTGCAGAATTTGGGCTGAGTAATTGCATCCAAATTAAAAGTTTTAAATAACTAAAATATATGCGTGTGCTTTTTATTATGTATATATATATATATATATATATATATATATATATATATATATATATATGTGTGTTTATTATTATTTATATATATATATATATATGTGTTTATTATTATTTATATATATATATATGTGTGTTTATTATTATTTATATATGTTTATTATTATTTTTATAGCTTTTTATTTAGGATGCAATTAATCGTTTAACACCCTTATTCAGAATGTTTTCCATTTGTTCCATGATTTTGAAAAAGTGACAAATTGACGAATATTTACCTAGCATTGCTAAACTGTATAATTTTCTGTGAAAAAAAAAATCTAAATAAACTGCATCTTGACATTTTAATTGTGTGATTGTGTGTGCATATATAAGGAGAAAGAAGTAATATAAGATCTTGAAGATATTTGTGTAGAAACAGTATATTTAATGGTCACACTGAATAATTTCAAACAACTACACAATGTATCCAAAATTACTACACCATTCTAAATTTCATATAAAATGCCATTGAATGTAGACTCTCATGTGCTCCTCCATTGTATCAATCCAGTAGGAGATAATTCGGCTTACTACAATCTGGGACACATCAAAGTGTTCAGCAATATCTCCTTGTAGTAAATTCAACTTCAGCTTCATCATGGTCATCAGAATTTGAACCATTATGTGCATCTTAAAACTGAAAGTGTAGAATTGCTGGACATATTTAACTGTTCTTTAAAGTCACTAAGGGTGAAGCCAGTGTACAATACAGAGCTAGTGTCATTCTTGAGAATGGCAAGGGATAAGGGATCTTCACTGTGGAACTGTGTTGCCTTGTGTAACATTATTTTATCCCCTGAGGCATAAGTGTGGTCTGTCAATGCCTGGACCTCCCACTGAGTGCAAGCATCACTGTACTGAAGGGGCAGCTGCAACGGTCTCATGGTCACCTTGTTGATCATCTGCAAAACACAACATTGAAGTCAGTCAGATGCTCAGGAGAAACTGATACATTCTCTACCACCATTTACAAAAAGTATTACAAAACAGTAGCAAAAGTATTTTGTACATGGCACCATGGTGTCCCAGTCATACTACAGTGGTATTTTTATTCAATACAATCACAGTACCTGGCTTTAAGGGATAGTTCACCCAAAAATGAAAATTTTCATCATTTACTCAACCTCGAGTTGTTCTAAACCTGTATAAATTTCTTTGTTCTACTGAACACAAAGGAGGATATTTGGAATAATGTTAATATACAAACTATTTCTTACTACTATGAAAGTGAATGGGACCCAAGATTTGCTTGGTTAAAAATCAAATCAAATCACTTTTATTGTCACATCACCACAGCACAAGTGCCTTGGTGAGTGAAATTCTTGAGAGCGTGCTCCAAACAGTGCAAAAAACAAAACAGTTTACATATAGACAGTACATATTTACAGACTGTACAGAAGACAATGTGCAAAATACACATACACATACTCAATATACACAGTGTACTATAAAGACAGTCTTAGTTACCAATACACTATGTACACATTTTACATTATGTACACATCTAAACATTGTAATATGTTAAGGTGCAATAGATTATAGATTTACAACAGATTAGTTGTGCAATAGATAGTTGTGCAAAGGTGCAACAGATTATACATATGCAATGTCGTGTATGTGCATTGTATGGTATCCAGTGATAGCAGATAGGTTGTATTATTGCAGTGTGTGCGTGTAGTCCAGTGAACGGCGGTAAAGTGCAGTGCGTGGCATGTTGTGTGAGTGGGAGTGTGATGTAGGGTGAATTAGTTCTGACTGTTCATTTGCCTGATAGCCTGAGGGAAAAAGCTGTCCCTCAGTCGGCTAGTGCGGGATCGGATGCTGCGGAGACGTCTCCCTGAGGGCAGCAGAGAGAGCAGTCTGTGGGATGGATGGCTGGAGTCCTTGATGATCCTCCTGGCTTTCCTTATACACCGCCTGGTGTAGATGTCCTGGAGGGAGGGAAGCTCACCTCCAACAATGTGGCGGGCAGTTCGCACGACCCTTTGCAGAGCTTTGCGGTTGCCAGCGGTGCTGTTTCCAAACCAGGCAGTGATGCAGCCGGTCAGGATGCTCTCCACAGCGCAGGTGTAGAAGGATCTGAGGATGCTGGGGCTCATGACAAACTTCCTCAGCCGTCTCAGGAAGAAGAGGTGCTGATGTGCCTTCTTCAGCACTGCGTCTGTGTGAGCAGACCATGTGAGATCCTCGGTGATGTGAACGCCGAGGAACTTAAAGCTGTTTACCCTCTCCACAGGTGTCTTGTCGATGGAGATGGGTGTGTGTTCTCTGCTCTGTCTCCTGAAATCCACCACCAGCTCCTTGGTCTTGTCGATGTTGAGTGAGAGGTGGTTCTCCTGGCACCATTTAGTCAGGGTACTCACATCCTCTCTGTAGGCCGTCTCATCGTTGTCGGTGATCAGGCCTATCACCGTTGTGTCATCGGCAAACTTGACGATGACGTTGGAGCTGTGTGTAGCTGTACAGTCGTGTGTGTACAGGGAGTACAGGAGTGGGCTGAGAACGCAGCCCTGCGGAGCACCAGTGTTGAGGGTCAGCGGAGATGAAGTGTTGTTGCCCATTCTGACAACCTGACTTCTGCCTGTCAGGAAGTCCAGGATCCAGCTGCACAGAGATCTGTTCAGTCCCAGAGTCTGGAGCTTCTCAACCAGTGTGGCAGGCACTATGGTGTTAAATGCTGAACTATAATCCACGAACAGCATCCTTACATAGGTGTTCTTATTTTCCAGGTGGGAGAGAGCAGTGTGCAGGGTGAAGGCAATAGTGTCGTCTGTGGAACGGTTTCTGCGGTATGCAAATTGTAGTGGGTCCAGTGAGGCAGGCAGCACAGAGCAGATGTGGTCTCTGATGAGCTTCTCAAAACACTTGCTGAAGATGGGTGTCAGAGCAACGGGCCTCCAGTCGTTCAAGCATGTGATTTTATTTTTCTTAGGTATGGGCACAATGGTGGATTTTTTAAAGCATGAGGGAACCACAGACAGAGAGAGGGACAGATTGAAGATGTCTGTAAAAACCCCGGCTAGTTGGTAAGCGCATGCTTTGAGCACACGGCCTGGGATGCCATCCGGGCCCACAGCTTTGCGGATGTTCAACCGTTTGAAGGATCGAGTTACATCTGCGACAGAGAGGGAAAGTGGACTCACCTCTTCTGCAGCAGCCATGGGAGCGCTCTCTGTGTGGGCGGTGTTATGAGCCTCGAAACGAGCATAAAAGGTATTCAGCTCATCCGGTAAAGAGGCCGCAATGTTCACAGTGGCTGGTTTATTCCCTTTAAAACCTGTGATGTTGTTGATGCCCTGCCACATGCTTCTTGGGTTGTTGTTGTTGAATTGTTCTTCAACTTTGTTTTTATATTGTCGTTTGGCTGCTTTGATGGATCTCCTGAGATCGTAACTGGCTTGTTTCCGATCGTCAGTGTTTCCGGATTTATAGGCAGATGTCCGCGCTGACAAGGCTGATCGAACATCGCTGTTAATCCACGGTTTTTGGTTGGGTTAGATGCGTATTATTTTGGTCGGAATTACATCCTCTATACACGTCCGTATGAAACACGTTACAGAATCTGAGTACTCCTCTATGTCGTCATCAGATGCTGCCGGAACATGTCCCAGTCCACGTGATCAAAACAGTCCTGTAGTATAGCGTCCGATTGGTCCGACCAGCATTGCATTGTCCTGAGGGCGGGTGCTTCGCGTTTCAGTTTCTGCCTATAAGCAGGCAGAAGCAGAACGGAGGAGTGATCCGATTTGCCGAAAGGTGGGCGGGGGAGGGATTTGTAAGCGTCCCGGAAGGGGGAGTAGCAATGGTCCAGTACACGATCACCACGCGTGTTGCTGGTGATGTGTTGAAAGTATTTTGGAGCTATTGTTCTGAAGTTGGCTTTATTAAAGTCCCCCGTAATAATAAACGCTGCATCTGGGTGCACGGTTTCCTGCTCGCTTATATTCCCGTACAGTTCCCAAAGCAGGTTACAAACATTCTTCGAAATATCTTCCTTTGTGTTCAGCAGCAAAAATAAATTAAACACAGGTTTGGTAAGTAAATTACAGAATTAAAATTTTACCTATCCCTCTATGTGCTTTTTTGTAACAGTTTTCTACTGTTATCAACTTCAGCTTATCACTAAATATTTTTCAAGCACAATAGTAGTGTCATCGATAAAGAAATAGTTTAAACGATGTCTTTTGTTAGAGCACGTAACTTAACAAGACGCTGTAACATACCTGTTTGTGGATATATCCTGACGAGACGTCGCCTCGGAGTCTTCAATGGAGCATCGTTTCTCGGGGAATGGATGATTTTCCATGGGTCTGCCATCAACGAAGTGGAAAGAGCAAACATACTGTGGTTTCTTTAAGTTTAAGGCTTTTAACCAAAGCCAACGAGCTTCTTC
This sequence comes from Aspiorhynchus laticeps, assembly GCA_023376895.1. Classification (NCBI taxonomy): domain Eukaryota; kingdom Metazoa; phylum Chordata; class Actinopteri; order Cypriniformes; family Cyprinidae; genus Aspiorhynchus; species Aspiorhynchus laticeps. The sequence goes on along the minus strand of CM041794.1, from coordinate 79,279,063 downwards.
TCCCTTCGGAGGGGCGTGCAAATCATAAGGTGCCCCACATCCACATTCATCTCCGGTGTGTGGATTATGGTCAAAACAAATGTCTTGCAGGTATTTTTTATGCTTGAATCAGCTATTATGACACCCCCTAACTGCATAAGGTACGCCAGTCTTTCTGTGGTCCATATTAAAAGTAAACTACACAGTGAATGCAAAAGTACGGAATCACAATACAAGTACTATTAGCGGAAGTGCTTTACCGGAAATCTGACACATTATAGGTCGAAAATGGCAGCGCCCACGCTTACATGAAAAATAAGGTGGATAAAAACAATAACTGTCTGTGTGGGTAATCTGTCTGCTTCTGAATTATTTTCTTTTCTTCTGAAAGCATTGTAGATAGTATCATGGAGAGAAGACATGAAGAGGTGATCGCTTTCCTCACTACAAATGAAAGTGAAAAAGAAAGTGACGTGACACGTGGCCAAGTATGGTAACCCATACTTGAAATTAGTGCTCTGCATTTAACCCATCCTAAGTGCAGTGAACACACACCCGGAGCAGCGGGCAGCCATTTTTGCTGTGGCACCCAGGGAGCAGTTGGGGGTTCAGTGCCTTGCTCAAAGTCATGGTATTGAGGGTGGAGAGAGAGCTGTACATTCACTCCCCCATCTACAATCCCTGCCGGTACCGAGACTCGAACCTGCAACCTTTGGGTTACGAGTCCGACTCTCTAACCATTAGGCCACGACTTCCCACTGTGTACCAAATGTGTACCCAACACAATATAATAAAACGTCAAAACTTGAGGCGGTACTCTTCAAAGTTCAGAGTCACAGGTTAGTGTGAAGGCAGTGTTTTGACAAAAGTCTCTTAAGATTACATAATTAGTAAATTTAGGTTATTCATGTTTTTATTGCATCTTGCTTAGATTATTGTAACTCTTTGTATTTGGGTCTTTTTTAGTTTTCCACTGCATGCCTCCAGATGGTACTAGGCTATTGACCAGGGCAGAAAATATGATCATGTTGCACCAATTTTAGTGTCACTTCATTAGCTCCTGGTCCATTTTAGGATCCAGTTTAAAATTCTGTTGTTTGTTCTTATGATGATCAAGCCCCATCTTATTTTACAGATCTTCTTACTCTTTCATCCTCTAGATTTTTATATCCTCTGATAGGGCTCTTTTTACCTCTTGACATAAAACAAATAGCTGTTTGTCCCAATGTGCTCTGACCAGCTGCTTCTTCTGACAGAGGTGTCACTGCACCGCAGCCATGTGTCTTCACTGGGGTCACGAATATAACTGATATAGTGTCCTGTGAGACACAGGAACTTCAGTGTAAATTTGTGACCGGCCAGAACTACAAGGGGGTAATAGATGAACAAATAAATCGACTGAAAATGTAGGACAAATTCTTACCAAAAACACTGTGTGCTTCCTCCTGTTTAACAAACATGGAGAGTATCCACCTTATTTTGCCACGCGGAAGTAAATAGGATGATGTACTTCCTTATAATGTGTTAAACTTCCGTTTCGCTAGCCGGTAGGTAAGGAGCGTAAGGAGCGATGTGGTGGGAGCACACACAGAACACTATTAAATACTGTGATGGTAAATATTTACCACACCCACGGTGTATAACAAAGTGGGAGGATGAAATGAAGAAGTGGCCTGCCATAACTTATGAGGACATTTTTAATTATTTCATTTTGTTGCTTGGAGTAGATGGGTCTTCGATACGGGATTATAAAAGCACTGAGGCATATCAGTAAGTCTACCTGCACAGAGGAAAGTCGGTCGAGTGCTGGTACATGAAACAGAAAGATAATTTGTGTTTTTAAAAGCAGACGTGAATCCCAGTACTGTTATGTGATTGCATTGAGGAGTTAGGTAAATGACTAATGTCTCCTTTTTCTCTTTCATCTGTGAGATATATATATATATACAGTATATATATATATATATATATACAGTATATATATATACAGTATATATATATATATATATATATATATATAATATAGTTTATTATTATTTATATAGCTTTTTATTTTGGATGCAATTAATCGTTTAACACCCATATTCAGAATGTTTTCCATTTGTTCCATGATTTTGAAAAAGTGACAAATTGATGATTATTTACCTAGCATTGCTAAACTGTATAATTTTCTGTGAAAAAAAAATCTAAATAAACTGCATCTTGACATTTTAATTGTGTGATTGTGTGTGCATATATAAGGAGAAAGAAGTAATATAAGATCTTGAAGATATTTGTGTAGAAACAGTATATTTAATGGTCACACTGAATAATTTCAAACAACTACACAATGTATCCAAAATTACTACACCATTCTAAATTTCATATAAAATGCCATTGAATGTAGACTCTCATGTGCTCCTCCATTGTATCAATCCAGTAGGAGATAATTCGGCTTACTACAATCTGGGACACATCAAAGTGTTCAGCAATATCTCCTTGTAGTAAATTCAACTTCAGCTTCATCATGGTCATCAGAATTTGATCCATTATGTGCATCTTAAAACTGAAAGTGTAGAATTGCTGGACATATTTAACATGTTCTTTAAAGTCACTAAGGGTGAAGCCAGTGTACAATACAGAGCTAGTGTCATTCTTGAAAATGGCAAGGGCTAAGGGATCTTCACTGTGGAACTGTGTTGCCTTGTGTAACATTATTTTATCCCCTGAGGCATAAGTGTGGTCTGTCAATGCCTGGACCTCCCACTGAGTGCAGGCATCACTGTACTGAAGGGGCAGCTGCAACGGTCTCATGGTCACCTTGTTGATCATCTGCAAAACACAACATTGAAGTCAGTCAGATGCTCAGGAGAAACTGATAAATTCTCTACCACCATTTATAAAAAGTAGCAAAATGATTTTATACATGGCACCATGGTGTTCCAGTCATACTACAGTGGTATTTTTATTCAATACAATCACAGTATCTGGCTTTAAGGGATAGTTCACCCAAAAATGAACATTTTCATCATTTAGTCAACCTCTCAACCTCGAGTGGTTCTAAACCTGTATAAATTTATTTGTTCTACTCAACACAAAGGAGGATATTTGGAATAATGTTAATATACATACTATTTCTTACTATTATTTCTTACTACTATGAAAGTGAATGGGACCCAAGATTTGCTTGTTTACAAACATTCTTCGAAATATCTTCCTTTGTGTTCAGCAGCAAAAATAAATTAAACAGGTTTGGAACAACTCGAGAGTAAGTAACTGACAGCATTTTCATTTTACCTATCCCTCTAGGTGCTTTTTGTAACAGTTTTCTACTGTTATCAACAACTTCAGCTTATCACTAAATATTTTTCAAGCACAATAGGAGTGCCATCGATAAAGAAATAGTTTAAACGATGTCTTTTGTTGGAGCACGTTACTTAACAAGAAGCTGTATATACCTGTTTGTGGATATATCCTGACGAGACGTCGCCTCGGAGTCTTCACTGGAGCATCGTTTCTCGGGGAATGGATGATTTTCCGTGGGTCCGCCATCAACGAAGTGGAAAGAGCAAACATACGGAAATTTCGGTGGTTTCTTTAAGTTTAAGGCTTTTAACAAAAGCCGACGAGCTTCTACTCCCTTCGGAGGGGCGTGCAAATCATAAGGTGCCCCACATCCACATTCAGCTGCGGTGCGTGGATTATGGTCAAAACAAATGTCTTGCAGGTATTTTTTTATGCTTGAATCAGCTATTATGACACCCCCTAACTGCATAAGGTACGCCAGTCTTTCTGTGGTCCATATTAAAAGTAAACTAGCCTGTAAAATCTGCACAGTGAACGCAAAACTACGGAATCACAATACAACTACTATCAGCGGAAGTGCTTTACCGGAAATCTGACACATTATAGTTTGAAAATGGCGGCGCCCGCAATTACGTGAAAAATAAGGTGGATAGACTGAACATGTAATATGCTTCACTGTTTTCACAAATTTGCATTTATGTAGCTTGTAAACTTTGGAATTTGCACTTTGATACCCGTTTTCAAAAATTACATGTTCAGGCCCCCAAATTCCTGTTGTTTTGTAAATGAATGACCAAAATGCATAAAAAGCTTGTTTTATTTGAAAATTGTGTCTTGTAAATACACCTCCTTAAACTGAACCCCAGTAGAAAAGCAAAAGCAGAAAATGTATGTTGTTTTGGCCATGCATTTACACAACATCAGCATTTTTGTACGCCTTAAAGGCATAGCTCACCCAAAAATAAAAATTCTGTCATCATTTACTCACCCCCAAGTTGTTCCAAACCTGTGTGAATTTATTTCTTCTGCTTAACAAAAAATAAGATATTTTGATGAATGTTTGCATCGAAGCGGTTTCTGGGCACCATTCACTTCAAGTATTTTTTTTTTTTCCTTCTATGGAAGTCAATGGTGCTTAAACTGTTTGTTACAAACATGTTACAAAATGTTAAAACATTCTTCAAAATATCTTCCTATGAGTTACACAGAAGAAAGAAATTCATACAGGTTTGGAACAACTTGAGGGTGAGTAAATGATGACAGAATTTTCATTTTCGGGTGAACTATCCCTTTAAAGTTTTGAAAACAGGGTTCAAAGTAGAGGTCTGCATTCCTGCGGCTGTCCCGCGGAAACCGCGGGACCCGACCAGATTTCTTGTGACGCGGGATTAAATTCCCGAATAAAACGTGGTAGCGGTCGGTAACTGGTGCAATTTGAATGGGAGCGGGCGGTCTAACAATATACCGTTCCCGACGTCCTTTCAGAACAGCATATCGGTACAGCCTGCACTCAGGACTGTTATGCATGCGCTGCACGCATGAACCAGTACTTTGTTTTATTTGTGAGGTCTGTGCGCAGTGCATAACGATGCTCAGAGCAGGCTAGCCCACCAGTGGTGAATATACGACCCACAGACAGAACAGGTAGTTTATCGATGAGTGACAGAGCAGAATAAAGAGGGAGCAAAGTGTGGATGCGCTGTCCTTGAATAACGTTTAACTCTGTTTTGTTAATATTTTGCTTGATTTTAAATGACAGATGTAGAATTTATTTATTTATTTTTCTCTGCGACACTTTTCATGGGCTACTGTGTTTACATCAAGATGTTAAACGAATTTAGTATTTTGACAAGACAAATAAAATTATAATAGGCAATTTTTGTACAACCTAGCCTACATTTTTTTCCCTCTGCGACACTTGTTCCTATTGTGTTGTACAGGTTAAACGAATTGTACCCTGACTAGACGAATAAAAATAAGGAATACAATTTTTGTACATTTTTATTTGTAATTAAATTTTGTACATTTTGTTGGCAGCAAAATGTTAAACGCAAAATTCGCTTAACATTTTGCTAATAAAAGACTCTTGACAATATGAATAAAATAACAAATAATTTTTATTTGCAGACTACACTTTTATTTGTTAGCCTATCTCTCTTTCAGTAGAGGAAATTTAAATGTGTGATTCTGGAAACGAGATCTAAATTTAACGGGAACGGTCGGGTCGGGAAGAAAATTATTCAAAGCGGACAGCGGGTGAACAAAGAGTGAATATATCACGGGAGCGGGTGGGTGCGGGATATAACCTCGCGGGAGCGGGACTTAAAAAACAGTCCCGCACAGACCTCTAGTTCAAAGTGCATGTAATTGAAAAGGATACCGACATCTGATGGCTGTGTAATGCGAGAACTCAACGAGATCTGGTGCATAATGTAAGATGGTAGCTTCCCGCTGCTAGACTAGTACACTGTAAACAAATAAAAATAATTCTCTATCTCTTCTTCTTCTCTCTCGTTTTGCATTTTTCCTCAGTTTCAAAATTGGACTTTAACGCTTTGCAACCTGGATTACCTTGAGGAATATATCGACAAACATTACAACAGACTTTACAGCACCATGAACAAGGACAAACCAGATGACAACAAAAAAAATATTATAGGCAACCTCACTCCAAACTCCAAAAGACCCCGTCCCGATTCAGTATCCAGCACAGGTACAACACCATCCACATCACCTAAACCGCCGTGCTGCACAGAGGTAAGCCACATTTTACTCTCCATTGAAAACAAACTTTCCCGACTTGATGCAAGGGCTAGGCCCTGACCACAGAGCTCATCACTAGGGTTGGGTACTGAACTCGGTACTTTTAAGGATACCGACTGAATTGCATCGGTACTACAGAGTACCAATTCACATTAAATCATTTGGTACCAAATTTCGATACCTGAGAATGCATTTGGGCGCATTCGAGAGAGCGAAAGAGAAACCCTGCGACATGACGTCACCCCTGCAACTCTTTAAAACACAACACACAGGGCAAACCCAAATGTTCTGAAGTGTGCTTACATTTCTAGGGTCATATGGTTTCCGTGAAAATGAGGACAGGATGGCGGAGTCCATTCATAAAAATGGAATTTACTCTATAGCACGGAATTTAATGGAATTTTTGGATGAATAAAAGAAGGTCTGTCACTTAATTTGAATCGCGATATGAACTAGTGTATGGGAATATTAATATAATGCAAAAAGACGGTTTAAATATGAATCCTGCATGTTCCGTTAGCCTCGGTATGTATGAATGGCGGAAAAGCGGTTTTATTTACTACACAAATACTGAAGCACACGTGAACTCACAGTGATTTTCGGCCTCTGCATCTCACTACATGACAACATGAACTTACAGGCTGTGAAAGTAACTTCATAAGAATTTTAACGTTTCATTTGAGAAAACTAGCATAATTTTATACTGTATACACAGAAACATCAAGGCAACTTGTCAAAATAAAATGTGGTTTAACATGTAACAGAAATATATTACTCTCATATTACTTTTGTACAGTATAATGTACGCCTTTATATATTCCATTTACTGTCCAATTTAAATAAAACAATTAAATGATAAAAATAATTGCAACCACATTAACCACTTAATTGTAGAAAAAATACAATTATTATAAAAAGTTTTTTTAAAGGACTATTCACACAATTTTTCTAACATGTATTAATGTTAACAGTAAACCTGTTTGTTTGCCAAAAAATAAAAGGGTTTCATTTTCATTTGATTAAAAATAAATAAATGTTTCATGCCTTCATTTGATTATCAGAAATAATAAAACAAGAATTTTTGGAAGAAAAAAAAGAAAAAGAATTGTAGGTCCCTATTGTTCAAAATATTGAAATTGAGAGTTTTAGACTTATTTTTTTCACTGAAATAAATATTTTTGTTATTACACAGAGTAAAGTGTCGAAAAAATGTTCTGTTGTACCGAATTTCAGGTACCGATACCGGTACCGTACTGGTTAAATTGTGAACGGTACCCAACCCTACTCATCACAGACAGACTGTGACGTACTACAACAGCTCCAAGACTCAGCACCCAAGGACGACTTTCTGGAAAACAGCCAGGGAAGCCAGGACAACAATATCACAGCCACCGGAAACACCAGAGCCAGAGCCCCGCTCACCAGACACACTATCACTCTCTCCAGCATCTCCAATTCTAAGCTTCTCACAAAAAATGGAGGCACTTGTATACTGGGATCAAACTCTCCCACTCTTCCGCTGCAAGCCCCAAGATACCAACTAAAAACGGCAGGCTCCACAACCACCAAAGCCTATGGGCCCAGCTCTCCCTCCTCCTCCTGTTTGAGCTCTCTGACCGCTGCCACAACGCCAGGGACCAAACCCTCCTCCATCTGATGTAGGTGAACTAAAAAACTGATAACAGCTCTCAGTGATATGTATCAGGGCCCCGCTATGATAGCAGCAACATTCACAAATGTTTACAGAACAAGCGAGAACCCAGTGTGCTTGTAACCTTCTATATTTTTGTTTTATCACGTGATAGAAAGTCTAAGGCTTCTCAAGCTGTATGGCTGACCCATCTAATCTGTGGCCTATTATGCTTTAAACTAAAGATTGCTGTAGAGACAAAATGTAATGCCATCAAGTTAGCATTTTTAAACATTCGCTCACTAAAAAATAAATCACTTCTGATCAATGACTTCATAACCAAGACAACCTGGATTTTATGTTTCTAAATGAAACATGGCTTGAAGACAGCTGCAGTGCAACAGTCCTCAATGAAACAGCCCCTCCTAACTTTACTTTTATGAGAGTCTGCAGAACTGTTAGGAGAGGTGGAGGAGTAGCTGCTCTATTTAAAGATGTTTATCAATGCAAGCAAGCATGGGCGACACTAGGGGGGGGGGGCAGTTGCCCCCCTGATATCGTCAGTCATGGAATCTCTGATGTCAGCCAAGGCCTGGTTGTACGGGGTACTAGACGGCACTAAATATCCTAAAACGAAAGCAAACAATTAAAAGATCTGGAAAACTATCCAACGTGTTTTTGCAGCGTTGAGCAATGTATCCAATCAAAGACATATCTGTTGATTTCTTCAACACAATGGCCAATCAGAATCATTTTTCATAATTCACTCACAGCTGAAAGCGCCTGAGTTTTGCACGCTCGGCTCGTGAATCATCTCATGATGACTAACTAAGTGCAGATGCGATGTAAATTCATTGTGTAGTTTTAGTAATTTGTTCCCTAGAACAGGGGTTCCCAAACTTTTCCATTCCACGACCCACCTAGACAAGTATAATCTATTTCAAGACCCACCAAAGTATTAGAGATAAAAAACAATTGACATTACTATAAGCTTAATCATAATTAAAAGCATAATATGGCAGAAATTAAGTAGGCTATTTAAGAAAAATAACCATTTTATTTCATAGGCTAGTACCACTGTAAACTTTCACTACTAATATTTACGTTTTAATTTCTTAATTTACAGACGTTAATGAGTATGAAATATGTCCATAAAACCTCGAAACGCACTCATTCTGGTGCAGCTATGAACTGTAATCCGCTGCGAGTGCTATAACTATATATAATACTTCAGCCAGAAATGTACTTTTGCAAAGGTTAAATAAATGTTCAGCTATATCTTCAAAAGATTTTTTAACTTTGGCACATTTCTTTTCTCTATATAGTGATTATATGGCAAGGAAATAATAGGAAATTTTGTAAATTCTGTTATGCTAGCATGTGGAAATGTTTGTATAGTGTTACAATTAACCCCGCATTTGCATTTGCAAATGCTTTTTACGGACAGTTTATGGATTAAATGCATATGAAGGAACGAAAACAACAAACTCTTTACATCTCTTGGAAAGATACAGCGCCGAGTTCAAACAGACGATAGAAACGCATGAACATAAACATACCAGAAACATTTTTCGCAACATTTAAATTTTCCAGTGTATGCAATCTCATGCAGAACACAGCGCAGTGAAGTGAGCGAGTTTCTTCTCATTAATAATGCAGACCCAGCATTTCAATAATGAACAGTTGCTCTGAGACCCTCTGTTATTACAACTCGTGCGCGCCTGCGCTTTATAACGCGCAACGTATGTTTTAAATTCCGGCCTTTGCGATTCGAAAATTGCACTGAGCAATATCGCAATTCGTAATTAATCTTTGTATATCGTCCAGCCCTAGGAACTGTGTGTGTTGTGTGTGTGTCATTTAGCTGCCGCCAAGTGGCTTTGTGCGACCCACCTTTTGCCACTCTGTGACCCACAGTTTGAAACCCCCTGGTTTAGAGCGCTTGATTATAGAACTTTGTGAGATCGATGAACTATGATGAGTGATACTTTTAGTGATAATAATAATAATGGGAGCACGCTGTGTGTGTTTTCTAGGCTATAATCCGTTCAGAATTTGAATTAAACTTTCATTTTTCGGACACATACATGCTGCAAAGTTTCGGGAATGATGCTGGATTCATTCTAGAAATATCAGTGATAAGCAATGGACGGGACAAAAATGCCACAGGGATTTAATTCTGGAACCAGTCCTGGCCAAATTTCCCAGACAGCTCGCGTTCTGAGCGAGATCCAGTTCACAGACTAAAAGTGTGTGTAAACTTTATTGAGATCGGGACATCTTAACCAGTAATTTTGTTTCCAGTAACGGACGATAGAAAGTTCAGAAATGAATGGTATGCGGTTTATTACAGAATAGTCACACTACTGATCGTTTACTTTTTTCCTCGTGTCTCACCACAGTGATTCAAAAGGGACGCATTTCATGTGACACAGGACAAAGACACGGAAAACTTGAACATTAGAAAATCAGCGCACGTTCAAGATGAAAGACCATCAACTGTTTAGTAAACGCAGGCAACTTCTTTAAGTTATTCTTCACTGTGCTGTATTGACACAATGCGTTGCAATATGGTAGCGCATTGCTTTAATGCATACATTCGAAAAAAAGAAAAAAAAATTCTTTGCCCCCCCTGACTTGAGTCAAATGCAAGCAAGCAGGTATCGTTTGGTCAGTATTTGTCTTTTGAATATCTAGGCATTGTGCTGAAAGGTGCTCCAAGCATTCTCTCCAGCCTTTGTTGAAGAGTTCACAGAACTGTTATCAATGATTTTGACAGTTTTGCTATTGCAGGGGATTTTAATATTCACATCGACAATGCAGAAATTAAAATTTCAAAAGAAATTATAACTGTTTAAAACAACTGTGACCTGATTAAGCATGCGCATGGACCCACACACAATCGAGGACACACTCTAGATTTACTCATCAGTAGAGGTCTAAACATTTCATCCATTGTTATTAAGGATGTATCACTCTTATTTCTGTATTTTCTTTGATATATTGATCTCTGCAACCACTGAATCTAGATCTGTCTTTGTCAGAAAGAGATGCATTAATGAGAACACTAGTGTGCTATTTATGAAAGCTATATCTTTAACACCACACATTTCTGCAGACTCTGTTGATCTTCTCCTTGATTCGTTTAACTCAAAAGTTAAGAATGTTATTGATGATATTGCTCCTGTGAAAGTCAGCAAGACGACAGGCAGACAGACAAAAATCACCTTGGAGAAAATCAACAGCAGAGTAAGAAAGGACAATGCAGAAAAGCTGAGCGGATGTGGGGGAAGACGAAACTTGAAATTCACTATAGCATCTATAAAGACAGCCTTCATGCTTTCAATAGCCGTGTTTCCACTGTCGGGCCAAAAGCGGGCATGCCAGTGCGTGCCAGGGCCAGTCGCGTTTCCACTGTCACTTCCGGGGCTTGATCGTGCCTCGTCGGTGCTTCCTCAGGGCCAACGGCCAGGTTTTTTGGCCCGACGAAAACCTTGGGCCGAAGCGGGCCCGCTGGGGCTAGAGGAGTGGTTATGAACAAAGGCGGAGTTTCTCAGCATCTTGAGAGCGTCAGTGTTGCGGATCATTTCATAAAGTTAACAGCTATAACAACAGTATTAAAGACTTTTAAAATAATTTTAGCTTAAGACTCACTTTCAAACAGCAGCGATTGTTTGAAATAACTGTTTGAGTTCCGATGTGGATTATGATCACATTATACAAGGCAGAAATAAGCGATGCAAAAGACTATGCACGCTAGCCATTACCATAGTAAACATGGTAAAAACGACCGCTTGAAGAAATAAGAGCTTCTCAGTCAGCTTCTCAATCAGGCTATCACAATCGTATATTTATTTAGTAACATATTTTATCTGTCATAAGTGTTGTCTCAAGACTTCAGCTCCGTGTATGTCATAAAAAAATATAATAATGGTTTTTGTTCGGGAGCTCCCTCTTCTATTCAGGTTGTATTTTTGATGAAAAAATATATAAAAATGATTCTAAATGTGATGTATTCTGTGACTACAAATAAACAGAAACATACTCGACTGAAAGTAGGGTATGTGTCCTCTTTCCTTTGTGAAATAACGGTTTATACCGCTTTATTTCTGTGTGAATAGTTTTCAATCCTGATTCATTCATTATGATCAATGTATCGCCTATTACTGTAAAACATTGATGCTTTTGGATTGAAATCTTTAACAAAATATGCAAACAAACGGCCGCTTTTATCATGTTCGTTTTGTGATCGCGCTAATTCCAGTTTCTTATTTGTTTTCTGATAACTGTAAAGGGTGGGTTTTAGTGAAGCGCTGCAGAGCTTCTGGCCCGACGGTGGAAACGCAGCGTGATTTTGAGCTCGGTGCTACAGGTCCGAGGCTATTAGCCCCGCCCGGCCCATTTAAAGCACTGGCTCGCACTGACCCGACAGTGGAAAAGCGGCTAATGTGAAACTAGCCACAGCTAGACAGACCTTCTTATCAAACTTTGTAAACAGTAACTTAAACAACACTCACAATCTTGTTGCTCCTGTTGAGAGACTAACAAACCCCCCCAAGTCAGATTCCCAGTGAAATGCTCTCCGACAGCAAATGCAATGAGTTCCTTCTTTTCTGAGAAGCTCAATAATATCAGAAAAGCGATTGGCACATCCTCAAGTTATGCAGCGGTCAGACAGATTTGACTGCATTTTCAAAAAGAAGCTACTATGTCTGTTTTTGAAGCAAAATATTGGAAGAAATTGTACAGCACTTTAAATAGTCGACCTGCTATCTTGACACACTTCCCACATCTTTTTTTTCAAAAGTGTGCTTAGCTGTTTAGAAGCAGACCTCTTAGAAGTGGTGAATCCTCACTTCTTTCAGGGACTTTTCCACAATCCCTTAAAACTGCAGTTGTTAAGCCCCTTCTGAAAAAGAGCAATCTTGGTAACACCATATTGAGCAACTATAGACCAATCTCAAATCTTCCTTTTATAGGCAAGATTATTGAAAAGGTAGTTCTTAAATCAGCTGAACAACTACTTAAACTCAAATGGATACCTGGACAATTTTCAATCTGGTTTCCGAGCGCATCACAGCGTAGAGACAGCACTCATTAAGATAATAAATGATATTCACTTTAATTCTTATTCTGGCAAAATATCAGTGCTGGTACTACTAGATCTTAGTGCTGTGTTTGACACTGTCGATCATAACATACTTCTAGAGAGACTGGATAACTGGGTTGGGCTTTCTGGGATGGTACTCAAATGGTTCAGGTAGGGCTGGGCGATATGAGCAAAAATTCATATCTCTATTTTTTGGCTGATTTGTGGTATACGGTATATATCTCTGTATTTTGTATTTGGATTAAACAAATAAAGTGAATTTAAGCATGTAGGCATATATTATGTGCAAAAAAGGGTTAACATCACATTACATTCTAACATTGCAATCTAAAAACAAAAATAATGCTTTTAAAGCAGAAGTTAAATATATTAAATTAAAAATGAAAATAATAAAAAAGCACAGACTAATTGAGTAAAAAGGTTATTTTGATTACCCCATTACACTTTACAGTTAGTGCTATCATACAAATACACTTACTTGTAGGTTTAAAATTCTACTTATGTCACATTTATTGTCCAACTACAAATATTTCAGCAAAATGTATATTTTAGTCAGAGTTATTGCGCTTCTATTTCATTGAGCTCCGTCTGTTTGGCGCGCATGTGCGTGGCGGCGCTCGTTCTAAATGAAGTCTGTGAAGTTTAACAGAGATTCGCAAAGCAAAAGCTCATGCACTTCTGACAGCAAAATGGAAATATTTCCATGACTTTCTAACATTTACTGATGAAGAATATACCTGTGAAATGTAAGTTATGCATTTAGGAAAGCAGCACATCTCAAACACATTAAACAGCGTGAGTAGCATCTGTCAGCCTCACACGCAGCCTTTCTGTCAAAGCCGTTTTAAACTGAAACTAGGGCTGGGCGATATATCTCATAGGCGATATATCAGTCGATATATGCGTAGCTTGTCTGTGAACTACAGCTCTGTGTATTAAATGCCGCTCCATTTGAAAACAGGTGATGGAGATTTAGCGCTAATCAAGGAACCGGCTTTACTGACGAGATGCGCATGACTATCGCATGCAATATATCACCCAGCCCTAACTGAAACTATAAACTCCAGGCTACTATATCTTAATTTTTTTAAAAGCCCTTCATATAAAGCTTGTCACATGTTTAGAACAAATTGTATTATGCACTTTCTCCGAAGCAGTTCAGTCTGTGTCCTCCCTAGAATTTTTTTCAGATGCGCTCGTATCAAACTACTGTATATCGATATTAATGGTATTGCTTCATATCGTATCGCTTATAAAGAATATATCGATATCTTACAAACTCGATATACCGCCCAGCCCTATGAATACTTAGAAGGGAGTGGTTATTATGTGAGTATAGGAGAGCATAAGTCTAAGTGTACGTGCATGACATGCGGAGTCCCACAAGGCTCAAGTCTTGCACCGCTCTTGTTTAGCCTGTATATGCTCCAACTGAGTCAAATAATGACAAAGAACCAAATTGCCTATCACAGCTATGCAGATGACACCCAGATTTACCTAGCCTTATCTCCAAATGATTATAGCCCCATTGACTCCCTCTGCCAATGCATTGATAAAATTAACAGTTGGAGTAAACTGAAGTCATTGCATTTGGAAACAAAGATGAAATGCTCAAGGTAAATGCATACCTTGACTCTAGGGGTCAAACAACTAAAAATCAAGTCAAGAATCTTGGTGTGATTCTGGAGACAGATCTGAGCATATCACACCAGTCCTCAGGTCCTTACACTGGCTTCCAGTTACATTTAGGATTGATTTTAATTATTTTTTTCTCATTTATAAATCACTCAATGGCAGTGTTTCCCTGCCATTATATTTTAAGGAATTATCATACAATATTTCCTCAATGTGTAATTGTAATAGTAAATCCCCTTTATTTTCCAAAAAATAAGATTTTTTAAATTTTCATTAATTAAAAGATAAATTAAATGAATGTTTTATGCCTTAAAATGTAAATACACAACACAGAATTTCTGAGGAAAAAAAATCATAAGGCTATTGTAAGAATAAATGAAACATGCTAAAACAGAATTTGGTAACAATAAAACATAAGGTTGGAAAAAATAAAACATTTCATTGGGCCCTAAACATGTAATTTTTGTTCAACTTTTCATAAATTGATGTTAAATTATTAAAGTTTCATTATTTTAATTATTTAGACATGTTTTTTTATTAATACAATTTTATTTGACCATTAAAAAGATGTCCAGAAACATTAAAACGAATAAAACAGAATTACTTACTGAATCATTCATATCAAACGATTCGTTCAAAACGGCCGATTGAAAAGAAACGAAACAAGTGAGACCATCTGAATGGACCGTTGAATCACTGGCTCACTCGATTCGTTCAAAAACTGATTCATTCAAGGAATGAAACACTGCGTTGCTATGCACTGTTAAAACGAATAGCACATTTGTGCTCGCGGCCTCACACACGTGCTGATATACAGAAAAGTACATTGCTTGTGCAATGAATATAAAAGCGTAAAAACTCATTCATGGGTATTTTTTGTTTCATTGCTGGAATTATAAGGGCATTTATTCTAATGGGCTTCATTGCGCAGTGAATGCTTTTGGACTCTTAAGACGCGTTTTTTTTTTCTTTCTCAAAGTTGGATAATTATCAGCTCTCCTATCATCTCTCAGTCCCTCACAGTCACACAAACATTATGTCAGGAGAATATCTTTAAATTCTAATCAAGGAAAAATCATACCTTCTGCTGTCTTCTTTTTAAAGAACTTCAAAAGTTGCTCTTGAACCATTTTGCGTGAAAAATTAGGAAATTGCTTCCGCTTGTGCGCAGCTTGTAACAGTACCAAGTTCTGATTGCCCCGCAGCATCTTTCTCTAGCAAAGCGGCAACATCACGTGTATTACTTGTTCAGTCTATGAGCATGTATTGTTTCTTCACAAAGTGAAGATTCATGGATCTGTGTGAACTGGATCATTGTTGTCTGTATAACTTTTTAAAAAAAATAATGTTTTACCCTCAGATCTCAGATGCATTTTGAAGTCATTTACTTTCTTCATCCATTTATTATTTTACAGGTTTTATAACAAAAGTCACTGACTCTGATGAGCTGCCTACAAGGCATCTGCAGGTATCAAACTATCACATTATATATATATATATATATTTAGATTAAATGTTTTAAATAATTATTATATAACTGCATGATACATGAGCTATAATGGATTATGTTCATACATATACATCAAATTTAATTAAGACTCCATTGACTCTTATGCAAAAACACTTAATTATTTTTAGGCGGAAAACAGCAAGAAAATAGGTGCCCACAAAATGTTTGAGATTACACTAATGTAAAAACAAATTGAATCTATCTCACACACAACAGTTTTACGACTTAAAAAAAATCAACAAGAGACAATAAAATAAAGTTCTCATTGCCAGTTCCATCGCATTTTTAAGACCTTTAAAATGTGGATTTAAGACATTTTAATGATAAATAGGTGTAATGTAAGCTTTTAGGGATCTGCAGGCACCCTGTTAAATTATTGTAAACCTAATGTAACGTTACAACAATCATTATTAATGAAGAATAAAGACCAACCTCCATAATCCTTGTGTTTTATTATCCTCGGTTCTGGTTCCTCGTGCTTTATTCTCCTCGGTTCTGGTTCCTCGTGCTTTATTCTCCTCGGTTCTGGTTCCTCGTGCTTTATAATCCTCGGTTCTGGTTCCTCGTGCTTTATTCTCCTCGGTTCTGGTTTCTCGTGCTTTATTATCCTCGGTTCTGGTTCCTCCTGTTTTATTATCCTCGGTTCTGGTTCCTCGTGCTTTATTATCCTCGGTTCTGGTTCTGGTTCCTCGTGCTTTATTATCCTCGGTTCTGGTTCCTCGTGTTTTATTCTCCAGGGTTTGGGTTCTGGTTCCTCGTGCTTTATTATCCTCGGTTCTGGTTCCTCATGTTTTACTCTGCAGGTTTCTGGTTCACTCGTGTTCTCCTCTTTAACAAACACCATCTAAACAGCAGCAGATATCAGTTCAGATGATACTCCTGCAGATATTCCTGCTTGCTTCAAAACTTAGTCACGACTGTGATGATCAGAATATTACAGAGATTTACTGATCTGATTCAAAAACTGTATTTCTCTGTTTACAGAAACAATTTCTAGCCGTTTGTATTGAGCCAGCATCAGGACAAAACAACAGAGAGCGCGGTGAAACTGAACTTCTTCCTCTGGGGTTTAATAGTGTTTGGGAAACAAACGCATGTGTTTTAGCGCCACCCGCTGGACTGGAGTAAAGCGGCAGAGGAGGGAAATAATACGAGAGAAACTCCTAGCGATTTGTATTCATTCAGCATTGCATAATATTGTTAGATGACAACTAAAGGCAATCTTCTAAATGAGCAGCAAACAGCAAGATAGTAGAAATAGTAGTCTACTGTAATAAGAAACTGGTTGTGTCTTGACTCTTGAGAAATCCACCAGTAGGGTACAACGGGGCTAAATGCCCACCTTAAGAAAAACTGTGCTATTCACTGTGCCTAAAATGTATAATTGCAGAAAAAATATATACGTTGTATTGAACATTAATGGCACAACATATTTTGTGTGAAAATAAATCAAGTTGTTTATTTTGTTTAAAAATTGTATAAATCTATGAGGTGGCCACACAGTATTGATACAAATACTTCAGCAAAAATAATGTTTTTTTAATAATGTCTAAGTAAATACTTGTTCAAAACAATCACTTTAGAAAAGTTTGTACTATTTTCTGCTTATTTTGATTAACTTTAATTTTTGTTCAATAAATATACTGTCATTAAAATATCTTAATATAAATCATATTTTAAAATACAGAAACAAATTAATTTTAAAATGTAAATATTCTGAAAACATTGAAGGATATGCCATAATAATTGAATATAGATTTACAGTAGTAAATTATATTTTATTATATGATATGATTTAAATATGATGGTTTCATTCTAAACATGGTGATTATCTCTGATATGGACACCCAACATAATATATGATATTTACCATCTGAATCTAATCATGTCATGTCAACAAATGGATGTTAAAAATGAAACCTTTTTGTAAAGTGTTACTAATTAAAAGTGTTGGTTCTTGGATTGGTCTTACAGTTGATGAAAGCACAGTTTTTGGGAGAAGCTACCTCATCCTGTACCTCAGAGGGGATGTGACTGGGGACAGTGAGATAGAAAACATATTTTTGGATTTGATTGAGCTGGAGGAAGGAACAACTGCCATATACAAAGCTCTTAAAAAAGAGTCTCCTGGAAGCTGGCCTGAATATCTCAAGTCTCATCTGATTTGCTTAACAACCGATGGGGCATCTGTGATGACTGGAAGAGAAAGTGGCCTTATCACAAGGCTGAAAAAAGACTATACTTTACTGGAGAGTATCCACTGCTTTGCACACAGGCAATGACCAGAATGGGAAGGTCCTCAAAAAACTGGTGACTGCCAGTAAAACATACCTGGCAAGTTCTGCGGAGTGTGAAAGAGGCTTCTCTGCCCTCAGTGCCACTGCCACAGATGCAAGGAATCGCCTTCGAGCCAGCAGCCTTTTTGCTGTACTTTTCATTGACCTTAATGGCCCCCCTCTCCACATGTTTGACCCTTACCTCTATATTCAGTCCTAGTTTAGGGAGAAACATTGTCTGTCAACTGTCAGTAAAACGGGGAGAGACAAATCTGAAAATATCAGGCCACTGTGGGCCATTCTAAACAGTAGCGAATGAAGTGTTTTAGAAAATGTCCTCATCATTGGTTTAGTTGTTTACATGCTTACAGTGGAAGAAAGACATGTTTCTTTCCAATATTAGTTCTGAATGCAAAGTGTTAAAGGATTGTTTTTGTTGTACATTAACGTTAATAGAAATGTGCAAAATAATAAAAATGATAATTCATTCATTAGTAAATGCTCAGATTCATACAAGTGGTTTGAAATGTACACAAAAATAAAAAGAGTAAATAAAGTTAAATGTTTTTTTATTTTTTTATTGAATGGTTCTAAAAGGGTTGGGGAATGTGGGGGGTGGATAGGTAGGTCTAGGTGGACCCCCAAGAGCTTTAACACAATTCGAACACGATATGTGTTTTTTTAACGATATGTTTAATGAAATGTAGTGAAGTAAAAAGTATGATTCTGTGCTTTGGAATGTAGTGAAGTAAAAGTTAGTGAAAATAAAGCTACTCCAGTAAAGTACAGATACTTGAACAATGTACTTAAGTAAAACTATGCTCACATATTATTGTAGCCCAGTTTGTGCTGATTAAACTTTATCCATTAATATGTCACTGAAAAAAGATACTGAATAAGATGCTGAAAAACACAAATGTCAGGGCATGTAAAACTTCTCCAGGGCCCCCAAACCCCCTTCTCTAATCCTCACACACGAATACTGTTGATGCTGATAAAATACCATGCGAGTCTACTTAAAGTCCTTTTCATTCATTTGTGCAGATCGCCTTAAAAAATCCATTCCATTCACTCCAGTCCAGCGGGTGGCGCTAAAACACATTCGTTTGTTTGCCAAACCATTAAACCTCAGAGGAAGAAGTTTAGTTTTCACCATGATCTTTGTTGTTCTGTCGGTTAGTAATGTTGTTTCTGTAAACAGAGAAATACAGGTTTTGAATCAGGTCAGTAAACCTATAATATTCTCATCCTCACAGTCGTGACTAAGTGTTGAAGCAAGCAGGATTGTCTGGAGGAGAATCAGCTGAACTGAGATCTGCTGCTGTGAAGATGGTGTTTGTTAAAGAGGAGAGTGAGGAGAACACGATTGAACCAGAGCCCTGCAGAATAAAACAGGAGGAACCAGAACCCGAACCCTGGAGAATAAAACAGGAGGAACCAGAACCCTGCAGAATAAAACAGGAAGAACAAGAAGGTTGGTGTTTATTCTTCATTCATCTTTAATGACTGTTTGTGGTAATGTTACATTAGGTTTACAAAGCTTTAAATGTGGCATTTTGCACATTGTGGAATTATAATTTTGACATGAGCCATCAAGTAGCTTCAGGTAATAATGTAGCTATATATGACTATAAACTTTAAATGACTTCTGTTGTGATCTGGCACTATAGAGAATGTGAAGCTGGCGTCACGCCGCGTAGAGTTCTGGGAAACTGCTTTGTTTATCCGCCATACTGGGAGAATCACGCTGCCGTTCCTCTGTTGAGTTTAGGGCAGTATTTTGATTTTCTGTTGTGATTGTGGAAAATGTCATCACTGTTTGTCATTCATGCTGCATCGAGAATTGCAAAAGTAACTTCGGTACTCGTTCTGAGAGACAATGCAGTGATTTTTTCACCTTTTCTCTGTAAAAACCCCAGGGGAGCAGGTCGCAGAGATGACGAGAAGTAAAAAGGGTAGTAAATCTATTAATAATATCAATGATTAAACCCACTGCCTGTCACTCAATAAAATAATCATATTGCTGCAAAGTTTTGATTTTGTTTGGTTTAATAATTAACATCACTTTCTCGAGTATGACTCAGCTTGTGAATTAGCGAACTTGAACAGGGACATTGAAACGCTTAACACAAATAATGCGTCATGTGGCTTAATGCACCATGACAGTGATAAAGACAAAAATTGTAAAGGCTATACTACGTGCAGATAAACCCAAAATGTGTTTATTTACACGTTAAGTGTTTTCCTTACTAATAAAGCATAGTAAGTAAGTAAGTAAGTAAGTAAAGTTTATTTATATAGCACATTTATCTCAGCAAAGCTGAACAAAGTCGAAGATAAACATAAAATAAGCAAGACAGATAATACAGTAAAACAATACAACATAAATAAAATCCAATTAAAATGCCTGGGAATAAAGATATGTTTTCAACTTCGTTTTAAAAGTTGTAATAGAAGGTGCAAGGCGAATGTCTAGTGGCAGTTGATTCCAAAGACGGGGGGCAGCGATTGAAAAAGCCCTATCACCCTTTGTTTTTAAGCGCGAACGTGGGACAGCTAAGAAAGCCCTGTCAGAAGATCTTAAAGATCTGGAGGATGAAAGTGGAGTAAGATGATCTGTGAGATAAGATGGGGCTTGACCATTAAGTGCTTTAAAAACAAACAACAAAGTTTTAAATTTAATTCTAAAATGGACAGGAAGCCAGTGAAGAGAGGCTAAAATTGGTGTAACACGATCAGTTTTCTTAGCCCCAGTCAATAGCCTTGCAGCAGCATTTTGTACCATCTGTAAGCGTGCAATGGATGACTGAGGAAGACCCAAATATAGTGAATTACAGTAATCGAGGCGGGAGGTAATAAAAGCATGAATGACCTTCTCCAGATCATTAAAAGACAGAAATGATTTCAATCTTGAGATAATCCGTAACTGATAAAAACTGTTCTTGACAACTGTATTAATTTGTTTAGTTAAGCAAAGTTCAGAGTCCAGAATGACACCAAGATTCCTGACCTGAGAAGAGACAGAGGAGAAATGCTTGCCAAGCTCATCTATTAGACCACTTCTCAACTTTGGGGGGCCAAAGACGATTACTTCCGTTTTTTCTTCATTAAGTCGAAGAAAACAGCTTGACAACCATTTCTTAATGTCCCCAAGGCAGGCCAATAAGGGTTCAATGGTATCGCCAGCTTTCAATGGTATGTACAACTGGGTATCATCAGCATATAAATGAAATGAAACATTATGTCTCCTAATTATATCTCCCAATGGTCGCATATATAAATTAAAAAGAAGTGGCCCCAAAATGGATCCTTGAGGCACCCCACAGACAATAGGAGCAACAGATGAAGAGAACTTACCTAACTCAACAGAAAAAGTCCTGTCTCTAATATATGAATTAAACCACTGCAAAGCAATACCCCCGATACCAAACAAACGCTCTAACCGGCAGAGGAGAATATTATGATCAACTGTGTCGAAGGCAGCTGTAAGATCAAGAAGCAAAAGTACTGTATTTTTACCACTATCAACTGCAAGTAAAATGTCATTGAACACTTTAAGCAAAGCAGACTCAGTACTATGCTGTGCAGAGAAACCAGATTGAAGAGGTTCTGTTAAATTAGCTTCATTCAAAAAAGAAATCAATTGTGAATATACAACTTTTTCTAAAAGTTTTGATAAAAATGAAAGCTTAGAGACAGGCCTATAATTGTCAAGGCAACCTTCCTCCAAACCCTGTTTCTTAAGCAAAGGTTGAACTACAGCATGCTTAAAACATTTCGGGACTACCCCAGCAGTTAGGGACGAGTTAATCAATGACTGAATGGAAGTACCGATTTCAGAAAAAGAGGCCTTAATAATCTCAGAAGGAATGACATCAAGTGAAGAGGCAGTTGTCTTCATCTTATTGACCAAATCACAAAGTTCCCTCAAAGAAACATTTTGAAAACAAGAAAAGGAAGCCGGACTAGCCAGCGGAAACAGCAACAGATCTGATAACTGCAAGGTAAAAGAGGAGTGAATAGCTAACACTTTATCGGAGAAAATTTTTAAAAACATTTCACAGAGCTCAGTTGAGGGTTCCACATGAAACTGACAAACTGGATTAATTAAAGAACTGATTGTGGAAAACAAAATCCTAGGTCTATGAGAGTGTGTAGTAATCAAATCTGAAAAATATTTTGACCTAGCTGATTTTGCAGCATTCTGAAAGCTAATCAAACATTCTTTAAAAAACTCATAGGACACAATTAAAGAATCCTGTTTCCATTTCCTCTCAGCTCGACGACAAGCCTGCCTAAGAGAGCGAGCATGATCATCCAGCCAGTAATACGATTTCTGCTTGGGTAATTTCAACTTAAAAGGTGCAATAGCATCTAAAATATTAGAGCAAGATGCATAGAAAAAAGAAGTCAGTTCATCAGGCCCAATGGAAGACTCAACAGCATTCAAAATGGATCCATCAACAGCATTAGTACGATAGATTTCACTAAACTGAGAAAGAGTAGATGAATTTATACAACGAGAGTAATGGCCCGGATGCTTTTTCACCACTACAGAGTTCTCGACATGGACATTAAAAACAATTGGACTGTGATCGGAGAAGGAGACATCTTCTACGCTTACATTTTCTACAGTGACACCATTTGACAATATGAGGTCCAGAGTGTGACCATGGACATGAGTTGCTCCATTTATATGCTGCATAAAACCAAAAGATTCCAAAATGTTACAAAATTCACCGACCAAGGGTCGACCTGGGCAGCACACATGTACATTGAAATCTCCCAATAATAACAGCTGATCATATGATGGCATAATATGAGTTACAAATTCACAAAACTCTTGTATAAAAGCACTGTCAAAATTAGGTGGCCTATAAATAAGCGTGAAGAACACTGCAGTGGAATCAGACTCCAACACAATACACTGTAACTCAAACGATGAATAACTCCCAACACAAACGGGCCGTATATTAAGGGATTGTTTAAAAACCATGGCAACCCCACCGCCCTTGCCAGTACATCGTGGTGTACTAATAAAACAACAGTCCGGCGGACATAGTTCCTCAAAAACCGACGACTCACCAGCAGAGGCCCAAGTCTCAGTCAGGAATAGGATATCCAAGTTTCGTCTGGTACAAAAGTCATTTAAAATGAACGTCTTGTTGCACACGGACCTAGCATTGACTAGAGCCATGTTGAGATGAGACAGTGATGCCAGGTTCCGATCCAATCGAACAAAGTCCAGTTGGCGAAGATTTAAACATTCCACTCCTCTCCGGCGAAGTCGTAAACGCGGCAACGCGAAGATAGATGGATCACCGAAAACTGGATAGACTGGAAGATGAAAAGCATATCTATAATCCCAAGAGCGTCGCGCCAGGTTATGCCCCTCTAAACTTATTGTATCCAAGGAAAACTGGGTCGAAGATTGTATAGTGGAAGCAATTGCCCGTCTAATTCTCACCCGAACACCGCCACGACAACCTCTCTTTCTGCGGCGTTTCCGTAGAGGAGGAACGCAGCAAGGCAACCGGTGAACGCACTCTGGCGCAGGTTGATTAAAAGAGGATTGAGAGCGGGAGTAGAGAACAGGACAGCTTCCCAGGTAACCAGCTTCCATACAACATTTGATGTTGAATAGGGCTTGACGATCGTAGGTTAGCACTGAGTCTACATGATACCAGTGCAACACCACACAGAGTACAAACAGTACAGGTACAAGAGACTGAAACACACGAGAGAGACGGCATGCCGTGTGCACTGGCGCCATCTTGGAAAACTTTGCAGCATTTTAGCTAAGATGCATAGTATCTGCAGAAAAACTGATGAACCCAAAATATGAACTTTATATACTGTCTTAATGCATAAGCGTTTTCTTCAATATGATTTTCTATAGGGAGGAAAACACGTAATGTGTAATTAAACTTCTGTGTTATGTAAAACTATGGAAAGGATTCTTGCCAAATATTTAATGTCATCAGTTGGTTCAAGTACTGATCCTTTGCAGTTTGCATATAGACGAAATAGGGGTACTGATGATGCTGTGTTAACTATGATGAATTTTGTAACTTGTCATTTACAAAATTCAAATTCATATGCTAGATAGAATTTTATTTGTAGATTTTACATCAGCATTTAACACAATGAGGGTTGATATTCTGTTAGAACGGTTTAATATCTTTGGGTGTCAACCGGTGCCTGTTTTTGTGGATTAAGGACTTTCTGTTGTCCCATACTCAGAGGGTGTGGTGTAATGGTCAGCTGTCAGATAAATGCACTGTTAATACGGGGGCCCCTCAAGGAAGTGTCATATCACCTGTATTATTCTCACTGTATATTAATGATTTTATGATTCACAATTTTAATTTTAAACTTTTTAAGTATGCAGATGATATGGCTTTGGTAGGGCTTCTCCAAAAAAATGATATAAATGAGTCGGTTGATATATGAAATATGTTGAGGAACTCTTGGGCTGGTGTAAGAATAGTGCACTGATATTAAATATAAACAAAACTAAGGAATTAGTCATCAGTCGTACTAGGCAATATGTTGCAGTTGTGCCTGTATCGATAGAGAGTCACTCAGTTGAGATTGTTGATAATATTAAATATCTTGGCACATTCATTGATAGTAAACTGAGTTTTGTGGATAACACTAATTATATTTTGAAAAAATGCATGCAACATCTATTCCTAATACGGAGAATCAGTAGGTTTGGAGTGAGCCAAAACATATTGGAGATTGCCTACAAATCACTGGTAGAGAGTGTGCTGACCTATAATTTAACTTCATGGTATGGGCACCTTAATTGTAAGCAGAAAAATAGTCTGGCAAGAGTCACTAACATAGCTAATAAAATCATCGGCAGACCACAGAGTAAGTTGGGTGAGGTTTACACCTCAAGATGTATTGGGAAAGCGGAGCGTATTTTAAAAGACCCATCTCATCCTCTGTGTGATCAATTTGTTTTATTGGCCTCTGGGAGATGATTTTTAATGCCTAGAGCAAAGACAACTATCTATAAAAGATCTTTTGTACCTGCTGCGGTAGGATATCTTAACCAAAAGGTGTGATTCAGTATGATGTGTTTTTCTATGTGTTTTTGTAGTATTATGTGTTTGTATGTGTATTTGGTTTTTGCTGGTGTGGTCAAAGACAAATTTCAACCATGGTTGATAATAAAGATGTATTATTATTATTAAACAAGTTAATATTTTGGCCTCATCTGCATGTGTTTTAGCATCACTGTCTTACTACATTAAACCCACATTTTAAAATGCTACAAAACTGTCCAACCTTCCAGGGATTCAATTCTAAATCAAATCAAATCACTTTTATTGTCACATCATCACAGCACAAGTGCCTTGGTGAGTGAAATTCTTGAGAGCGTGCTCCAAACAGTGCAAAAACAAAAACAGTTTACATATAGACAGTACATATTTACAGACTGTACAGAAGACAATGTGCAAAATACACATACACATACTCAATACACACAGTGTACTATAAAGACAGTCTTAGTTACCAACACTATGTACACATTTTACATTATGTACACATCTAAACATTGTAGTATGTTAAGGTGCAACGGATTATAGATTTACAACAGATTAGTTGTGCAATAGATAGTTGTGCAAAGGTGCAACAGATTATACATATGCAATGCCGTGGATGTGCATTGTATGGTATCCAGTGATAGCAGATAGGTTGTATTATTGCAGTGTGTGCGTGTAGTCCAGTGAACGGCGGTAAAGTGCAATGCATGGCATGATGTGTGAGTGGGAGTGTGATGTAGGGTGAGTTATTTCTGACTGTTCATTTGCCTGATAGCCTGAGGGAAAAAGCTGTCCCTCAGTCGGCTAGTGCGGGATCGGATGCTGCGGAGACGTCTCCCTGAGGGCAACAGAGAGAGCAGTCTGTGGGATGGATGGCTGGAGTCCTTGATGATCCTCCTGGCTTTCCTTATACACCGCCTGGTGTAGATGTCCTGGAGGGAGGGAAGCTCACCTCCAACAATGTGGCGGGCATTCGCACAACCCTTTGCAGAGCTTTGCGGTTGCCAGCGGTGCTGTTTCCAAACCAGGCGGTGATGCAGCCGGTCAGGATGCTCTCCACAGTGCAGGTGTAGAAGGATCTGAGGATGCTGGGGCTCATTCCAAACTTCCTCAGCCGTCTCAGGAAGAAGAGGCGCTGATGTGCCTTCTTCAGCACTGCATCTGTGTGAGTGGACCATGTGAGATCCTCGGTGATGTGAACGCCGAGGAACTCAAAGCTGTTTACCCGCTCCACAGGTGTCTTGTCGATGGTGATGGGTGTGTGTTCTCTGCTCTGTCTCCTGAAATCCACCACCAGCTCCTTGGTCTTGTCGATGTTGAGTGAGAGGTGGTTCTCCTGGCACCATTTAGTCAGGGTACTCACCTCCTCTCTGTAGGCCGTCTCATCGTTGTCGGTGATCAGGCCTATCACCGTTGTGTCATCGGCAAATTTGACGATGACGTTGGAGCTGTGTGTAGCTGTACAGCCGTGTGTGTACAGGGAGTACAGGAGTGGGCTGAGAACGCAGCCCTGCGGAGCACCAGTGTTGAGGGTCAGCGGAGATGAAGTGTTGTTGCCCATTCTGACCACCTGACTTCTGCCTGTCAGGAAGTCCAGGATCCAGCTGCACAGAGATCTGTTCAGTCCCAGAGTCTGGAGCTTCTCAACCAGTGTGGCAGGCACTATGGTGTTAAATGCTGAACTATAATCCACGAACAGCATCCTCACATAGGTGTTCTTATTTTCCAGGTGGGAGAGAGCAGTGTGCAGGGTGAAGGCAATAGCGTCGTCTGTGGAACGGTTTCTGCGGTATGCAAATTGTAGTGGGTCCAGTGAGGCAGGCAGCACAGAGCAGATGTGGTCTCTGATGAGCTTCTCAAAACACTTGCTGAAGATGGGTGTCAGAGCAACGGCCTCCAGTCGTTCAAGCATGTGATTTTATTTTTCTTAGGTATGGGCACAATGGTGGATTTTTTGAAGCATGAGGGAACCACAGACAGAGAGAGGGACAGATTGAAGATGTCTGTAAAAACCCCGGCTAGTTGGTAAGCGCATGCTTTGAGCACACGGCCTGGGATGCCATCAGGGCCCACAGCTTTGCGGATGTTCAACCGTTTGAAGGATCGAGTTACATCTGCAACAGAAAGGGATAGTGGACTCACCTCTTCTGCAGCAGCCGTGGGAGCGCTCTCTGTGTGGGCGGTGTTATGAGCCTCGAAACGAGCATAAAAGGTATTCAGCTCATCCGGTAGAGAGGCCGCAATGTTCACAGTGGCTGGTTTATTCCCTTTAAAACCTGTGATGTTGTTGATGCCCTGCCACATGCTTCTTGGGTTATTGTTGTTGAATTGTTCTTCAACTTTGTTTTTATATTGTCGTTTGGCTGCTTTGATGGATCTCCTGAGATCGTAACTGGCTTGTTTCCGATCGTCAGTGTTTCCGGATTTAAAGGCAGATGTCCGCGCTGACAAGGCTGATCGAACATCGCTGTTAATCCACGGTTTTTGGTTGGGGTAGATGCGTATCGTTTTGGTCGGAATAACGTCCTCTATACACGTCCTAGTTCTAGTTGTCATTTGTTGAAATAAATATAAACATACAGGCCCGGTTTCACAGACAGGTCTTAGACTAAACCAGGATTAGGCCGTAGTTCAATTGGGACATTTAAGTAGTTTTTATAAATTTGCTTAGAAAAAAACAACAACTGGTGTGCATCATGAGACAAAACAAAAGCACTGATATTTTAAGATCAGTCAGTGCAAGCTCAGTGAAAGCTCAGACTTGGGCTACATTTTGGTCTATGACTAGGCTTAAGCCTTGTCTGTGAAACCGGGGGACAGTGTGCTTGTGTCTGTCTGATGAATGTGACCCACAATCACTGATTCTCCTCCGTGGCCATGGAAAAATTCATATTTTACAATGACAACAATTAGAGCTGTAGCTATCGAATATTTTAGTAATCGAGTATTCTACCGAAAATTCCATCGATTAATTGGATAAGAACAACTTTTTCTTTATAAAGAGCAATACTAAATATACAAGAGAAAATAAGACAGGTCTCTTAAAATGAACAAGTAATTAATTAATTTTCAGGGAGGAGACTGCGGAGGTCTCCAAGCCAGGACCAACAGACTGAAAGACAGCTTCATCCACCAGGCTCCCGTCCTTGCCCCCCCCCACACACACACACACGCACACACACACACTGTGACAAGCACCGGTCACTTTGTACAGCATTGGACTGACCTCATTCAACTACCTCTTCTGACAGTCTGAATAAAGACTCTTTTTGTCACTTTAAATAGAATAGACTTCATAAGCTCTTTGCACTACACCACTTATATTCTGCACTGTTTGTTTGTTTGTTTATCTCGCTGGTTTGCACTATCTACCATGTGCCTTATGCCACTTTATCCATTTTTATATTATTATTTTTTATTTTTATTTTATGTTTTATTTTTTTCTACATGTCCTTATTTGTATATTTGTAATAGTTGCATTTTTGTGTACGTGTGTATATATATATATATATATTTGATTTGTACTTATCTGTATTTGTGCGTTCTACTGTTAGTGTTTAGTGTTAACTATGCACCAAGGAGTAAGAGAGTACCGCAATTTCAATTCTCTGTATGTATGTACGGTACATGTGGCAGAATTGACAATAAAGCTGACTTTGACTTTGACTAATTTGCTTCCTTTTTAGAAAAATTAACATGTTTATTGCTGAAATTGCATACATTAATAAATGTGAAAACTAAACCCATTTAGTGCATTTAATTGCCATAATACATTCAAAATACAAATATATAAAAATCAATTTCAAATTACTTTAAACTTTAAGGTAAACATAGTACAACCTAAAACTAAGCCATAAATCAAAATAATAGTAATAAAAAATATATATATAATAAAAACTAAACATTGTGCAACTTAACTTTCAAGTTTCAGCCTAACTACAGCTCAGGCATGACACAAGTCTTTACTGTCTTAGAGGGCTTTGTGGCTTTTGTAAGAGGCAAACATTAGTGGACAGGAAGCTAACGTGGAACAAAAATGTGGAGTCCATACACATAACATTTATTAACACATTTTTCAGCAACATGAAATTAAAGTTATTTGCAGAATAAACCCTCTCAAATGTCTCTCTGCATACTAGTGTGTGTGTGTGCATGTGTGATCCTTTAAAGGAGCATGTGGTTGCAAACACAGTGCTCTGTGTGTAGTTACAGTAAATGGTAGGGATGCACTGAAATGAATATTCTGGGCCGAAACCGAGAATTCTGGATGTGCTTGGTCGAAAACCGAAACTGAAAATGCTTTGTAATATTTTTTTTTTTATTAAATAATGCAAAAAAATGATTTTTGTAAGACTTTTTAATTTAACTCAATTTTAATGACACAGAATTTAAAAACCACAAGCCAATAAAATAACCACACTTTTATTGAAAGAAAATTGGACAGAAAATATATTAATATTAAATATCAATGTATTATTTTTATTCAGTTCTATGCAACAGAATCAGACATAACTGTTGTTGTTGTTGTTTTTCACTAATTATCCAAATAATGTATAGTCCTGCAAACAGGGTTTTTCCTTTCTCAGAATGTGGCGGAGGTGGTCCCATCCTGATCATGTGCACACCCTTCAACTGCCTGAAGCAAACAGTTTTTACACGCAACGTATTTTAGGTGTTATAATAACTATATGATTGAAGAAAATGACAATTATAAAGTTATGTTTTATTTTCTGTCACCTAATGTTTTATTGTTATTTATTCTTAAAATAGCCTTATGAAATGTTTTATTTTTCCTCAGAAATTATGTGTTGTGTATTTGGTTATCAAATGAAGGCATAAAACATTCATTTAATTTATCTTTAAATTATTGAAAATTAAACTTTTTGGCAAACAAAGGGGATTTACTATTAAAGTTAAAACATAAAAGAAATGTTGTGTGATCATTCCTTAAAAAATAAAGTTTTCATAATTTTAGTAGTAGTTGTAGTATGTACATTCTGCTGAACAATAATAATATATTTCTGCTGCAATGTCTTTAAATTAAACCAGACTTTTATTTTGACGGGTTGCCGTGAATACCTTTACATTTCTGTGTGTATATGATATGATGCTAGTTTTACTCAAATGAAACGCTGATGAAATGACTCTCAGATCAGTTCTGGAGATGTTGTTCATGTGTTTATGTCCTTATTGAGACGGCAGACGCTGAAATCACCACGAGCGTTGTGTGCTTCAGTGTGTGTGTGGTAAAGGAAAACGCGCGTCTCTGCAATTCAATCATACAGAGATATGATCGCGTAATATGAGTTAATGCTCATTAGATCGCGTAAATCAGTGGAAAATGAATAGAAATTATGATTCTGTGTAAAGAAACATCAAGTAAACATAAAAACCCTGGAAGAGCTATATTATCAGCGCATGTGAGCAGAGCAGAGCGGGAGCAGATCAATGAAGGAGATGTTATCAGTGTTGCCCAGTACAGCTGTACTACAGCACACCACAGCACAGTAGCGCTACTGCAAACAGGAACAAGTATACTACATAGAAATTTCCTGTCGGCGCGTTATTTGAGTGGACTATGCTTTTCCGGTGAGCATGAGCGGTAACTGAGCAGAATGCACATTGATACAATATTGAACGTAGCGTCACACTGTTCAGTGATGACGGCTGGAAATCTGAATACTAAGGCGGTGCGGCGTCGCATATATTTTCGGGGGCCGAAAAATCAGTGCATCCCTAGTAAAATGGACTAAACGATTCTTCGAGGCATATAATTTGCCTCGAGGATGTTTTGTATTTGAATTACTCGAGGAATCGTTTCAGCCCTAGGTACTCACTACAAAAAACTTTTTTTTGCCTCAGTCATGTAATTAATTCATAAAAATACACCAGAATGATCATAATGTTTTACAGCAGCTGTCTTGTTTCTGTTATTACATCAGGACTCACTTTCATATTTCTCTTTGAATTTTGGTTTATTTAAAGTGATTTTTTTTTTCATTTCAGACCTGATGGAAGAGAGCGAGGAGAGTAAAGAACTGAGTGAAGAGGAGGAGAAACATCATGACAAACCTGCAGATAAACCTTGGAAGACTACAAAGACATTTTTAAAGAAAAGAAGAGCCAAGAAATCTATCACCTGCACTCAGTGTGGAAAGAGTTTCCCATACAAATCAGTGCTTGAGCGTCACATGAGGGTTCACACCAGAGAGAAGCCGTTCACGTGTGATCAGTGTGGACAGAGTTTCGCACAACAAGGAAACCTTAAAGGACACATGAAAGTTCACACTGGAGAAAAGCCATTCCCATGTGATCAGTGCAGGAAGAGTTTCTCACACAAACATGGTCTTGAGCGTCACATGAAAGTTCACACTGGAGAGAAGCCCAGTGTGATCAGTGCGGAGATCAATTAAAAGAAAAAGGAAACCTTAAAGAACACATGAAAATCCACACTGGAGAAAAAACATTTTCATGCGATCAGTGCGGGAAGAGTTTCTCAAACAAACAATATCTTGTGCTTCACATGAGAGTTCACACAGGAGAGAAGCCATTCCCATGTGATCAGTGCGGGAAAAGTTTCACACAATCAGCACACCTTAGAGTACACATGAGGATTCACACAGGAGAGAAGCCGTTTGCGTGTGATATATGTGAAAAGAGATTCACAAAAATACTCTTGACTTTCACATGAGGATCCACACCGGAGTGAAGCCGTTCATGTGCGATGATTGTGAAAATAGATTCTCAAACAAATATAGTCTTGAGTGTCACATGAGAGTTCACACTGGAGAGAAGCCATTCGCGTGTGATCAGTGTGGGAAGAGCTTCACGCAATTAGCACACCTTAAAGGACACATGAGGATTCACACCGGAGAGAAGCCATTCAAGTGTGATCAGTGTGGGAAAAGTTTCACGAACAAGCAAGGTCTTACTGTTCACATGAGGATCCACACCGGAGAAAAGCCGTTCAAGTGTGATCAGTGCGGCAAAACATGTATTCGGTCCTCAAACCTGAAGGCACACCTGACAGTTCATACGAATGAGAAGCCACATTCCTGCTCTGAATGTGGAAAGAGTTTTTCACTGCTGCAGAGTTTACATGTACATCAGAAAACTCACACTGGTGTGAGAGAGTACTTATGTTTTGAGTGTGACAAGACTTTTACTACAGCGAGACAGTTAAAACTGCACCAGAGGATTCACACTGGAGAGAAACCTTACAAGTGTTCACACTGTAACAAGACATTCAGTCGGTCAGATTCTCTGAAAACACATGAGAAGATCCACAGCAGAGAGAAGCTGCACACATGTGATCAGTGCGGAAAGAGTTTCTCTTCTAAAAGTCACCTGAAGATACACATGAAGATCCATGCAGTGGAGTAACCACATCACTGCTATCTAGATGCTGCTGTGGATCTTCTCATGTGTTTTCAGATACATAAAATAGCTATTTAGGGAAAGGTTTGTCCATTTACCTTCTTTATTCACATATACAAACGTGGTCAGAATTGTTGGTACCCTTGGTAAATATGATCAAAGAAGGCTGTAAAAATAAAAAATCTGCATTAAGAAATTCACAAAAATCTAACCTTTCATTGAACTAAAACAACTTAACATGGAAAATCTCATTATGAAATAAATGTTTTTTTTTTTCTCAAATACACGTTGGACACAATTATTGGTACCCCTAGAAATTATTATGAGTAAAATATCTCTGAAGTATATCCCCATTCATATTCACAATTTTGAGCACTCCAGGGGGATTATGAACATGAAATTATCCAGCCATGGCTTCCTGTTTCACGGAAATATAAATAGGAGGGAAAACAAAGCAAAAATTCCCTTAATCATCCATCACAATGAGCAGGGCTGGATTGGTAATCGGGCATACCGGGCATTTTCCCGGTGGGCCGACGCACTGAAGGGGCCGACATATTTTTTATTTTATTTTTTGACAAGGACCATCACGCAGGGACAGCGAGCAGCCAGTGGCCCATTGGTTTGTCTCCTGTATTGACAGCGTAAACCACCCAATCACAATGCGCTATAGACGGAGCGGTGAAGTATTTTGCTCCGCCTATATAAAGATCGCTTCACCCCTCTTCCTCGTCGGCTTTTCCCACGTTTCACAGCTTTATCAAGATGCTCTGCGGTGAGTGATGCGGGATAAAGAGCCAGGCAGGAGGAGGAGAGCAGTTGAATCGGTAAAGAATTTGATAGGGACTCGCAATGGAGGCAGGCATCTAACCTATTCTAATGTGTGCAAGCGACACGAGTGTAGAATACGTAAACACTTTTGAATAAAATGTAAATTTGTCCCCCGCGATTTTTTGGCCAAGTCAAGTCAAGTGTGTTCATAGAGGTTTCCATGGGCCAATGCGAATAAATCTAGATTTACATTCGAAAAGACATGATATTGTCGGACCTGACGTTTTATTCTTATCCAAAACAACTAGATGCAATGATACATATCTACACTAACAGTCAAAAGGTTTTGAACAGTAAGATTTTTGTTTTTTAAAGAATTCTCTTCTGCTCACCAAGCCTGCATTTATTTGATCCAAAATACTGCAAAAGCAGCAATATTGTGAAATATTTTTACTATTTAAAATAACTGCTTATTATTTGGATATATTTTAAAATGTAATTTATTTCTGTGATCAAAGCTGAATTTTCAGCATCATCACTCCAGTCTTCAGTGTCACACGATCCTTCAGAAATTATTCTAATATGCTGATTTGCTGCTCAAGAAACATTTATTATTATTATTATCAATATTTAAAACAGTCGAGTAATTTTTTTTCTGGATTCTTTGATGAATAGAAAGATCCAAAGATCAGCGTTTATCTGAAATAAAAAAGGTTTTGTAACATTATACACGATTGGAGTCAGTATAATTTTTTTTGTTTTTTGGGAAAGAAATTTTAGAAATTAATACTTTTATTTAGCAAGGATGCTTTAAATTGATCAAAAATGATGATAAAGACATTTATAATGTTACAAAAGATTTCTATTTCAGATAAATGTTATTAATTTTTCTATTAATCAAAGAAACCTGAAATAAAATCTGTTTTCAGCATAATTATAATAAATGTATTTTGAGCAGCAAATCAGAATATTTGAATGATTTCTGAACGATCATGACTGGAGTAATGACGCTGAAAATTCAGCTTTGAAATCACAGGAATAATCACATTTTAAAATCTATTCAAATAGAAAACAGTTATTTTAAATAGTAAAAATATTTCACAATATTACTGCTTTTGCTGAATTTTGGATCAAATATATGCAAGGTTGGTGAGCAGAAGAGACTTTGTTAAAAAAATAATAAAAAAATCTTACTGTTCAAAAACTTTTGACTGGTAGTGTACATCATCTATATACAGTATAGATATATATATAAATAATGTGGTGGTGGGCTGCCTGGACCAAAAAATGCCAGGACCGATTTTTTGTCCCAGCCCTGACAATGAGAAATATAGCTGCAAGCAGCAATGAAGGGGCCAAGCACTCCAGCGGCAAAATGAGGAGCTAAGCATAGCATGGAGCATCAGACCAACTGCAGAAATGAGTAATTAAAGCCATTTTAAGATTATTGTAGTCCAATTGGCTGAAAAATCATTTAAAACTACTAGTAATATGATTGAATGACTTTTAACTTTTGACCAACAGGTGGCACCGTTATCAAATCGATGTGGTGTGTAGGGATGCAACGATTATAGATTTTGTTGGTACGATTATAGTCTGAGGAATAATCACGGTTTCACGATTATTACGATTATTATGCATTTATTAATTTCACAACATAAAATCACATAAACACTCTTTAGATATTAAAGTATGTATTTCTGCCTTTTGAAACAGAAATAACACAGTAATCAATAATACAGCACAAAATAATAATTCTAAAGAAAAAAAGTCCATTGCTCCTATTGCAATTAAAAGATGTGACCTCTGCTCTGTAAACATCCATGTCAGTATTTCTCTTTTGAAAATAACAAATGGAAATAGATCACAAATGTATTTGGTGTTCATTTTGTATACTCTTTCTACATTTCTTTTGGACCTTAGTTACTGAACTTGGAAAGATGGTGAAAAAAAGTGACTTATGAATAATACTGTAACAGGGATGATAAATCACAATGTTAATTAAGTATTATTAATATAAGACTAATATTAACTTTATTTATCCCACAGAGGACACTGTTACTAATGAGGGGAATAAACTAAACTATTATTGTAATCAACTGTCATCCATACTTATTTATTTTAATAATCTTTATTCATCTGATTTTACATATGGCCTGAGAAAATCATGTCTATTATTTTGGTTTGTGAGATCGAGATCGAGCAGCCCACACAAACATTTAGGAGGACAGAAACTTGTCAACGCTGCCCAGCGACTTTCATTAATAAAATAATTAGATACTGGATCTACATTATAATAATCAGCAAAGAGGGGGTAAAATGACTGTTTAAATAACTGAACTCAAATCTACATTGTTTGCAGTGACGTGCAGATGCAGGTAGGCTAATTCATGCACGCAACTGTCACCTCTCTCGCGCGCGCGCGCGCTTGCTCTTGCTCTTGCTCTTGCTCTCTCTCTCTCTCTCTCTCTCTCTCTCTCTCTCTCTCTGCACTATTTCATCTCTGTCTGAAGCGGGCAGAATGCTAGAGCTAACGAACTTCGCGTCAGGTGGTCCTTGCCTTCACGTCGTGCATTAAAATCGTTTATTGCACAGCGAGAACAGGTTGGCTAGCCGTGCATTATCCCTCATGTATACTCTTTAACAGCAATTTTTACGGCAATATTTAAATGATGCCCTGGTCATTCTTGGCGTACCCAAAATGGTCCCACACTATCGACTTCAGACATTCTCTGGTGGAAATAAAGGATTGCTCTTAGGTTCCTCTGTCATAGTTAATCTAGTGTGTGTAGTAGCCTTCGTGTCTCTGATAAGCACGTCATTTCAAGCTGGTGCACCACTAGTGTAACTTTGTTTTCATTTTGCGCGAGTTGCAACAGTTCCGTTCCGTGCAACAGAAACACTCGGTGTAGCAGAGCCTTTACGATTAATTAACCGTGACGTTTTAAAGCGCGGTTAATAGTAAAACCGGTTAATCGCTGCATCCCTAGTGGTGTGTTTTGTGTGAGGTGTTCTCAACTATTAATACCAGTCTCATTACAATAGGCAAAATTCACAGAAAGCTATTAGCATTTATTTGACATTTCATTGTAACTTTTGACCACAAGGTGGCACTGTCTCAACTTTTTGAGTACGTTCAGGTCATGGTCTCCATGGTACATATAAAGTTTCGTAATGGTACACCAATGCATTCGTAAAATATAGCATTTTATATCATAATACTCTATTATTGTTACAGAGGAGGCTCCTGTACCGCCTCCTCCGCACCACCAGAGGGATCCGTCTCCTGAATATTAGCACTCTTGTTGAACTCAAATTCCCATCATGCCTCTTACCTGGGACTGATTGCACATCACACCTGCACCTCGTTCACACACACACACCACATCCCTGCGAAGTCTTGATTTGCCCGGCTGTCATTTCTGAGCGTTATTTACCTGTGTTGATACCTCTTGACCATGGACTGTTCCCATTTCTGATTGTTCTCTGCCTGCCCCGACCCAGATTGTTTACTGGACTCTGATTCTGGACGACCACCTCGACTCTTTGCCTGACTTTCGACTCTGTCTCTGCCTTGCCTCCATTGCCCTGTTTGCTGGTATTTACTCTGCCTGTTTGACCATTCTGCTAAAAGCTGCAAATGGATCCAACCCAATCTGATCTTTCACAACAGAAGACTTAGCCACCCAGTGATCCAGCAGCTCTCATGCAACTGTCCACTGAATTATCTGCCCAAGCCTCGCAATTGGCGTTACACCAACATCAGTTGAATCGACTGACAACCCTAACAGAGGAACTTGTCCAGGCATTGCAAGGCCTCCGTTTGTCGTCGACCAACACCACGGCCAATCAACCACCCGCTCAGAGTAACCCTCCACCTGCTGCAACTCCTCCAATTAGCCCTCGACTCGCTTTCCCAGAAAAGTTCGACGGAACCCCAACCAAGTGCAAAGGTTTCTTACTACAATGTTCACTCTTCGTCAGCCAGCAGTCATCGCTATACCCCTCAGAATCAAGCCATATAGCTTTTGTTTGTTCATTACTCACCGGGAGAACGTTGGAGTGGGCTACAGCAGTCTGGAGGACGGACAGGTCCACATTTCCCAACTTTGAGGCTTTTCTCCAGCAATTTCGTGAAGTTTTTGAACATCCCACCGAAAAAGGAAATGCCGGCGAGCAATTGTTAACCCCTTCTCAGGGAAGAAGATCGGCCGCCGAGTACGCTCTCTCTTTCCGCACTCTCGCGGCTCAAACCACCTGGGTGGAAGACACACTGAAACTCCTGTTTAGAAGAGGATTGACATCAGAATTACAGTCCGAACTGGCCTGAGGGAGAAAGCCTGAGTGAGTTCATCGATCTCGCAATTCAAATCGATAACTTAATCCGGTCACAACGCGAGCCACACCCCACTATCCTTATGAAACTGCTACCGCAAGCGAACCCATGCAGCTAGGAGTTACTCACCTCACTCCTGAAGAACGTGAATGCCGCATGCAGAACCATCTGTGTCTTTATTGTGGTCAATCAGGACATTTGAAGACTTCCTGCCCGGTTCGTCCCATCGCCCAAAAGTCAATCAGTGAGTGTTCAAGCCAAAAATACAACCTTCATATCCAGTTTTAAATTGCCTGCTCAGTTAATTATCCAAGATAAAGTAATCACTACTGTAGAACCTTATTGAACAAAGACCAAACAATTATAGAATCTCGCATACCAAAGAGAAAACTTAGGCGATTCCCTTCGAGTCAGAAAATTGACCAAGCCTACTGACGTATATGAATCTGCTAGGATATGTTCTTCATTTGATGAAATAACTGAGCAGAAGATTTACGCAAGGAAAATGAGCCATGCGGGGCGGGTCGGCTTTTTTGCCAAATAAACCTTTTTTCTTTCTTTTTTTCAACATTTTTTATTTATGTGTGTGTGTGTGATGTGTGGAACATGGCTGTATCTGCATGATTACCATCTATATGAACGCACATCAGCATGTAATTACCAACTACATGACTGCTATCAACAGTTGTTTTTTTTCACACATAACACAACATAACATCCAAAATATAACAAAATAAAACAACAGACACATACTCAACATCTCAAGGTCCAATCAAAGAGGGGGGGGGGGAATAAAAACACAAAAGTCACTCCTTTATACAATCACTCAAACTCAATCGGTGAGTGTTCAAGCCAAAAATACAACCTTCATATCCAGTTTTAAATTGCCTGCTCAGTTGATTATCCAAGATAAAGTAATCACTACTGTAGAACCTTATTGAACCCTACATGACTGCTATCAACAGTTGTTTTTTTTCACACATAACACAACATAACATCCAAAATATAACAAAATAAAACAACAGACACATACTCAACATCTCAAGGTCCAATCAAAGAGGGGGGGGGGGAATAAAAACACAAAAGTCACTCCTTTATACAATCACTCAAACTCAACACTCAAACTCAACATTCACGTATATCCATCAAAAAACACTGCCAAGCATCGATGGTCGAGGCCCTGGCCCCACCAACTCGCGCCGTTGTACATTCACATGACACTATTTGCAGGAGGCTACGGATCCAATATGTTTTTCCACACATGTGTGGTGCAAACCAGTTCTGGATTATTGTCTTCTTCGCAGCTGTAAAACTAGCAAACAACATTCTCTTTTGCATTGAATTAATACAGAGACCAGAATCATCATTAAGAAGACACAAACTTGGGTTAACAGACCAATCAATTTGCAGTAATGATGACAAAACCAGGTTTACATGTGTCCATAGACTGATGACGACAGGACATTCCCAAAACATAAGCAGAAAAGTGCCTGATGATGTAGTGTTACATATATGGCAGTTCAAATTTAATTGTAGTTTCATTTTAAATCTTTTGTAAGGAGTTATGTATGCTCTATGAATGACTTTGAAGTGAATAAAACGATGAGCCAGATTTTTAGACGTTAAGCTGAGATTAGACCATACTCTCGCCCAGTCGCAGATAAATTAAGGTCAGATAATTCCCTATTCCAAATAGTTTTAATAGAAAGAGGTTTTGTAATGCAATCAATAATTTTATTATATACAGTATATTAAGGAAACAGATGGCAGACCAGCAGATGGTGCAATCCAGTCCCACATAGGATGAGAGGAAATAGAAGATGCCCACGGAACGCCATACGCTTTGAGAGCAGAACATAATTGAAGAAAGACAAAAATATGCGGATGCTGGTAGACAAAATTTGGTTCTTAATGTCTGAAATGAACAGAGGCCCTGGTTATCATATATATCACCGCATGTGTTTACACCTAAAGAAGACCAAGAGGGTTGGACAAATGGACGATTTCCGCATACAAAATTAAAATTGTGCCATAAAGGAGTACTGTTACAAAATTTGAAGGGTCCACCTATCCGACGTTCAACCGTTTTCCAGATTTTAATAGAGTTACTGTACGTTCACACCAGACGCAACTTGCGTGAATAAATCGCGCTATTTGCGCGTAGTTGGACGCTTGAACATTTTGAATTTACTCGCTTCATTCGTGCGTGGAATTCGCATCATGGGAGGGGCTTCTGCCACTGTAAACAGTACCGGTAATGGCAGTGCTTTGAATACAACCGGCATCCTAGTTTTCCTCATCTACTTTGTACTTTGTGATCAACAAACAAACAAAAATTAGGGCTGCATGATAAATCGCATGTGATTGTCATGCACATCTCGTCAGTAAGGCAGGTTCTGTGATCTCCATCACGTGCTTTCAGATGGAGCTGCATTTAATACACAGAGCTTTAGATCACAGCAATAACATGTTCACTCACTTTCTTTCAAGCAAAATCCTTTTTATTCCTGTTTCTGTAAAAGTATGAAAATGTATCATACAGCTCCGGGTGTCCACATACAGCAATGATTATTTTGTCCTCCATTGTTGTTTCGGATTCCCTCCGCTCCCTACGTCGTAACCACGTCACTACTAGAGCAAGCTCCTGATTGATTAATGCGGCGCGAATATTCCCCAAAGTTCAGATTTTTCAACTCGCGCGGCAAACAACCGAAACGCTCAATTCGCGCCACCTCATTCGTGGGAACCGCGCCGCAGGATGTCTATTCGCGTCTTTGCATTGACTTAACATGTAAATCACTCGCGCTTAACGCTTCATTCGCGTCTGGTGTGAACGCACCTTTAGCCACAACCGGACCAAATTTATAATTATCCCCTTTTTTTCCTGTGCCAGTAAATAAAATATCTTGAAGTCTATTTGGTTTAACCTTGTCAGCTTCAATCACCCTCCATGAAACTGTAGATTGAGGATCAACCCAATTATGAAGAGCCTTAAGCTGGAACGACCAATAATACAGTTAAAAATTTGGTACAGCCAGTCCTCCTGAGCTATTAGGATGTTGTAATGTGGTAAGTTTAATTCTGGGACATTTATCATTCCAGATAAACTTAGAAATTATGGAGTTGATCTCCTTAAAGTAACCTGGAGGGGGAGAAAGTGGTAGCATAGAGAAAAAAAAATAAATCGAGGTAACAAATTCATCTTAACAGAGGAGATTCTTCCTTGGAGAGAGAATTTAAGATTCTTCCATCTTTGAATATCATTTTTGACCTTAAAGGTGCTGTATGTAGGATTGACACCTAGCGGTTGAACTAGGTATTGCAGTCCAAATTCAAAATATTGTAGACGTTTTATTTCAACAGCCCCTCCTCCTCAGACTTGACGCACGTGCAGGATGCCAGATTAACTACACCAACAGAAACGAGTGCACATGACGATGAATGAAATGAAATACGCTGTGTTTTCCGCCAACTGGCAACCCGGGGTGCCGAAATACAATTGGGTAAACTGGCAGTGGGCGGGTTTCACAAACCATAACAAACACAGACATTCCGGGCCGGATGCACATTTTCAAAGGAGAGTAACTGACTGTAGCATTGTTTTTCAGATAAACTAAACAAGTATGTTAACTTAACATGTTTCCTAAATGTCTGCAAGCATATTATGGTATTTTTATGCATTAGTAGAGTCAAAATCCTACATACAGCACCTTTAACTAAAATGTTATTAAAATTGTCTCTGGCAATCTTATGAATGTTTTTATATATGGTAATGCCCAAATAGATTAAATATTCCTTAATAGGGATAAATGAGGGAAGGGAATAGAAGAATTAACCTTAACATTGTTAATTGGCATTAAAGCAGATTTGCTCCAATTTATTTAATATCCTGATAGGCTACTAAAATGATCAAATTCCTTAATTATACTAGAGACTGAGCCATCAAAGTGGTCTAAATATAGAATAATATCATCAGCGTATAATGAAATACTATGATTATGATCATGAATCTTAATCGATACTTCAGATTTCCTGATGGCTTGCGCTAAGGGTTCAAGAGATAGACAAAACAATAAGGAGGAAAGCGGACACCCCTGCCTCGTTCCCCGCTGTAAAGGGAATGAGGGGGAAATAATATTACCAGTTATGACTGATGCTGCAGGTGAGTGGTATAATGTCTTAATTAGGGATGTTCATTTCGGTTATTTTTCCTAACCGACAACCGATGCTCCTTAACCGATTATTAACCGTTAACCGACAAGATTATTTTAAATTAGAACAGAATTAAATTAGAAAGAATAAGTGTCTGTGACCAGTTAAAAATACTAACGTTTGTTTTCCGGGGATTAATTTTACATGTGCAAAAAGCAGCAAAAACTGAACATGAGGATTCACATGATCATATCACATAACGCACCTGCAGCGCTTCTGCGAGCGGAGAAAAACATAATAAATCTAGGCTCTAATGTGTGTGTGTGTATATATATATTAGGGATGGGCATTTTAAGCAAAAGTAATATTCAGTAATCACTGGGTATTATTTGATTACTATTTGAAAATCGCACCCCTCCCGCGCATGCACCCATCCACGCACGCATACACACACACCCATAAACAAAGAGAAAGGGAGAGAGACTATTCAGGCTTTCAATCTGTATGAAACTGTTTAATTAATTAGAGAATAGACTATCTTAACCCAAGCCAATTAATTGCTGAAACATATTAATATAACATAACCGAATGACGGCACTTATTAACAGAACAGTCCGTCGATTATCAACTGCTCATAAGGCTATAGGACATCTCTATTTTAAAAATGAGCATGAACATTCATAGCATTTAAAAAAAAATATATATATAGGCCTAAACAGTTTGATTAATTCATACATGAATATTAGTGTTCAAACATATTGCGCGCTAAAACATATCGTGAACAGCCTGAATGACGGCACATGTGAACATTAATTTTAACGTCTGTCTTCATAACAATAACCTATTTCATATTTTTATTTAAAAAATTGAGCATGTTTGCTCGGGAAGAAGACAGGGGTGCAATTTCTACACCATTAGACCGGGGAACTTTTAATTGAAACGAGGGAATAAATATAGAGCCCTGCAGCTTATAACTCAGAATTGTCACAAATCCTGGCCATGAACTTCTGTTCATTAACCACAAGAGGTCACTCACCCATCACATTGACTTTCACACTACACAGACAGTTACAGGTCACTCAGAGACTGCATTTCCCATCATCCACTGCACCAACACAGCTGTTTGCACTGATCACGCACACACCTGAGAACAATCTCACATCACCCTGATTGCACCACTGATCACACAATCACACACTATATAGCCTGGGACTTCCTCTTGCTCTCTGCTGAGTATTGTTTAGCCTAGCTGCATTACAAAGCGTTCCCAGTGTTTCCTAGTTAGATTTCCTGTGTTCTGATTCCTGCCTGTGCTCCTGGATTATTCTCTCTGCCTTGCCCTTTGGACTCTGTTTGTACCTCGCTTGGGTTATTGCTCGTTCTCCTGGATTGTCTCTCTGCCTAGCCCTCTGGATATTTTGTTTGCCGATCGTCGACCCACGCTTGCCCTCGGATTACTCTCTGCCTTGTCTTTGTTATACCTGTTTGCTACTGTCCGACCCTGCCTGTGTTCTGACCATGTTTTACAATAAAGCCTTACATATGGATCCGCATGTCTCACGTCTCGTCAGCCCTGAAACAGAATACTCGGCCAAACAAGGATCCAGCAGCTTGTCAAACGGACATTTGTCAGGTATGGACACAAACAGAATATTGTTTGCCCTTAAACAGGGTCCAAGATCACTGGAGAACCATATTAGAGTTTTTAGTCTTCACCCATTATTCAGATATACCGGACATAACCTTGATTGAGATTTTTTGTGATGGCATTAATCAGCCTCTACGATCTCAGCTCAGACGCGAGGGTCCGCGTTCATCACTAAGTTGTTTTTTGGACTTTGCTTTGTTGACTGTTGGCTCACTATTCACTGTGGGTATCGCGGATGAGGATCGTGACGCCACGTCTATGTC
Organism: Aspiorhynchus laticeps; assembly: GCA_023376895.1. Taxonomy (NCBI): domain Eukaryota; kingdom Metazoa; phylum Chordata; class Actinopteri; order Cypriniformes; family Cyprinidae; genus Aspiorhynchus; species Aspiorhynchus laticeps. The sequence goes on along the minus strand of CM041794.1, from coordinate 79,235,270 downwards.
TGAAATGGCAAACGCACCAGAACACGCTCACAAGATGGCGGCGACAGCAGAACCCGTTCACAAAATGGCGGCCACAACAGCACCCCTTCATGTAATTGCTGCCAGTCGTGAGTCAAGCCAAGTCCCAGCTGATGTTAAAGAGCCAAGTCAAGTCCCAGCTGATGTTAAGGAGCCAAGTCAAGTCCCAGCTTATGTTAAAGAGCCAAGTCAAGTCCCTGCTGATGTTAAGGAGCCAAGTCAAGTCCCAGCTGATATTAAAGAACCAAGTCAAGTCACAGCCTATGTTAAAGAGCCAAGTCAGGTCACAACCAATGTTAAAAGGTCAAGACAAGCTACAGTTGATCGTCACGAGTCAAACCAAGCCACAGTTGATCGTCATGAGTCAAGCCAAGACACAGTTGATCATCACGAGTCAAGCCAAGCCACAAGTGATCTTCATGTGTCAAGCCAAGTCACTGTAGATCTTCATGTGCCCTGCCAAGTCACCGTTGATCATCGGTCTCATCAGACCTCAACTCATCATCATGAGTCTCTTCACGTCTCAGCTCCTCAGCCAGAGTCTCTTCACATCTCAGCTCCTCAGCCAGAGTCTCTTCACGTCTCAGCTCCTCAGCCAGAGTCTCTTCACGTCTCAGCTCCTCAGCCAGAGTCTCTTCACGTCTCAGCTCCTCAGCCAGAGCCTCTTCACGTCTCAGCTCCTCAGCCAGAGCCTCTTCACGTCTCCGCTGAACCGCCAGAGTCTATCCCACCCAGAGATTTAAGGTCAGTCCTTCGAGTTCCCTGTTTGATATCCAGCGTGAGGGATGCACCGCTGGTGTCTGTACGCATTGCTGGTATCCCCAAATCCACTCACTTTGGCCCTCTTGTCCCTGAACTCATTCCCCTGTTCGAAGCGCTTCCCATGATGGGGATTGCTTTGTGTTGCGTTTGGGCCGCGTACACAACCACTGAACTGCCCGAGGTGGCGAAGTCCACTGTAATGTCTCCAGAGGTGGCGGCTGATGCTGCAGAACCTCAGGGGGTAGTGATACTCGCTGCTGTGCTCTCTGAAGCGATGGCACTCGCTGCAGCTTCTTCAGAGATGGCAGCACATGCTGCAGAACCTTCTGAAGCGGCGATGCTTGTTTCAGCTCCTGGTATGGTGGTGGCGCCCAATAATGTACTCCCAGCCGGTCATGTTGCGGTCAAAGAGACCGTTACTGAACTCTACCCGTCTCCTGATGATACCACTGTAGAACCTCCAGAGGTGTCAGTGGTACCCTCCTATGGATCCTTGTCCTACCCTGTCACGGCTAAGGAGGCCGTCTGTGGGCTCTCGCCCTGTCCTGTCACGGCTAGGAAGGCTGTCTGTGAACTCTCGCCCTGTCCTGTCACGGCTAAGGAGGCCGTCTGCGAATACCTGTCCTGCCCTGTCAAGGCTATGGAAGCCATCTGCAAACCCCTGTCCTGCCCAGTCACGGCTATAGAGGCCGCCTGTGATTCCCTGTCCTGCCCAGTCACGGCTATGGAGGCCGCCTGTGATTCCCCGTCCTGCCCTGTCACGGCTACGAAGGCCGCCTATGATTTCCTGTCAAGCCCTGCCACGGCCCCTGAGACCATGAAGGCTCTCCCTGTGTTGTCTGTCTCTGCTCTCCCTGTGTTGTTTGTCCTTGTTCTCCTCAGATTCCAGATTCTGTCATGGTTTCCTGCCCAGTCTGCTTCCCTGTGGTGGTCTGCTGCTCCCCCGTGGCGGTCTGTTGCTCAGGTCTGGTGGTCTTCTGCTCGGGTCTGGTGGTCTTCTGCTCGGGTCTGGGGGTCTCCTGCTCCGCCCTGGTGGGCTCTGGTCCCGTCTGTTCCGCCCTGGTGGGCTCTGGTCCCATCTGTTCCGCCCTGGTGGGCTCCAGGTCCGTCTGCTCTGCCCTGGTGGGCTCTGGTCCTGTCCGTTCCGCCCTGGCTTCCTGCTCTGCCGACTTTGCCTTGTTCCACAGCACTCCACTTCCACATGGACCTGGCCCTCCGTCCCTCCCCCTGTTCCGCCTCCGCTCCACCGCCCTCCTGGATTATTTAGGAGCGTCTGGAAGCCGCTCCTTGGGGGGGGCTATGTCACAAATCCTGGCCATGAACTTCTGTTCATTAACCACAAGAGGTCACTCACCCATCACATTGACTTTCACACTACACAGACAGTTACAGATCACTCAGAGACTGCATTTCCTATCATCCACTGCACCAACACAGCTGTTCGCACTGATCACGCACACACCTGAGAACAATCTCACATCACCCTGATTGCACCACTGATCACACAATCACACACTATATAGCCTGGGACTTCCTCTTGCTCTCTGCCGAGTATTGTTTAGCCTAGCTGCATTACAAAGCGTTCCCAGTGTTTCCTAGTTAGATTTCCTGTGTTCTGATTCCTGCCCGTGCTCCTGGATTATTCTCTCTGCCTTGCCCTTTGGACTCTGTTTGTACCTCGCTTGGATTATTGCTCGTTCTCCTGGATTGTCTCTCTGCCTAGCCCTCTGGATATTGTTCGCCGATCGTCGACCCACGCTTGCCCTCGGATTATTCTCTGCCTTGTCTTTGTTATACCTGTTTGCTACTGTACGACCCTGCCTGTGTTCTGACCATGTTTTACAATAAAGCCTTGCATATGGATCCGCATGTCTCACGTCTCGTCAGCCCCGTAACAAGAATACACAACTCAGAAAATAAATTACTGATACAATACCACATTGTGTGGCTTTTGGTTGTAGTTTTCAGTCAAAGGGCAACAAGAGAAGCAATGTAAGACTTCACTGCTTTCCTAGCGATAAGAAGAGGAGAAAAGAATGAGAAGATGCCTGTGGACGAATAAAACTTCCTAAAAACCCGCTTCTTTTTTCTCTCCACTTTAGCCCTGATGCCTTTGAGTCTTTTAGTAGACCACAGCTACTGAAAGAGCTTACAAACGGCTGAGACTAGAAACGCTAGATGCCATATGTTAGGACGTAAACATGCCGACACTAATCATGACGCGCGGCCGCTAGAGGAGTTTCTCAGCACGTATTTCCCTCGATATCCGGGACGTTTAGACTCCTTGTGGGGAAAAATCCATGGTACAGCATAGGGATGTCAATTTTCAATCATTTCCATAATCGATCGTCGTTTAAATTAACGATCAATTAATCGATTAAATCGTTAACCTTAACTACTGCAAAATGCATCTATTGCAGTGGCATATAGTCACCGGCATGACAGGATGTGCAAATGCCACTCAAAACGCCAGCTTCCTCACCCGAATGAAAAGGGTTTTTAGTCTAAATAAAAGGCTGGTGGCAGGATGGTAAAATGAATGTATGTGATTACGATCATTTGATAAAATGAAGAGCGCGCCGTAGTTACGCACGGGATCATTATAGTTTGTGTGCTGTTTCATATACTGTCACGGAGACCGCTGAATGCGCCTTTTTAAATGGTTTCATGGTGCTCGTTTCTTTTATTTTTAAAACATCATAGCAATGTTTGCAATTGACATTATCAGGATTTAAAATAAAATGATCCCAAACGCAAGTACGGCGCGTGGGTCTGTGACGTGCGGTCAGTGATCCGCTTCCAGAACCACTGGCGTTGCTACAAACACACTGTTACCCATTTGAAACATTTTAATGTGAGTATTATGACACAAGTGAGGTACAAAGCTTTGTTAATAAGATAAATAATTGGTTAGCAGGCAAATGTTACATCGCGACCATGCTTTTTGATTCATGCCGAGCGCATACATTTAAATCAAGCCATATGCAGCTTTGTGTTCTGTTTTTCCGGATGGTCACGAATTTAATATTATTTATTGTTTCTTTTCCCAAATCCTCACTGTCTCACCCTCTAGATTCGCAGGTTTATTTTATTGTTGTTCACTTTTAATCACTGTTTTCGCATCTCTTTTGATGACAAGTGTCCAGAGCGCATTATTGTAATGCAAGAGCGCAGTAGTGTCTCCGCTCGCAGGATTCTCTTCACTCTCACAGAACAGATGCGCTCTCTCTCTTGATCAGACATTAGGCCTACGTGTGCACGCTCAAACCTTATACTCTCTCCTGGATTAAATGCTGCCAGAAGCGCAACCTCGAGTGTGGGCAATGGGCATCCACCGGCAGAAACATAAATCGGCACACAAGACAACGGATGTAATTTAAATCAGTATTTAAGTGGCATAACAGTAGTAAATGTATCGGTCTCACACGTATCCCGCATTGTCCCGCAAAATCATATCTACTGTCCCGCAACAGATCTATTGCCAGGTGGTCACCCTAACGCAAGTACGGCGCATGGGGCTGTGACGCGCGGTCAGTGATCCGCTTCCAGAACCACCGGCGTTCCTACGGCAAACACACGGTTACCCATTTGAAACATTTTAATGTGACTATTATGACACAAGTGAGGTACAAAGCTTTGTTAATAAGAGAAATAATTGGTTAGCAGGAAAATGTTACATCGCGACCATGCTTTTTGATTCATGCCGAGCGCATACATTTAAATCAAGCCATATGCTTTCCTGTAGCTCAAATGGTAGAGCATGGCGCTAGCAACGCCAAGATCATGGGTTCGATTCCCAGGGAAAGCAAGAGCTGATAAAATGTAAAACCGTAACTTGAATGCAATGTAAGTCGCTTTGGATAAAAGTGTCTGCTAAATGCGTAAATGTAAATGTAAATATGCAGCTTTGTGTTCTGTTTTTTCCGGATAGTCATGAATTTAATAATATTTATTGTTTCTTTTCCCAAATCCTCACTGTCTCACCCTCTAGATTCGCAGGTTTATTTTATTGTTGTTCACTTTTAATCACTGTTTACGCATCTCTTACTTTGATAACGTGTGGGGGGAAATTAAAGATTTTGTGGCCATGAATTAAGAATTCGTTACTATGACTTAAATTGTTCCCGCATTTAAGTTAAATCATGGGTTTTCTAGGGAACAAATTAATGAAACATGGACAGCTTCCACAAATTAATGTCGTAGGAACGAATTAACAAGTTGTATGAATGAATAGACTGTATCTGTCCTGCTCGCGTGCGCAGCCCTGTCAAAGCGAAGTGCCCGATATGCAACAATTATCTAGGGAAATTATGATTGAACATGACTTATTACTACATTTCAATACAAAATAACTTTGTACTGTATCTGTTTTAATGTACTTTTAAAGTTTGGATCATATTAAAAGCGTAGTTTGTACATTAGTAAATTATTTTCGTGTAAGATCCAGCCCCTTCACCGTCACTCACAGCCGTTTGCACGTGTTTTGTGCACGAGCCGCACGCACCCCAAAATGAAACTGCTTAATCGACCATCGATAGCTTTTATCGATTATATCTCTTATTGACAATTAATCGATCGTCGATTAATCGTTGACATCCCTAGTTGGTATGGATGTCGGAGTGTGGTTTGTATGTGCGTCATAATAAAAATGTGTGTGTGTGTGTGTGTGTGTGTTTTTGTAAAATTTAAGAGAGAAAAACTCCACTACAAATCACAAATCCAACCACTGTGTGCAGCAGCGGAGATTTGCTGGCATCTAATGGGGAAAATTTGGTACTGCACCCAAACAAAATCTTACAGAAAGCTTGTGTTTAGATTCATGGCTTTGATTTTCTAGCAGGTTTATAGTTCAACATGTTTCATAAAATATATGTTTTATATAAAATATTTTTCATAAATCATTTTCATAAACTTAAACCTCTATAACTTTTTGTTTTGGTTTCACTTTTTAAACTTTTTCTTTTTACTTCAAAAACTTCATTAAAATGAGGCCAAACTTAAGTCTGTGCTCCCAAGCTTCAAATTTTAATGACAGTTTTTGACATTGACAGGTTTGTCCATTATGAACCTGTGTAAAAAATGTTTTTATTATTTATGCACAAGGGTTAATCAAAGGTATTTGATTAGTAGTGCCTGACTGTTACTTAACGTATTCATTCTTATGTTAACAGTAAAGGTGTCCTTAGATTGTCACCCATAGCTTTTCTGTTTTGGCTTTATTTTTATTAAATAAACAATGACATAGTGTGATATGTCATGAGGTGTTTGTTCTGCCTCTGTTAGAGGCTGTGTACAATTTATGATGGATATTTGCATTTACCAATATTATATTTTTGTGATACTTTAATGTTCTGTATAAGTTTATTTTTGCCTGCCGTTATCGTGTAGGTTCTTATGTGAGGACTCTTATTTTGACGTGTTTCCGTGAGCGACGCACATTAGGTAACAGGAAGCAGCGAACTCATGAAACAGCGAGCTCGTGACGCAGCAAGTCTTGACATGTTTGTGCCGCATTTAAATTAATTCTTCTAAACCCTGTCGAAAGCATTGGCTGTAAGTTCATTTAAATCATTGAGTTTATATTGCAGAAGAGTATGTTCAGTTTAAAGGTGATATAATCAAAGATGTTTGTAATTGCTGATCACAAATTGCACTAGTGCCCTGCATTGAGAATGCTCCTAACTTGCTTCTGAGTTAGCAATTTATCTGTATACATTTTACTTGTTAAACTGATAAGTTTGTTACAGTTTTGATAATTCATTTTCTATATTTCTTTCATTTCATTTATAGTTTTACTCGGTTCAATGGCCACAGAGTTTAATTGTGTAAACCACACATTGGACTATTAAAGGAGCAAGGTGCTCATATCCTGGCTCTTGAACAGAGTTTGGCTTGCTGTTTATTTATATTACACGCTTGGAAAGCAAAACGTATAAAGAGAACAGTACAGTAAAAAGCCATGGATCAGCAGGTGCAAGAGGAACTCTCAGAAGCAAACATGCAAACTGAAGGGAGCAGAGGGAAAGAAAAGGCACCTTCAGAGGTCAGTTCTAAACGCTCATTATCTTCCTCCAAGTCTTCAGTTGCTAGTGCTGCTGCGAAAGCTAGAGCCTCAGCAGAAGCTGCACGTGCCAAGATGGCGTTCGCAAAAAGACAGCTTGAAATGAAAAAGGAGAAAGCACGGCTGGAACATGAAAGAGCTAAGGTAGAAGCAAATCTGGAAGCATTGGAATTAGAAAAAGAAGCTGCAGCTGCTCTGGCAGAAGCGGAAGTGTTAGAGGCGGCAGCAATGGATCGTGATGACAATCGCAGTGAAATAAGCACACTTTCATCACATGTGATTTCAATGAGAACGAAGGAATATGTAAAACAGCAGACTCAGGTGAGCTCCGACTTTTCTACACTACCTCTGAATATCTCTTCATCAACCTGTGCGCAAGAATCAACTCCACGTTTGATCGATAAATCTCAGAGTATGAATGCTGCATATGATGGCGACACAAATACAGTTCAGGAGCGGAGCAGATTATGCGATAGTGAACGTCTACAGAGCTCAAGATTTTCAGATTCCCCATACAATCTGCCTCATTCCATCCCGAATACTGCATTTAAAGCATCTCCACATCAAGATCCTGCTTCAAAAAGGTATACGGCCCAATCAGATACACAGCATTACTCTCAAAGCCAAGCCACGCCTATGCTAGACTTTGTTAAATTCATAGCACGTAGAGAGCTAGTCACCACAGGGCTTACCAAATTTGACGATAATCCAGAAAATTTCAGAGCCTGGGAGTCTTCATTTGTTAACGCCACACAAGACTTACAGCTCTCAGCTAGTGAGGAGTTAGATTTGTTAGTTAAGTGGCTGGGGAAGGAATCGTCAGATCATGTGAGGAGGATTCGAGCAGTGTATGTTACTAATCCACAAGCTGCTCTCCAGATGACGAGGACAAGACTTCAGGAATGCTATGCTACCCCGGAAGTGATTGAAAGTGCCTTATTTACGCGCCTGGATAACTTTCCACGTCTATCTCCGAAGGACAATGTGAAACTCAGAGAGCTTGCAGACCTGCTCATGGAGATACTTGCAGCAAAAGGAGATGCATACTTACCTGGATTAGCTTACCTTGATACCCCTCGTGGTATTAATCCTATAGTGGAGAAGTTACCAGCGAGTCTGCAGGAGAAATGGCTGTTCACTGGCTCACGCTTCAAGGAAGAAAACAAGGTCAGTTTTCCTCCATTCTCGTTCTTCACTCATTTCGTTTGCAGTGAAGCTAAAGCAAGGAATGATCCTAGTTTCAAGCTTTCAAACAGTAGCTACATAGTAGTCAGAAATGAAAGACCCCTCTATAAACATGGTGCTAGCAGGGTTCCTGTGTTGGTGCATAAGACAGATGTTTCTAAAAATGATGAGTCTGATTCAATGAGCTTGAAAGAGACTTTTAAGAGAGACTTGAAGCATTGCCCTATTCACAACAAGTCACATCCCCTGTTGAAATGTAGAGCCTTCAGGAAAAAGTCATTGGTAGAACGCAAAAACCTCCTGAAGGAACATAAGAGGTGTTTCAGGTGTTGCTCTCCGAATCATGTAGCCAGAGAATGTCTTGCAATCCTCAAATGTGCTGAGTGTGATTCTGATAGACATTGCACAGTCATGCATCCAGACATAGCTCCGCCTCTCTTCACACCTTCGATGCAAGAACCAGACACAGACCAACAGGATGTCACTACCCCTGAGGTAACCTCAAAGTGTACAGAAGTTTGTGGAGAAAGTGCTCCAATGCGATCCTGTGCAAAAATGTGTTTGGTGCGTGTCTTTCCTCGAGAACAACGGGAACGAGCTATCAGGATGTATGCCATAATTGATGATCAGAGCAACCGCTCACTGGCCAAAGGAGAATTCTTTCGACTCTTCGGGATCCAAAGTAACCCCTCTCCGTATTTGTTGAGAACATGTGCTGGTTCCATGGAAATGTCTGGAAGGAAAGCGGTTGGCTTCCAAATAGAGACCCTGGATGGGAAGACATGTCTTGATCTGCCACCACTGATTGAGTGTAACGAGATAATGAGCAACAGATCTGAAATACCCACTCCAGAAGTCGCTCTTGCCCATCCACACTTGAAATCTGTGGCACAGTTTATCCCAAAGCTAGATTCTGATGCTCAGATCTTAGTATTGCTTGGAAGAGACATGATCCGTGTACACAAAGCGAGACAACAAATCAACGGGCCTCACAATGCACCTTTTGCGCAAAGGTTAGATTTAGGCTGGGTGATTGTAGGTGATGTCTGCATTAACAGAGCCCATAAGCCGATGGTGAGTGTCTTTAAAACTAACATCCTGGACAATGGCCGCCCATCACTTCTCACTCCATGCCAGAGCCACATCAAAGTGAAAGAGAAATTGTGCCATGGCGGGGAGCATAAGTCTGTCATTTTTCCCCATGCATACAATCACGCTATTCATGGTGTGCAAGCAGAAGACGAACTTGGGTTCAAGGTATTTGACAGAACCAAAAATGATAACAAACCTGCCATGTCCTTCGAGGATGAGACCTTCTTGAAGATCATGCAAGCAGAGTTCCACCAAGATGAACAGAAAAACTGGGTCGCTCCTTTGCCATTCAGGTCACCCAGACCATTACTCCCAAATAATCGGGAACAAGCTTTGTCTCGCCTTAATTCTTTGCGTCGCACGCTGAGTAGAAACCCTGAGATGAAGGAACAGTTTTCTGTCTTCATGGAGAAACTCTTTCAGAACCACCATGCAGAAAGAGCACCACCTATCCACGAGAATGAGGAATGTTGGTACTTACCCATCTTCGGAGTGTATCATCCGCAAAAACCGGGACAAATACGGGTGGTATTTGATTCCAGTGCGCAGCACCAAAGTATTTCTTTGAACAACGTGCTCCTCTCAGGCCCTGACTTAAACAACTCACTGTTAGGTGTGCTGCTACGGTTCAGGAAAGATCGCGTTGCAATTATGGCAGACATCCAACAGATGTTCTATGGTTTCCTGGTGAAAGAGGACCACAGAAACTATTTGAGATTCCTCTGGTACAGCAACAGCAACTTGAGCAAGGAGGTGGTAGACTACCGTATGAGGGTACATGTTTTTGGAAACAGCCCTTCTCCGTCAGTGGCTATATACGTTCTAAGGTTAGCTGCACAGCAAGGTGAACAAGAGTACGGAACTGACACTTCACACTTTGTTAACAGACACTTCTATGTGGACGACGGTCTCGTGTCCTTTCCCACAGAAGCTGAAACGATCGATCTGCTCAAACGCACTCAAGAATCGCTTTCCAAGTCGAATATTAAGCTCCACAAGATAGCCTCGAATAGTGTCAAAGTCATGCAAGCTTTCCCACCGGAAGATCTTGCTTCTGGTCTCCAAGATCTGAATTTTGGAAATGAGAGTTGGCCTGCACAAAGAAGTCTGGGTTTGTACTGGGACATAAAAACAGATACTTTCACCTTCAAAGTCGCAGCAAACGACCAGCCCTACACTCATCGCGGAGTTCTCTCTGTCGTGAATAGCCTCTTCGACCCTTTGGGCTTTGTGGCACCAGTGACAATCAGGGGCAGAGCGTTGGTACGTGAGCTGACCAATGAGGTACATGATTGGGACATGGTCCTTCCTGAAGAGAAGAAAAACATGTGGGAGGAATGGAAAACCTCACTTCAAAAGCTAAGTAACCTTCACATCACACGCACATACCTACACCATTCACTTTCTAACACTTCATACACTGAGTTGTGCGTCTTTTCAGATGCCTCGAGCTGGGCCATAGGGGCAGTGGCTTACCTCAGAGCTCTGACCGATGAAGGCGAGGTCAAAGTGGGATTTGTGCTGGGCAAAGCAAAGCTGTCACCTCGTCCTGAGCCTTCTATCCCTCGCCTGGAGCTGTGCGGTGCAGTGCTGGCTGTAGAGATGGCTGAACACATTCTCGATGAGCTAGACCACAAGCCGAATGCAGTGAAATTCTATTGTGACAGCAAAGTGGTCCTAGGATATATTTACAATCAGTCCAGACGCTTCTTTGTTTATGTGCACAACCGTGTTCAGCGGATACGTCAGTCGACTTCACCAGACCAGTGGAGTTATGTACCTACGGTTCAGAATCCAGCTGACCTGGCAACAAGATCCGTGGTTACGTCACAGCTGAACGACACCATATGGTTCACAGGACCCAGCTTCCTCTACCAACCGCCCCAAAAGCAACAGTGTGAGTCCTTCGTACTGGTTAATCCTGAGTCAGACGCAGAAGTCAGACCTTGTGTAACCAGCTTCGATACTCGAGTTGAAAGAAGCCTCTTTTCAGAACGGTTTCAACGCTTTTCTGCCTGGGAATCTTTGCTAAGAGCGGTTTCTTTTCTGATTCATCAAGCACGTTCTCACACGTCAAGTTCCATCAGTACATCCCATACATGCAAAGGATGGCATCGGTGCAGCAAAATACGCACACCTGAAGAGCAGACAGCAGCAAAGAGACTAATACTTCTACACGCCCAGAAAGAACTATATCCAGAGGAGTATGCTGTTTTGCAGAGAAACGAACAGGTTTCACATTCAAGTGCACTGAGGAATCTCGACCCCTACATAGATGACGGTCTCTTGAGGGTTGGAGGACGTTTGAAACATGCTTCAATCGAGTCAGAGGTAAAGAATCCAATCATCCTCCCAAAGCAAAGTCATGTTGCTAAACTGTTGGTGAGTTACTACCATTCTAAAGTGCACCATCAAGGGAGACAGTTCACAGAAGGAGCAATCCGACTGGCTGGTTTGTGGATTGTGGGGGGGAAGAGACTGATAAACTCTATCCTTCACTGTTGTGTGACATGCCGCAGACTCAGAGGAAAGCAAGAAGTTCAAAAGATGGCAGATCTTCCTCCTGAGCGCCTCAGTACATCTCCTCCATTTACATACGTGGGGTTAGACGTTTTTGGTCCATGGACAGTGGTCACTCGACGCACCAGAGGCGGTGTAGCTGAAAACAAAAGGTGGGCTATACTCTTCACATGTATGAGTACACGAGCAGTACACATAGAAGTCATAGAGTCTATGAACACTGCCAGTTGCATCAATGCTCTGCGAAGGTGTTTTGCTGTGAGAGGACCAGCAAAATAGCTCAGATCAGACAGAGGAACCAACTTCATCGGAGCAAGTCAAGAACTAGGCATGCAACCAGCAAAAGAAAACCAGACTAGTCTTCTGAAATACCTCCATGAGAATGGCTGTACGTGGGAATTCAATCCGCCACATGCATCCCACATGGGTGGAGCATGGGAACGCATGATCGGTGTAACCCGCAGGATTCTAGACGGTATGCTGTTGCAGAAGAAACATGCTCACTTGACCCATGAGGTACTTTGCACTCTGATGGCAGAGGTGTCAGCAATCATAAATGCTAGACCTCTGGTTCCTGTCTCAGCAGATCCCTATTCTCCATGCATACTCACTCCAGCGATGCTCTTAACCCAAAAGCCCAGTGTACCTGTTCCGTTCGAGAACTACAATGAAAAAGACCTTTTGAAATGTCAGTGGAAGCGAGTGCAGGCATTGGCTAACGAGTTCTGGAGTCGATGGAGAAAAGAATACATCAGTACACTCCAACCTCGTTGCAAGTGGCATGAGACTCGCCGAAATCTGCACCCTGGAGATGTTGTGCTGTTGAAGCAAGTTCAGTCCCCAAGGAACGACTGGCCTTTGGGCTTAATCACATCCATCTTCCCGAGCAATGACGGAAAAGTCCGCAAGGTAGAGGTTAGAACAACCTCAGGCGGTAACGTGAAAACTTTCTTAAGACCCATTTCTGATGGTATCTTACTGCTAGCCAAAGAGTAGTAAATAAGACTGAACACAGACTGTTATAGTGGCATTAATAATGCCAGGCGGGGAGTGTTCTGCCTCTGTTAGAGGCTGTGTACAATTTATGATGGATATTTGCATTTACCAATATTATATTTTTGTGATACTTTAATGTTCTGTATAAGTTTATTTTTGCCTGCCGTTATCGTGTAGGTTCTTATGTGAGGACTCTTATTTTGACGTGTTTCCGTGAGCGACGCACATTAGGTAACAGGAAGCAGCGAACTCATGAAACAGCGAGCTCGTGACGCAGCAAGTCTTGACATGTTTGTGCCGCATTTAAATTAATTCTTCTAAACCCTGTCGAAAGCATTGGCTGTAAGTTCATTTAAATCATTGAGTTTATATTGCAGAAGAGTATGTTCAGTTTAAAGGTGATATAATCAAAGATGTTTGTAATTGCTGATCACAAATTGCACTAGTGCCCTGCATTGAGAATGCTCCTAACTTGCTTCTGAGTTAGCAATTTATCTGTATACATTTTACTTGTTAAACTGATAAGTTTGTTACAGTTTTGATAATTCATTTTCTATATTTCTTTCATTTCATTTACAGTTTTACTCGGTTCAATGGCCACAGAGTTTAATTGTGTAAACCACACATTGGACTATTAAAGGAGCAAGGTGCTCATATCCTGGCTCTTGAACAGAGTTTGGCTTGCTGTTTATTTATATTACACGCTTGGAAAGCAAAACGTATAAAGAGAACAGTACAGTGTTGTTCACCTGAAGCTTTGCTTTCTACATTTTAAGACCTGCCAAGAATCAATTATTATTATTATTATGTCCTGATACAGAAAACCATGGATTTCGATAGGGTGTCCTAAGTTTTTCACATGCCTGTATATTATGGAAAGGAATCCAATGCACTTCTTCCAGTCCAAACAAGTTAAAAAAGGCTTTATTCACAACATGGCTACAACAACAGAAACATTTAAAATAGTTAAAACATTGCACACTGGATGGATTTTGGTCTACAGTGTCCCTCAGTGTGTGTCTGGTACAACATGAGTCGCAATGTAGATGTCATTACTGCACTTGAACCCCTAATTAAGGTAAAAATTATGACATTGGATGAAAAATTATGTTAAGCATATATAGTCTCTACCATGAGGTTCCTGTTCTGTTCTTTTCATAGAAAGTCAAATGAGCCAGATTCCAGAGACTCTCTCCTATTATCTTTAATGGCTTGTGGAGCTCCGTCCCATGCTTTGAATAGTTATAGATTGGATCAGGACTTGTGAAACTCTAGAGTCTGGGGCAGAACGATACCTGGATACTTCATTTGCATGTTTTAAAGTGTCGTGACACCCTAAAACACATTTTTTGATATGTTAACATATATGAACAGGTCGCACATCAGTGAAAACAACAATAGCACTCATTATGTCTATTATTTAGGGAAACGTGTCATTTTTTGCAGCAACTTCGTTCTTCCGGTTCAAAAAGAAAAGTTGTGAAATGATGTGATGTATTTGCTTTAATCTTGAGTGGTGATTGGCTGCCATGGCTAGAGTGTATCAGTTTTCCGAGCTTTTCTCAGTATTATTCATGAGAATGAACTCTTACGATCCAATCACTGCACTGTATTATGCAACAGGTTGTATTACAGCGGAGAATTCAAATTTCATATAAGAGCTTCACGCTGTCATCTCTGTAAACATGATGTAACGATGTTTAATATAACAACACATGGAGCGCTCATGAGAGAGCAGTTTCTGCGCTGAACGCCACGATGAGTTTAACTACAGTAGCTGCATGGATCATAGTTCATGGACAGCAAGCGTGTTTCCAGTGTTTGTGAGTATATTTCATATTCTCTCGCGCTCCAAACATGAACCAGCACCGTGTTCGCGCACATATGTCTTCTTCCAATGAAAGATGCGCAAATAAGGGCACTTATACGTCTGATCATGAACTCGATGACACAACGGATTATTGTGATACACAGCAAATAATGATATAGACTAAAAATTCAAAGAACTACTTAGACTACAAAAATTAACTATACCTTTATTCTTTCCATTTTAAATATATTTTAATATTCATCTGTCTGTATAATGAGTGTGTTGTAGGTCTGTGTGTTATTGGCTGTTGTCTCCCCTCTTCCCACCCTCTACACTCCCAGTTTTCCACAGTTTAACGCCCATTTCTGGAGACTTTTTCAGATCTAAGGTGTGAAAGACCTGTGCTGAAACCGGAGGGTTTCATGACACTTTAATTTGTATGGATTTTCTGGTAAGTTTTCTTTTAGTGTGAATTCTCATGTGATGATATACCTAAACTCGCTAGTTCAAACTTATGCGCCCCCCCAGAAGCTTGCGTTCTGCTAGTGAATGATGTCTTGTGGTGCCATCCCAAAGAGGTACCAAATCACTCTCACGGACCTTTTCCTGGACTGTGCCCAGCTGGTGGAATGACCTCCCGATCTCAATTTGAACAGCTGAGTCTTTAGCCATTTTCAAAAAACACCTAAAGACACATCTTTTTTCTCCAGCACCAGACCAACTAATACTAGCACTTACATATTCTATTCTATAAAAAAAAAAAATTAAAAAAACCTAGCTACGTGCACTGTGCTACACTAACTGAGACTTGTCATGGCACTTGTATACTGTTGCTCTCTTGTTGTTCTGATGGCTTCTATTGTTCTCCTCATTTGTAAGTCTCTTTGGATAAAAGCATCTACTAAATAATTAAATGTAAATGTGATGATTAAACCTGCATTTACCCATACTGAGAGCAGCTGAAAAGTTTTTTCCCAGCATGACTTAGCATGTGCCTCTTAAGGTTTGATTTCTGTGTAAAAGTCTTCCCACACTCAGAGCAGCTGAAAGGATTTTTCCCAGCATGAATTAACATGTGATTCTTAAGGCTTGTTTTACGTGTGAAAAACTTTCCACACTGAGAGCAGCTGAAAAGTTTTTTCCCAGCATGAATTAACATGTGCCTCTTAAGGTTTGATTTCTGTGTAAAAGTCTTCCCACACTCAGAGCAGCTGAAAGGATTTTTCCCAGCATGAATTAACATGTGATCCCTCAGGGTTCCTTTACATGTGAAACTCTCTCCACACTGAGGGCAGCTGAAAGGTTTTATCCCAGCATGAATTAACATGTGCCTCTTAAGGTTTGATTTCTGTGTAAAAGTCTTCCCACACTCAGAGCAGCTGAAAGGATTTTTCCCAGCATGAATTAACATGTGATCCCTCAGGGTTCCTTTACATGTGAAACTCTCTCCACACTGAGAGCAGCTGAAAGGCTTTTCTGAAGAGTGTGTAGCCAAATGATATTTAAGGCTTGTTTTATATGTAAAAGACTTTCCACACTCAGAGCAGATAAAAGGCTTTATTCCAGCATGAGTTATCATGTGATTCTTAAGGTTTTCATTACACGTGAAAGTGTTACCGCACTGAGAGCAGCTGAAAGGCCTTTCCCCAGTATGAATTGTCATGTGTTTCTCAAGGTGTCCTTTCTGTTTGAAAGTGTTTCCACACTCAGAGCAGCTGAAAGGCTTTTCTGAAGAGTGTGTAGCCAAATGATATTTAAGGCTTGTTTTATATGTAAAAGACTTTCCACACTCAGAGCAGATAAAAGGCTTTATTCCAGCATGAGTTATCATGTGATTCTTAAGGTTTTCATTACACGTGAAAGTGTTTCCACACTCAGAGCAGCTGAAAGGCTTTTTTGAAGTATGACGAACCAGATGATTTTGAAGTTGTCCTTTCTGTGTAAAACTCTTTCCACACTGAGAGCAGCTGAAAGGCCTTTCCTCGCTATGAATTGTCATGTGTTTCTCAAGGTGTCCTTTCTGTTTGAAAGTGTTTCCACACTCAGAGCAGCTGAAAGGCTTTTTTGAAGTATGACGAACCAGATGATTTTGAAGTTGTCCTCTCTTTGTAAAACTCTTTCCACACTGAGAGCAGCTGAAAGGCTTTTCCCCGGTATGAATTCTCATGTGATTCATAAAGTCTCCATTATATCTGAAACTCTTCCCACACTGAGAGCAGCTGAAAGGCTTTTCCCCAGTATGAATTAACATGTGCCTCTTAAGGCTTGTTTTACGTGTGAATGACTTCCCACACTCAGAGCAGCTGAAATGCTTTTTTGAAGTATGATGAACCAGATGATTTTGAAGTTGTCCTTTCAGTGTAAAACTCTTTCCGCACTGAGAGCAGCTGAAAGGCTTTTCCCAAGCATGAATTAACATGTGATCCTTAAGGCTTGCTTTACGTGTGAATGAGTTCCCACACTGAGAGCAGCTGAAAGGCTTTTTGACGTCTGTTGTTTGAATGCTGTCACTCACTGATTTTTCTTCATTGACATCATGATCTTTCTGATCCTGATATTCCTCCTCCACCTCATTCAGATCTTGTCTTTCTTCTTTCACTTTCTTCAGGCCTAAAATGAAAACATTAAAGTGATGAAAATCAATTGGGACATTTGGAAAATAAAAGGAAAACATTTGTGTACAAACGAAACTGCTGTCAAAACTGTCCCTGTTCACATAGATCCATGAAAATGAATAAAACACTGCATTATGCTGCCAGGCCAGTAGATGGCGATGTCTTTTTGTAAAGAAACGCTGCACATCTATTAGCAGAATATAATACAAATGTGCATGATGTCAATGCTGTCTACAGGGAATCATGACCTGCATTTATTATTATTATTATTAATAAAGTTTCCTGCACCTATAATAACAGAAATAAATGGTGATTTTAGTCTGATTTGAACACTCTGTTTGAAAAGGCTAGTCTGCTGTCACTGGCTAACATATTTGCATAGGAAGTATTACATGTGGAACAGTCTCATATTTTTACATGGTTTTTACAATTACAGCTGTCATGAAAAGTGTTAATTATAACGTTATATGTAGAAATGCTTTCATCGTAACAAACAGCAAACATGATGTAAAAACTGTAAAAGGTTCAGTGTGTTGTGTAAAAGAACAACTGATTATAGCAAGAGTTTTAAAGGGTTAGTTCACCCAAAAATGAAAGTTCTGTCATTAATTACTCACCCTGATGTTGTTCCAAACCCGTAAGACCTCCGTTCATCTTCGGAACACAAATTAAGATATTTTTGTTTGAATCTGGGTAGAACGTAGAAACGAGTGCAGATCTGCATGCACAAATCGACTTACGACAGAGTTCACGTGTGATTCATGAAAGATTAATATGCCGCCAATTCCATCGTACGAATGATCGCACGTTGATAAATGTGACAGCAAAAAAAAATCGTCATTTGAATACCATGCCCCTAAAATCACCCCAGTTTAGAAGCCTCGCCCCTAGAGTTTACGACACGGAGAAACATAACCCGGCCAAAAGGAGGAAGTAATCTCAAGAGAAATTGATCTTACTCCAAAAACACCCTTTAACCTTGTAATTGCAAACAATTAGGCTACATTAATTTATGTAATTTTATAATATTATTATATCATATTATATTTTATAATATTAAAATACTGGTAAATGTACATTATAGCCTATTTCCCCTCACTCTAAAAAAACATTTTAAATGTAATGGTATTTAGAACAGAACAAGAATGCAAAGTAAGTAGTTATACAATTCTATATTAAACTATAAAATAAACCACAAAATAGGCTATTGTGTAGGGGTCGACCGATTATCGGCCTGGCCGATTATCACCGCCGATATTAGCATTTTTATGATTATCGGTATCGGCCATTTTCAAAATCGATGTGCCGATAAAATAATTTAATTTTGAAACGCGCTATTTGGCTCTGATGCAGCCTGTCGGAGCTCACCACTCTGTGGGCTAGAGCAGTCTCCGCCCACCGCGCATCTGATTTGTTGGGAGTCACGAGTCCGACCAATCAGCGTGGGAGACTAAAGGCACTCTCACACCGAGAGCGCTTGCTAACTGGAGCTGCTTGCTTCAGTGATCACGCATCAGTTGTCTCTCAAAGACAGGAGCAGACGTTGCTCAAGCTGCAATAAATCACAATCCACTACACTGAAGTTGCAAAACACCTCAATATTATCTACTTATGGTTTCCGCGTTAAAACCGTATTGGATTACCGTGATTTGAACCACTCACGATAAATAAATACTGTCCAGCATAAAGCAGCGTTTTAAGTAACAGTCTCACGTGCGCACAGCAGCAGAGTAGATTCGTTTTGAGTGAAAACATGGCGGAAAAGCTGGGAGGTTTTAAAAGAGTGCTAAGAGTGTTATACAAATGAATGTATGAATGAATTATTGAATTATGTACCTCTGAAGGTTCTGACTGTCTTCAGAAACGATTCGATGGCATTTTGTTTTCATCTTCGCTCCATGTAATACCTAATAAAGTAGTGTTTTAATCGCAATATGGAGTTCACGGGAAACAGCTGTAAGAGAGTGGA
Organism: Aspiorhynchus laticeps; assembly: GCA_023376895.1. Lineage (NCBI taxonomy): Eukaryota > Metazoa > Chordata > Actinopteri > Cypriniformes > Cyprinidae > Aspiorhynchus > Aspiorhynchus laticeps. Next base: position 79,216,242 of record CM041794.1, on the reverse strand, counting down.
TTTACAGAGACTTATATTTACATGTGCAGCAGTTTCTGTCTGGCCAAAAACGGACCAAATTTACATGCCCTGCTGTAAATTTTGACCGGTTGATGAAAAACAAGCTTATGTGGATTCTACACATTTAAACAATTCAGATAAGTTATCTAGAATTATATATGGAGCAGATAAAATACATATAATCATTAATTAATCAATTATCACTTTGACTTAACCCTATTCTTTATTTAAAGTCTGAAATGTGAGGTTTACCTTTATTTGAACATTTACATTAGATATTTGAACATGCTATTAAACTGTTCTCAGTCAAGTTGTCATTTAAAATCCCAACATCACTGGTAATGTTATTGTTTTAGTGATTATGCAAACAAAAAATCTTTTTATTTGCCGTTTATTGATTTTTAAATAAAACGTGAAGTGATTTATGTGTCAGTACTTTTTGAACATCTCCAGCACATTTTAACAATACCGTGATAATACTGATAACCGTGATAATTTTGGTCACTATAATCGTGATGAGAAATGTTCATACTGTTACATCCCTATAATGAAGTAATAGAAATTAATGGTTTGTGTTATCTTTAGTTAGTAAGTAGATATTGGGTTTAATGTTACTGAAACTACTTGTTGTATTTCGGCTACTTCTATCACTTCTCTGAATTCTGTTATTTCTCCTGATTTATTGGGTGACGTCAAAATAACAAATGACCAACACTGAAGTGAGATCTTCTCAGGTGCACTTAGTATTTGTCTGGTCATGTGATCTCAACATGTCTGTCCACGTGAGGCTCTGTGTCAAATAAAACCTCTTTAATTAAGACACTCATACCACATTCTTCAGAAACATCATTAATTTCTGTAGAGCTGGACATTTTAATAACTGGATCAAATGAGTGAGTCAAGCTTTGAGAATGAAACCAACCTGTTTGTTCCTCAGTCTCTTCTTGTTTCAGACTAAATACTGCTTCAATCCTGAAGTCTTCAGTCTCCTCTTTAATAATCTCCATCTTTATAACAGTGTGTCACGTGATCTCAGTCGCTTCAGCAGGAGTTTTTCTGTGTGTTTAAGATGAAGAGAACAATGAACAGAGAGCAAACCCAAACTAAATCTCTCCCTCAGCTCCCTAGTTCAGTAGTCAGCACACTAGTTCAGTAGTCAGCGCGCTAGTTCAGTAGTCAGCGCACTAGTTCAGTAGTCAGCTCCCTAGTTCAGTAGTCAGCGCACTAGTTCAGTAGTCAGCGCACTAGTTCAGTAGTCAGCGCACTAGTTCAGCAGTCAGCGCACTAGTTCAGCAGTCAGCGCACTAGTTCAGCAGTCAGCGCACTAGTTCAGCAGTCAGCGCACTAGTTCAGCAGTCAGCGCACTAGCTCAGCAGTCAGCGTACTAGTTCAGCACACTAGTTCAGTAGTCAGCGCACTAGTTCAGTAGTCAGCGCACTAGTTCAGTAGTCAGCGCACTAGTTCAGTAGTCAGCGCACTAGCTCAGTAGTCAGCGCACTAGTTCAGTAGTCAGCGCACTAGTTCAGTAGTCAGCACACTAGTTCAGTAGTCAGCACACTAGTAAGGGAGTGAGAGTTAAATCAGCTGATTAGACAAAAACACTCAAAACTAACGCTGCAAATTCATAAAAGAGCACAAACTATACAGACATTTCATGTTTAGTTGAGATATATACGGTAAATCAGAAAGTGTAGATTATATACACTTAATTACACTAGCATAAGAACATTTTCAGCTGGTTTGTAAGAGTTGTGTTTGTTGTTCTCGCTGCATTTACACAGTTTAGACCTGGATGGTGGAATAATCTTCCCACCCCTATCCGGAATGCTGGATCCCTGTCAATCTTCAAACAACAACTGAAGACTCATCTCTTTCGGCACTACTTGACTTCATCCTAAACTTGTTCTTAAAAAAAAAAACACCTTTCCCTTTATCTTTCTCTTGCTAGCTTGTACTTATTCGAACAATGACTGAGACTTGGTGTTACGAGAAAATTACTAACATCACATAGAATTCAGGGTGGATAGTATGCACATTGGGACGCAGGATCAGTTTCTCCGTTGCTAATTAGAAGTGAGTTAATTAGTGTTGATGATAAACTGATTCAGGACACAGGGAGCGAAATGAGACGCACCTTTCATGAGCAGATGCGTTTACTCAAAAAACAACGCTTATTAATGTTAGACAAAGCATTACAAATGTTACATTCAATAGCTAATAATTAATAATTATTATAATTAATAATATTGCGTCGCTTAAAAACTATACAATTGACTGAATGGTTTCTATCAGTTTAAATACTTAAAAACACAGACCTTTCTTGAGCCGAATCACAACAGATGCGGGAGCGCGCGCAGCCTTATGACGTCACTCCGCTCGAGCAAAATAAAAGTCCTCTCTCAGTCACAATAAATGTTCAGAGAAACCCCGCTGTTCTTACTGTATGATCAAACATTTAAGATGCTCTTCAATAATACATAAAAAATTAGTTAATTATGAGACACTAAAAATGTGTTTTCTCTAAAAAAAATCCTCTATGTAAATAACTACCCAGCAGCACTTTTATTTTGATCTGGTGGCATCATGACGTCATAAGGCTGCTCCTGAGTTTCAGATGATGGTCTTCATCTTTTAAAGTGTTTAAATTAATACAAACGTGATCAGTCTATTTTATGATTTACAAGCGAGGTAAACTATATAATTATCGTGTGTAACATTGTAATATTTGCTCTAATATATTAATGAGCGTTATTTTGTGTGAGTAAAGCGCATAATAACAGATAAGGTGCGTCTGATGTAGTGATTCAGATGATCAACACGAATTCAGTCACTGCAGTTAGTGATGAGAGAAACGGATCTTTCGAAACTCCGAGTCAATTGATTCAGTGATTCGAATCGCTGACGAAAACAATGTAAATGCAACAAACTCAAAACATGTAATGATAACTTTTACAAACAACTGCAAATATGTTTTTTTTTTTTGTTATAACAACCTTAAATTCAATAGTCATCTTAAACGTTTAATTAAATGTACTAATCATTAAATATCTAATGCTAATCAAAACTAAATCATTTCTAATCAGATCATTTAAGTTAATTAATTAACTCTCACTCTGACTCCCTCACCAGTGTGCTGACTACTAAACTAGGGAGATGACTGAGACACCCCCAGAGATTTAATTTGGATTTATTTTTCTTTCTGTTAATTCTGATCTTAAACAGGAGAAAGTGTCCAAACACTCCTGCAACAGATGACACTATTATAAAGATGGTGTTTATTAAAGATGAGAGTGAAGACATGAAGATTGAAGAAACATTCAGAGTAAAACATGAAGAAACTGAGACACAAACAGGTTAGTTTTCATTCTTAAAGCTGAACTATCCTGTGAACTAGGGGTGAAAATGTCTCGGTTCCCTCTCGAGCTTTCACGAGACATCACGGAGGATTCTCCGTTATGGGAACTCCTTCCTTCCAACCTTTCCTGAAGTCCTATTGGCTCACGCCAGTCAAATGACTGACCAATTGTCGCGAAGTATGCAAATCGCATGCAAATACTGACAAGCTGAGAGGCAGTATAAAATGCGGTGCATTCCGTGATGTCTTGTTCCCGCTCTCAGGGAACCGAGGTTACGATAGTAACCGGAGACGTTCCCTCTCAAGCTTTCACGAGACATCACGGAGAAATCTCTGTTATGGGAACGATATTCAATCCCGCCGTGAGAGAGGCTACAAGCAGCCTGTACAAGTTACACTCTAGCGAAGATAGAACACACACACACACACAATTCCCACAAATAGCGACGCTTGAAGGCAGGCTCACAGCTGATATGTGGAGATAAGCCAATGAGCGTCTAAAGCCCAGGTATACGAAATTTGCATATCTGGTCAGTAATAACATATGCTGCGCTGAGAAACAGGGCAGAAGCAAAAACAACAGCTTTGTGAGAGGTTGCACAGAGATAACTGTATTAAACCGCAGTCAACACAAAACATGATGGTACACCAATAGAATATACATTGTATAACTGGAGCTGCACTGAGTACAGGGCAGACAACAACAACATCATCATCATAAAGGGCTGCACAGAGTAATTACTGTGTGAGGCAGCAAACACATATGAATAGAGGTAGCATAAACATGAATCAGTCACTCACCGACAGCACTTAGGAGGCCAAGGACTGACCGTCCAGCTTGTAAAACCTGGCAAGGTATTCTGAGAAGACCAGCCGGCTGCAAAGCATATTTCCTGAATAGACATACCTCTCAACCACGCACAGGAGGCGATAACCCTTGTTGAGTAGACCCTAATGTGAAAGGGGCATTCCAAACCTTGGCTCGTATAAGCAGCCGTGATAGCGTCCACAATCCAGTGGGAAGCCCCTGTTTTGATACGGCCCTTCACACAACCACCGTAGCACACAAAATAGCTGGTCAGATTGCCGAAAGCTGGCCGAATGGTCGATGTAAATCCTCAAAGCCCTGACTGGGCACACCGAAATCTGAGCATTCGCATCACGTGAGGTCGATGACTCAGAAGACAGGGCAGACAGCGAAACAGTCTGCGTTCTGAAGGGGGTAGATGGTGATTTTAAGCACGTGATTCTCAGCCAGAGAGTGACACCGCAGTCACCGGGTCCAAAGTGAATACAGTCGCTGTCCACAGAAAACGCATGTAAATCCCCTATGCACTTAGCCGAAGCAAGGGCAAGAAGAAGTGCACTTTGAGAGTCCTTCATATCAACGGATGCTAAAGGCTCGAGTTGTAGCTGTGAAAGAGCTATTAACACCACCTCTAGGATGGACTGAAGGAGGGTGCGGGGGATGCAATCTACAAGAAAACTCACCACCAGCGCGTGCCTACCAATCGATTGCCCACCCAGCGGGGAACGAAACGAGGCAATCGCGGCCACGTAGACTTTCAGTGTTGATAGTAAAGATCCACTATCCAGTCTGTACCGTAGAAAACGCAGAACATCCGACACGGAGCTAGCAGTCGGGTCGATATGAACATAACGGCACTATTTCACAAACACTCCCCATTTCAGAGCATACAAATGCCTCGTAGAGGGTGTCCGCGCCTCCGAGAGCATGTCGAGCACATGAGAATGCAGGGCACACAGCTCCTCTGCTATCCCCGAAGCAACCACACATGAAGGCTCCACCACTCTGGGTTCGGGTGCCACCCCGAGCCGCACATCTGAGATAGCAGATCCTTCCTGACGGGGATCGGCCAGAGCGATGCCACCAGCAGCTCTGTCTGGTCCGGGAACCAAAGCTGGTTCATGCCAGTTCGGGGCGATGAGTATCATCACCGAAGCACCTCTTTGTTGTTATTTTTTTTTGTTTTTACATATATATACAGCCTGGCTGCTGGCCAGTGCGATGTCAGCGCGTCCCCCTTCAGCGGGGAGTGAGACAGGGAGAAGAACACCAGGCAATGTGCATTTTCGAGCTCGTGGTGAACAGATTCACCTCCGCTGCCCCGTAGCGAGTCCAAATCATCTGAACCGACTCCGGGTGCAACCTCCACTCTCCTTGAGGGATCCCCTTCCTCGAAAGCATGTCCGCCCTGTGGTTCAGAAGACTGGGGATGTGCGCTGCTCTGATTGAGAGAAAGTGACGGTCCGCACATAGCAGGAGATTCGCTGCATGCTTGTTGGATCGTACGTCTCCTTGGTGATTTATGTACGAAACCACAGACATGTTGTCGGTGCGAATCAATACATGCCGCTGTTCCAGCTGAGGTGAAAATCCTTAGAGCTAAGAACACTGCTTCCAGCTCCAAGCGGTTTATGTGCCAACGGCTCTGAGGTTCTGACCACAGCCCTAAAGTCGGCATGCCCTTGCACACTGCTCACCGGCCTCCAGTCGATGCGTCAGTCGTGACCACGACACGTGACGTCACCAAGCCCAGGGAAACACCTGGCTGAAAAGACTTTACCGGCACGGCCTCAGAGCTTCGATGCAGCCGCGGGGGACCATGATGCGCAAACGGCCCGAAGTCCACGCCGTCCAAGTGACTCGAGATTTCAGCCAAAACTGCAGCGGGCGCATGTGTAGTAAACTGTCCAGTTTGAAAAGGCACAGGGAAGACAAACTGGCGGCCGAGTGCGCATCTCCACTGCTTTTAGTCGAAGCACACTCCCAGATATGTCAGACTGACTAGAGGCAAGAATGCTCTTATGCATATTCACGCATAGCCTCAAGAACTCCAAGTGACGAAGCAGTTTGTCTATATGGCTGGCTGGCGTGTCCCGTGACTGAGCTAATATCAGCCAGTCATCTAAATAATTGAGAACGCGCATTCCGCTCGCTCTAAAGGGGGTGGGAGGAGCTGCGTCCATGCACTTCGAGAAAGTGCGCAGGGGGCCAAAGCCAGCCCAAACAGGAGAACAGGGTACTGGTACGCTATGCCCTCGAGAGCAAACCTCAGAAAGCGTCTGTGATGCGGTGCTATCTGAATGTGAAAGTACGCATCCTTTAAATCCACAGACGCAACCAGTCCCCAGGGGCGAATTTGCGCCAGGATCTGTTCCAGCGATAGCATTCTGAACGGACACTTGCAGAGCGCTCTGTTGATGGGCCTGAGATCTAGAATCGAGCGGAGTCCTCCATCTCTCTTGGCCACCACAAAATAGCGGCTGTAAAAGCTACTTTCCAGCTCGCTCGCCGGGATTTGTTCTATCGCTCCTTTTTCGAGCAGGTTGCATAGCTCTTGTCTCAGGACCAGGGCATTTCAAGGCAATGTTAGAGACTGCACCACGCCGTTGAAACAGGGTGGTGGTCTGCATCTGAATTGAGGGGCGTACCCACGCTCTATCACGCCGAGTAACCAGCATGAGATTCAAGGAATAGTTTTCCCACGCGCTCAAGAACTGACATAGTGGCTTGGTCGTTGGATGCACTGGCGAGTGCTGGGCAGCTATAACTCCACGTGAGCAGTGGCTCTGTACCGCTCTGAGGCGGGGCGAGCGGCGCTATATTGACTGAGTGAGGAGGAAAGAGCTCTTTTGCGCAAATATATGCACTTTAATGAACATACACTATCACACAAATTTGAACAATTTGAGACAGCTTGCGGGCTCTTCCCGGGCCTCTTTACACTTTTCCCCGCACATCCAGTTCTTGGCAGGAGCGGTCGCGGGTCACTGTGTCCCTGTACTGCGATGAGCCATGCGCCAAAGAAGACCTCGATCTCACGGTCTGCTGCTGTTTAACCTGCTGGTGAGGGCAGCAGACGACTGTGAGCGGCGCCTGATCTTTGTGCAGAGATGCATCAGCACCTGTCACTACGGACTGTGGCTATGCTATATGACCTAGTTGAACACCACTTTTTAGGGGCGTGAACAACTGACGTAATAGTCCAGCGAAATCTTGAAGGCTTATAGGGTGCGCGCCGGGGCATCAGGTGACTCCTCGCCTTCGCGCGCTTTCTGCGCAGGGGCTTCAGGTGACTCCCCGCCTTTGCACGCTTTTCCGCGCAGGGGCACCAGGTGACTAATCGCCTTTGCGCGCTTTTCCGCGCAGGGGCACCAGGTGACTCCTCGCGCTTTTCCGCGCAGGGGAATCAGGTGACTCCTCACCTTCGTGCACTTTTCTGCGCAGGGGCATCAGGTGACTCCTCGCTTTTGCGTGCCGTTTCATAATATGACTCACTGCCGCTCTGAAGTCAGTCACCTACTGGCGAGTGGGTGAGCGACCGAAGCAGGGGCTCCATGTCACCTTGAATGAGTGAGAGAGCGGAGTCCTCTACACATGGCAGCCACTGATGTGAGGCTGGTATCGTGTGAATAAGAGCGGTGTCTTCCAAACACGGTAGCCGCTGATGAGGGGCTGGTATCGTGTGAATGAGTGAGGAGCCAAGTGATTGTGCTTTGTACACGGCAGAACGCCACTCTAAGGCGGGGGGCTGCATGCTTAGACAGTGGGCCGTGCGGCATCTGCGGCGACATAGGAACCCTTAGCTCCAGTATCTGCACTCGGCTCTCCGCTCTGCCATGGAAGGGGGATGTGAGAAGCCTGGCTGATGTCCTGTCCTGCAGGTTCGATGGGTGAGAGGAATGCGGACATTTAGTCGGCATGAGCTCATCACCAGAGTCCAGGTCCACCGCTGATCGAGGGCAGACGGACTCATCTTAAGAAAAACATCATACTCACCTGAACGCTGCAGAGGAGCGGCCATACAGAGACCGCCCTCTGATGAGCGAACCTCAACTGTGAGCTGTAATAGTTTATAAGCCATAAATCTAGGTTGTTCAGCAAAGTGAAGGAGAAGATTCTGACGTAATTGTCACGTGCACCGCATTTTATACTGCCTCTCAGCTTGTCAGTATTTGCATGCGATGTGCATACTTCACGACAATTGGCCAGTCATTTGACTGGCGTGAGCCAATAGAACTTCAGGAAAGCTTGGAAGGAAGGAGTTCCCATAATGGAGAATTCTCCGTGGTGTCTCGTGAAAGCTCGAGAGGGAACTGTTTCCAACACTGGTAATAAATCAATATATAGCTGATGAAAATTCTGATTTGCATCCCTGAATTAAATTATATTTTAAAATATATTATTTATATATATATATATATATACACACACATACATACATGCATATATGTGTGTGTGTGTATATATATATATATATATATATATATTTATACACACACATGCATACATGTGTGTGTATATATACATGTATATATAATATAACCTCTGACACTGAGAAGAGTGAAAACTCCTCACATGACTGCTACCAAACATAACAAAAAAGCACATTGACGGATCTTTTTCCGTCTGTTCTGCAAAATGTAAACAAATGTATATTTCTGCAAGTGTAAATATTGTAAAAATATGAATATTGTGTCTAGATCGCGCGGCGCTGCGCAGAGCTAACGCAGGTTTGGCGGGTGTTCATTTCATACTCTGTGACAGCTTATTTAATGTATAAATTATACATCGTATTTAATGTATAAGGTACATGTACAACAAACAAACTGGTAAAGTCATAGTGGTATCGTGTACTGTAATCAAATGTAGCCTATCTACACCTGTGGAACCGTAGACTGCACACTAGTGTTGTCAAAAGTACCGACCGCGATACCATTCGGTACTGAAATTTTAAAAACGTCCATTTCCCGCTAAGATTTGAGCGCTGTTGAGCGGATTATTAAACAGCGCTGATTGGTCATTGATCACACGCTCAACAGATAGGTCTGTGATTGGCTTTAATGATCATCGCTTCACACTCTTCACCGAGCGCTTCATTCATCATTGAAGCCAATCACAGATGTATCTATTGAGCGCGTGAACAATAACCAATCAGCGCTGTTTAATAATCCGCTCAAATCTTAGCGGGAAATGGACGTTTTAAAATTTCAGTACCGAATGGTTTCGCGGTCGGTACTTTTGACAACACTACTGCACACGAGGTGTTCATCTAATACAGATCTTCATAGCTAGCAAACAATTCGTCTCAGCCTCAGACGTCACGCCCATGGACCATTGGCTAAACATCTGGGCCCGTATTTATCAAGCCTCTCAAAGTGCCATTTTAGTCTTAAGTGCTGAGAAATCATGAAATTTACTCCTTTCAAACTTAAGTATAAAAGCAAGTTATCAAATTTCTTAAAGCTAAAAATCACTCTTACTCTCCCAGTTATTTAAGACAGCTGGAGAGGTCTCTCAAGTGGTTAGGAGTTGCCAGCAGGGGCTTGTGATGGCACTGAGGAGACAGAGATGTGTGTGAATCTTTCAGCAGAGGAGGAATGTCTTTGAAATGTTTGGCGACTAGCAGTTAATTAAACATGTTACATTTCCTCAGTTATTCAAAACGAGCAAAGAACATTTACATTACAAAAGAACATCATAACTGACTTCAGTCTAGCGTGAGTATTATGCGATCTACACTGTATGATGAATAAATCTCTTACCCCTTATTTACAATGCACGCATCTGCGGAGCGTTACAGCTCCACAGCCACCGGAGCTGATCAGCCGCGCCGTGGCAAGTTTCTGAAGCGGCTCTCTGCGCTGCATCATTAAAGATAGGCACCTAGTCTATTTTTGATGGATAATAATAATAATAATAATCGTCTCGTTGTCGTCAAAGGCATCAGCAACAGGCGATATCTTTGACTATCATCGATACACTATACTATCGGCACCCTAAATTAAGTTGTGATGATGCTTTGTTTCCTTGCCATAATGTGTTCTCTTGAAAAGTCTTTATTGTCAAATGTGTGTTGAATGTAAACTCCTATTAGGAATTTAACCAGTCAATGTGAATTTATCTGAGAATATTCTTAATTAAGGAAATCTATTCAGTGATTGGTCCATGCGTATGTCGTCATCCAAAATCCCGTTTGTGGCACAGCAGTGTCGTGAATCATCTCTAAGACTGACACTTAAGATTTAGTCCTACACTTCGCTTAAATTACGACTGAGATGATTGATAACTAACTTTTAATCGCAGCTTTGAGCCAAGATTTTTTTTCCACTTAAGTCAATTCATAGCAGTGTTCTTGAGAGTAATTCTTAGAGGCTTGATAAATATGGGCCCTGATGCATATGGCACACTTATCTGGAAACACTTCAGGAATGTCGAAGTCATCTTCGGATTGGTTGAATTATACAGGATTTCCGGGAGACGTGTATCACGTTCTTTAATGTTCCGCCTGGAAACAAAGATGCCGTCGAGTTTACAAATGTGACGACGAGCACTTGTCAGGATCAACTAAACGCTGGATTTTCAAAAGTATGTGAAATATTTAAAGTTCGCAGCATATAATCTTTAAAATACATCCGAGAGTATTACACACCGGTCTGTTATTGTGGCGACATTTCCATGCCCTGAAACGTGGCGCTGAACGAAACAAACTGTGATTGGTTGTTGGACATGTCGGTCAAACGGCATCATGGGCGGGCCTTGGCCAATAAAACCTGCTATCTATTCCAGACCTTCAGCCGTCAGTCTACGTGAGATTAGCAAACAATAGCCTTTGCAGATTTGCTTTCAATTGACTGTAGATCCAAAGCCACGTCTTCAACGCTCTTGATGTTCTTAAAACTTTCTGTTACAACTTTGAGTGAGAACCGCTTCAGACGACCAATTCACTGGTTTGACAAATGGTTTGATCAAGCCTTTGAACAGAATTGACTCAAAAGAATGAATCATTCACAAATGGGCATCATCGCTCAGTGCCCAGAGCAAAGTAGATGGCGCGTTTGGAATAAATTTAAGCATTTTTTAACTTGTATTGCACTAAAATAAAGTAACAAGAGGAGCGTCGGCCACAGTAACGAAGTAAAAGTACATTTTTTTCACTAAAAATGTACTTTAGTAAGAGGAAAAGTATATCTTTAAATATACTCTAAAAGTATTAGGCCACGTTCACACAGCAGGAGAACATGGTTGTCAGTCCTGTATTTGAGTCCTTAATACACGCAGCTCATTTCTCCATCACTGTAAGTTACAGAAAACACGCACTACATGGTAGTCGTGCGTTTGTGCGGCAGAGCGGCTCTCTCTTGCGCTGTCTTCCACCGGAGCCGCTCCCGTCAGTTTTGTGTTCTGCGTGCGATTCAAATGCTCCGCTGTCCACCCAAATATAAAAGCTGCTGTTGGTTAATGAAGATTTGACGAAAGATCTTGCGGCTCGATTGGACTCTTGTCGTGTCAGAAAGTGATAAGTCTTTCAGCTTTATGCACGTAAGCTGCTGTGTGAACGGGACATTTCGAGACTCACACCTGTAAAGAAAATGCGGTTGTCATTCCCAAAAATTAACCATGTGAACGTAGCCTAAAGCCCGATTCGGACGGCAATTGTTTCTCATATGGACGTCTGTAAAAATAAATTTACATATCACAAATATACATGGATTCGGATGGCGATTTATTCACAGTGGAGGAGCGAGTTCTGTGATCCTACGAACCTGGGAACGGGCTGCTCACGTGGCCAGTTGTATGATTGTCTGCTGTAAATAAAATGAATTTTATTTACAAATTTATTCTTCTTATTGTGTAACATGTATTATAAAATTAATTCTTATTATTCCAAGCATATTTTAGAATATATAATCCTATTTATTATTTAAATCTCCTGTTTAAAAATATGAAAATAGATGCGCTATAGTTTTAATTATACGCTATATATATGTTTATATTACACATTTTAAAATTGTATTGCATACCTGCTCCCAGTCGCTGTGGTGAAGCAGTTATGAAGTATTGTTCTTTTAAATACTTTCCAGCATTTCAGAAATAAATATGTATGAAAATTACACCGAAGTACAACGTTACCATACGGTGTTCAGGAGTGCTCAAAAAGGGTTTAAACGCTGAATTTTGAATCAATATTTTTCTCGTACAACGTTACCATACGGTGTTCAGGAGTGCTCAAAAAGGGTTTAAACACTGAATTTTGAATCAATATTTTTCTCGTAAACTCAGACATGTGCATTCGGACAGCAATTAAATTACCACACGACCTTGGTGTTTGTCAAAAAACAGTAGGTAATTCGGCCGGGGATTTTTATGGGGGTGGTGAGAGAAAAACACTGACATCCTGGATTCGGACGGCATTAAAATCAACATCTACCCCCTGTATATGCTGAAAATCACTTATGTCCCCCTGAGAAACAATTACCATCCGAATAGGGCTTTAGTTACCCAAAAAATGTACTCAAGTAAATGTAACTCATTACTACCCACCTCTGGTATCTTGTTTTATTTTTTTTTAAATAGAGAGTTTTAATGCCGGCTTGATAGTTTTTGAGATGTCCTAAATAAGTGAAGAGTTAGCAATATTGGTAAGGGTTAATCAGATTACATGTAACACATCTTGCAGTTGCTTAGTGGACATAGGATGTAGTTGTATGTTCGTTTTGACACTATTTGTATGTTTTAATGTCTGTTGTTTTGTGCCCTTAAACTGGGGCTAACTTTTATTTGTCTTTTTTTACCTTAGACCTGATGGCACTGAAAGAGAAGAGTGAAGTACTGAATGAAATGAAAGAGAAAGATCATGATTTCATAAATGGAGAAATATCTTTTAGCTGTTCACAGACTGAAAAGACTTCCTCAAGAAAAAGGGCTCAAAAGAGAGGAAGTAGTAGTTATTTCTGCCAACAGTGTGGAAAGAGTTTCACTAAATCTAGACACCTTGTAGTCCACATGAGAGTTCACACAGGAGAGAAGCCTTATGTCTGCCCACAGTGTGGAAAGAGTTTCAGTCAAAGAATAACTCTTAAAAGACATGTTAGAATTCACACTGGAGAGAAGCCATACACATGCCAACAGTGTGGAAGGAGTTTCTCTCAGCTTGGAAACCTTGGAGTCCACATGAGTGTTCACACTGGAGAGAAGCCTTACAAATGCCAACAGTGTGGACAAGGTTTCAACTGGAAGGGAACTCTTAATTGCCACATGAGAATTCACACTGGAGAGAGGCTTTTCACCTGCCAACAGTGTGGATCAAGTTTCACTCAAAAAGGAAGCCTTAACAGCCACAAGAAAATTCACACTGGAGAGAAGCCTTATACTTGCCAACAGTGTGGAATAAGTTTCACTCAAAAAGGAAGCCTTAACAGACACAAGAAAGTTCACACTGGAGAGAAGCCTTATACCTGCCAACAGTGTGGAATAAGTTTCATTGAAAAAGGAACCCTTAAAAGGCACATGAGCGTTCACATTGGAGAGAAGCCTTACACATGTGATCAGTGTGGAAAGAGTTTTGATCAACATGAAAAGCTTAAAGTCCACATGAGAACTCATAGAAGGAAACCCCACACATGCTCTCAGTGTGGAAAGAGTTTCTGTCAAAAACGACCCTTTGAAGATCACATGAGAATTCACTCTGGAGAGCAACCCTACACATGTCCTCAGTGTGGAAAGAGGTTTAATTATAAACGACCCTTTGAAGATCACATGAGAATTCACTCTGGAGAGCAACCCTTCACATGTCCTCAGTGTGGAAAGAGGTTTAATTATAAACGACACTTTGAAGACCACATAAGAACTCACACTGGAGAGAAGCCTTTCACCTGCCAACAATGTGAAAAATGTTTCAACCGAAAAGGAACCCTTAACAGGCACATGAGAGTCCACACTGGAGAGAAGCTGCTTATAAGTGGTCACTGCGGAAAGAGTTTCAGATATAAAGCAGCACTTAAATACCACATGAGTTTGCACATATGAGAGAACTGTATTTTTACGTTATCAGTGTAGGGAGTGAAATTATTTCCTTTATGAAATTAATTCCTCATGAAGCCAAAACTCAGGAACTCACAGATGACATGCAATACAACAATAAAACTAATCTGGGGAAGGGATCTCCAAAGAAAGCAAACAACACCTCTTTCCGTGTTCATTTATGACCCCCACTGCCTCTGACTCTTCCCCCTCACTCTTCTTCCCCAAAAGCAAGAATGTCCTTATGCCACAAATGTTATATCTTGTGAATGTTGTGTTTTCCTTTTCATGTTTGGTATAATTTTAAAGGTCTCTGTGCGATTGGTAAACTGGTCTAAATTTCACATTAGTCACTTATAGACCCCTTCAATGTTTGTAAACATTGAAAGCCTAGGTTGGTTGCGCGCGCAGCATGGGGTCAGAAAAATGGTGCAGCTAATAGACCGGCATATTGTGTCAAGGTATGCACTGTCTTTGACACCACAGGACCGGGAACAGTACCATTCTAAACTTGTTTTAGCTAATGCCGATTGTCTGCCTGATCCCAAGCTCCTATCAGAATGGGTAGACAACGTTAGCAACTGGCCAGATATTCACTTGCCCGCCATATACTGCTATCTGGTGGACAAGCCGAGTGTTTACACACGAGAAAAACTAAGAGCCTACAAATCGCTAGCCGTCTATAATTATATATAGTGAAGGGGTCTATATTATGAGAAATATTGAAAACTTAAGTTAATTCTGTACTTCTGTTGTAGGCGGTCTCCTTTCAAAATCTGATTAACATTGCTCAACAGGTGTGACCATTTGGGGCACAAGAACAGCTCCTACTGAGGTTTCTCATCCACCATACACAGATGCAATCTGTTTTGGGGCAGAGAATAAATGTTTATGGGCCTTTTGTTCTGGTAGTATTTAAGGGAAAGTTGCAAATCAGTCATTCGATTCTGTAGTCAGATCAGCCCGTAGCGTGGAGTGTATAGTATGCTCCATGCTATGTATTTTTCTGAAGTCAGGTATACATTTTTATTCTTAGATTCATCTTTAAACAACTGATGTTATGCATTTTCTTATTTTTGAATTGGCTTCTTATTGTTTAGTTATGCAATTGGCGTGACACGTTTTTACCTGACTAATAATAAATTGTTATATTTGATTTATTCTGAACTGTCCTGAAATCATTATGACTATTAGACTGTGAGGAGGCTTTTGTTACTGAAGGCTCATGAATGAACGGAGCAGTAGGCACGTCATCGGAGACCTCAGATTTCTGTCTATCACTAGTGTTAGCAAGTTGTACGGGAAAAGACTAAGTAAACTACACTTTTTGTCATAAGCAAGCAGTTGGCGGCAGACAATTAGGTATTAGTCTACCTACACCCTCTGACTAACATCAGACTGGCGAGTTTGTGTCCGTGAGATCTATGCAAAAACCCGGGCCGTGAGACTCTATGCGACATTAGGTCCCCAGTGAACGGATAATTGATAGTATGGGATGTCTAGAATAATAAAATATATAAATGAATATACAATCGATATCTGTGATCAGTTTTTAATTAAGAATATTGCCTAAATTTAATGATCACTTGAAATTGGAGTCAGATTGTACACGGAGCTAGACTAAAATTGGAACTAAATCCAGATAAAAGCGCAAATAAAAGACCGAACATGCATTAAACCTTCGACCAGGCCGCTGATTCCGTTGTTTGGGCCAGCGGGTGCATTCTTACATCAGTGTGACATGAGCCATGTAATAAGAGAGAAAAGCCAGAGAGAAGCCTTTGCTGTGCCATCACGCTGGAAAAACATGCAGAAACAAGACAATCTTGAGGTTCACAGAAGCACCACTGATATAGTTCAAAATAGCTGAGCAGTGTATTAGGGTTTGTTTACACCTGGATTTAAAATGTTTTGGTTGATCAGATCACAAATAGACTGTTCTTGTATCACTGTCTCTTTTGTCCACTTTCGATCACTTCTGTTTCCATTTTTTCAAGGAGAGTGTCATAGGGAGGGTAAATACATGGGATCTTTTGATCAAAAGAATGAAAAATGTTTGCACAATTTACATATAAACACGAATCTAGGGAAAAATACAATGAAGGAGACTTAGTAAGCAATGCTGGTGATAGTGAAAAGCAGGGCTCTGAACCGGTTCAAGGAACGAAAACAAAAACCGGAAACAAACGAAATTGAGAGGAACAGGAACAGAAACTAAATCAAATTTTATAATTCCGAACGGAATCGAAAATTTGAAATGGCCATTAACCAGTTAAAGGGATAGTTCACCCAAAAATGAAAATTTGATGTTTATCTGCTTACCACAAGGGCATCCAAGATGTAGGTGAATTTGTTTCTTCAGTAGAACACAAACGAAGATTTTTAACTTAAACTGCTGCAGTCTGTGAGTCATATAATGTCACCCGATGGTATTCACGGCTTTGATAGAAAAAAAACATACACCGACAAAACCAAATTAAAACCTTGTGATGATACATTGAGGTCTAAAGACATGAAACGATCAGTCTGTGCAAGAAACTGAACAGTATATCATTTTTTACCTCTGATACACCGCACTGTCCAACGTAGTTCGGTAATTTATTATATTTTTAGTTATTTATTTTATTATTCAAAATGCACAAAAGGCTTCACATCAGCACACCGTGTCTGTACAAGCGAGCAGCACGCTGTGATGGGCCTTCACTAACGTTTCGAGACAGAACTCTCACAGAACTGTCATTTACACAACTTGCCAATTCAAGTGATTTTAATCCATTCAGAAGTTGCACTTATATAAAGCTGAATGTCAACCTGCTTACAGCTTAATGTAGCAGCTTATAAATACACAAATTTATGTCAAAATGCCCATCTTAGCGAGTATCCTCATAATCAGTCCGTTATGTCTTAAGTGACGTAAACGGTTGAGAAAGAAGTTGGATGTGTACCATCCTGTGAGTTTCAGAACTCAAAACTTCCTTGTTAGTCCAAAAAATAGCTTTTAATTGAAATCAGGCTGCTAAAATGACTCATTTTGGATTCTCACGTGCATTCAGAGCATGGGATAGCGGGACAGATTGCAGTTTTCGACAGAAGTTAAAATGAGCGAAGAAACTGTGAGAGGAGAAGATATTCAAAAACCAGCATCCTCACAATCCACGCTAGATTTAATTCATAGATGTGGGTCGTCATCACTAGCATGGAGGTGGTTGGGTTTTGAAAGGTCCGATGTTAGTCAAAAGACACCGATCTGCAAACTGTGCCGAAAATCAGTTCCAGTCAAAGGCAGTTCGACGACCAATCTCTTTCACCATCTTCGAACTACCCACCATAGTGAATATGAGAATTATGAAAAGTTTTGGGAGAGCGAGTCACCTGAACACGAAGCGCCTGCAGCAGACAGGGTAAAAAAGCACACGCAACAAACTTTGGCAGAGACATGGTGACAAGTTCAAGTGGTTGAGAGAGATGGTTTTAAACAGCTTTTAAAGACGTTAGACCCAAGATACACAGTACCTGGGCAAAAATACTTCAGTGAAACTGAATTATACGAGTCATGTCGCCAAACTCTTGCGAATGAAGTGCAGAAGGTTTTACATTCTGCCACAACAACCGATCTGTAGTCCAGCAGAGCGTCAGAGCCATACCTCTCCCTGACAGCACATTTCATTGATGAAACCTGGCAACTCCAAAGCTACTGTCTGCAGACATCTTACTTTCCAGATGACCACACAGGTGACGTAATTGCTCAAGGTCTTAAAGATGCGCTGGCATCACGGTCGTTGCCCGAGGACCGCATGGTTTGCATGACAAAAGACAGCGGAGCTAACGTTGTCAGTGCACTACGGATTAACAACGGGCAGCGGCTTTCTTGTTTTGGCCACAGGCTTCATATTGCCATTGGTAAGCAATGTTGGTGCTTCTGTGAAATTAAATTCAAGTAAAATATATCTTGTTGGGATGTTTAAAAATACAAAAAAAGAATAACATAAGCAAATCTTTTATAGAACAGTAATAATAAAATGAGAGATATATTTCATTTAGCAGATGCATTATACCTGTATATAATAAACATATAATTATATATAAGGTGAATTATAAAGTAAAATATAATAATTATAATATAAAATAGTAATATCAATAATATAAAATGCCATACTTTCACACGTTGAATGTTCATTGGACTCAAAATGTTATTATGTCTATCCAATGTTTATGTCTGTTATAAATGTTTTCCAGAGAGGAGCATAAGGGGTATTAGAATAGGAGCCATTGAAGTTTGCAAGAAAGTGGTCTCTCTTTTACCAGCAGCTGGAAAAAGAAAAAAGCTGGTAAAAATCTCTCTTTTACCAGCAGCTGGAAAAAGAAAAAAGCACTTGCTGATACACAAGAGCAGTTGAAGCTTCCTCAACATAAACTGATCGCAGAGTCACCAACAAGATGGGGCTCAAGACAGCGCATGATTGAGATGTTTCTTGAGCAGGAAAAAGCCATTCGTCATGTTTTAACTGCAGACAAAAAGCACAGGCACCTTGTGCCAAGATGTTGAAGTGCTGGAGGCAGTCAGCAAAGCACTTGGTCCTCTGCTAGAATTTACAGATGCTCTGTCAGGTGAGCAACTCGTAACAGTTTCTTACTTAAAACCTGTGTTGTCCTTGTTCAACACTGAAGTCCTGGCAGTGAAGTCTGATGACACAGACCTATCAAAAAAAAATAAAAAAAAACATTCTGAAGTACCTGAACTCCAAGTATGCAGAAGACTGTGTGGATGAGCTGTTGAGTTTGGCATCCACACTTGACCCTTGGCTTCAAAAACCGCTACAATAACAATGACAGGATCAAAGCCACTGGGACAACAGTGATGGAAGAACTCATGGCTATGTTGACAGAGGAAGACAGCCCTACCTCAGGCCCCTCAACTTCTTCTGCTCATGCTATGACAGCAGAACCTGTAGCAGGTGACGATGACACCAGTGAACCAGCAAAAAAGAGAAAAAAGTCTTTTGGCCGTTATTTCAAGAAACCACAGGAATTCAGAGGTGAGTCTCTGCGCAGTGCTATTGAAAAGGAGATCCAGAACTACTTAATGATACCTGAGGTGGACAGTGACGTAAATCCACTTGACTGGTGGAAAACACAAGAAATAAATTTCCCCACACTTGGGAAACTAGCAAAAAGTACCTGTGAATCCCTGCCTCAAGCAGCCCTTCTGAGAGGGCTTTCAGTACAGGAGGAAATATTGTTACCTGTCACCGTGCTGCTCTCAAGCCAGATGCTGTGGACAGGCTAGTATTTTTATCGCACAACTTGAAACGCATGTGAATCCGAAGAAACCCAGCAAGAGAAAAAATAAATCTGCTGAAAGCCAGTTTCCTCTGTCACATTTATATTGTAAATGCTACTTAAAATTATAAAGGCTATTTTACCTCATAGTCTTTGAAATGTAGACTTTGTTTACAGTAGTGTCATTTGTTTACATATTTTTTTAAGTGCAATATTTTGTTGCAGTTTGAAACACGTGAATCCAGAGAAACCCAGTTTATGGCAAAAAAAATTCAAGCTGCTGACATTTTTCCTGTGTCATAGTGACTACTTTAAATTATAAAGGTTATTTTACCTTTTGTCTTTAAATTGTAGATTTTGTTTACAGTAATATAATTTGTTTACAAATGCAATTTTTTTCCTGAGTGCAATAGTTTTGACAAATCTGAAGTGTTTCAAAGCTGTTTATTTTTTGTGCAGTATTGGACAGAATTTGAAGTTAGTCATTTAATTAAAAATACTATAGGCTATTTTATTTTTTGTATCTTTGACTATGGAAAATTTGACTGCTTGAAGGGGATAATTTGTTTACAAAGTTCTTCTTGTGCTGTTTTTGACAGAAGTTTGCATTTAAATACATTTATTACAATGTTATATTTTTGCTTCGTGCTTGTATTGCACAGTTCACCTTACAGCAGAGCAGTGATGTGTGTTGTTGTTCTTACTTGAATGCTTCAGTTTTAAATAATAAATACCCTTTCCTTCAATATATTTTTTCAATTAATAATTTCACTCAATATACTATTGACTTTGTAAAAGGGAGCAAATACATTTACAACACATTTTTGAATGATGCAAAATATCATCTGAATATCGTTATTGGAAAAATCCACAGAAATATTGAGATATTATTTTTTGTCAATATCGCACACCCCTAGTATATTTTTATATATTTTATATATATATATATATATATATATATATATCAGGGGCGTTTCCAAGGGAGGCAGTGTCTCCTCAAAAAATTTGATTAGAAAATAATCGATATTACAAACATAAATCGCAAATATTACTAAATATGGTATTAAAAGTATAAAAGTCACTCGTTTTTAATAAAGTAACGCTGTCAAACAGCGACACCCGCAGGTAAAGTTACAGCGGAGGCTTGCCTCCCTTCGGTCTATAGACTTAAAACAGAGACCAGAGACCTTAAAACAGAGACCTAAAGCATGCGGTGACTTTTCTGGAGGCTCATTGAGATGAATGGGGAAAAGTCACGTGAGAGGAGGCAATGCCTCCATCGTGCTATAATTGGATATGATCGGTTATGATTGGATGTGATTGGTTCTTGCGATAAATCCCGCCTCTTATTTTTGTGCAGCTCTAGGCCTGAATGAAGAAAATGATGGCGTTATTGACTAATTATAAAGTAAGTAAACAACTCTCCTGCTTAGATACCACTGCTTTGTGTCATGTCACAATACAACTTGAAATGGTCTGAAAACGTGATGACTGTCAGTTTTGAGTGAGCATTCAGTGTGATGAAATGAAAGATATATCTTCGTGTCTGTGGCAGTGTTTACATTGCTTTTATGACGATGATGACCCGAAAATAAGTTGGCTATTAAAAAGAACAGCTGAACATCAGTTCACAAATAAAAAAAATATTGGAAACATTTTACAATAAGGTGTAATTTAATATAACATGAACAAACAATGACCATTTATTACAGTATTTAGCCTATTAATCTGTTTACATTAGTTAATACAAATACAGTTCATGTTAGTTCACAGTGCATAAACTAATGTTAACAAACAACTTTTGATTTTAATAATGCATTAGTAGATGTTGAAATTCATATTAACTAAGATTAATAAATGCTGTAGAATTAGGCTATTGTTTATTCTTAGTTCATGTATGTTCCAGAATATTGTTCAAATTGTTACTGCCTTTAGTTGTTATTTTGGAATAAATATAAAAATGCATAAAAACACTATGAAATGTATAATTAGTATTAAAATGATTAAATAAAAAAACAATAATACTAATAAAATACAAAATATAATTATATTTGTTCTTTTTTATGTAATATTTACCAAGGAAAATGTGACAACATTTATATATATATATATATATATATATATATATATATATATATATATGAAACTGCCTCCTCATTTTAAAACACCACCGCACACCACTGATATATATATATATACAGGTGCTGGTCATATAATTAGAATATCATCAAAAAGTTGATTTATTTCACTAATTCCATTCAAAAAGTGAAACTTGTATCATGTATACATTCATTCCACACAGACTGATATATTTCAAGTGTTTATTTCTTTTAATTTTGATGATTATAGCTGACAACTAATGAAAACCCCAAATTCAGTAACTCAGAAAATTAGAATATTACTTAAGACCAATACAAAGAAAGGATTTTTAGAAATCTTGGCCAACTGAAAAGTATGAACATGAAAAGTATGAGCATGTACAGCACTCAATACTTAGTTGGGGCTCCTTTTGCCTGAATTACTGCAGCAATGCGGCGTGGCATGGAGTCGATCAGTCTGTGGCACTGCTCAGGTGTTATGAGAGCCCAGGTTGCTCTGATAGTGGCCTTCAGCTCTTCTACATTGTTGGGTCTGGCATATCGCATCTTCCTCTTCACAATACCCCATAGATTTTCTATGGGGTTAAGGTCAGGCGAGTTTGCTGGCCAATTAAGAACAGGGATACCATGGTCCTTAAACCAGGTACTGGTAGTTTTTGGCACTGTGTGCAGGTGCCGAGTCCTGTTGGAAAATTAAATCTGCATCTCCATAAAGTTGGTCAGCAGCAGGAAGCATGAAGTGCTCTAAAACTTCCTGGTATATGGCCGTGTTGACCTTGGACCTCAGAAAACACAGTGGACCAACACCAGCAGATGACATGGCACCCCAAACCATCACTGACTGTGGAAACTTTACGCTGGACCTCAAGCAACGTGGATTCTGTGCCTCTCCACTCTTCCTCCAGACTCTGGGACCCTGATTTCCAAAGGAAATGCAAAATTTACTTTCATCAGAGAACATTACTTTGGACCACTCAGCAGCAGTCCAGTCCTTTTTGTCTTTAGCCCAGGCGAGACGCTTCTGACGCTGTCTGTTGTTCAAGAGTCGCTTGACATGGACCCTGAAACCCATGTCTTGCATACGTCTGTGCGTAGTGGTTCTTGAAGCACTGACTCCAGCTGCAGTCCACTCTTTGTGAATCTCCCCCACATTTTTGAATGGGTTTTGTTTCACAATCCTCTCCAGGGTGCGGTTATCCCTATTGCTTGTACACTTTTTTCTACCACATCTTTTCCTTCCCTTCGCCTCTCTATTAATGTGCTTGGACACAGAGCTCTGTGAACAGCCAGCCTCTTTTGCAATGACCTTTTGTGTCTTGCCCTCCTTGTGCAAGGTGTCAATGGTCGTCTTTTGGACAACTGTCAAGTCAGCAGTCTTCCCCATGATTGTGTAGCCTACAGAACTAGACTGAGAGACCATTTAAAGTCCTTTGCAGGTGTTTTGAGTTAATTAGCTGATTAGAGTGTGGCACCAGGTGTCTTCAATATTGAACCTTTTCACAATATTCTAATTTTCTGAGATACTGAATTTTGGGTTTTCATTAGTTGTCACTTATAATCATCAAAATTAAAAGAAATAAACACTTGAAATATATCAGTCTGTGTGGAATGAATGTATACATTATACAAGTTTCACTTTTTGAATGGAATTAGTGAAATAAATCAACTTTTTGATGATATTCTAATTATATGACCAGCACCTGTATATATATATGTGTGTGTGTATGTGTATATTTTTATTCTCATCTTATTTTTATTGTCTGTGTGTCTTTGTTGTCTGTGTGAACTGGAAGCTTATGACACTAAAACAAATTCCTTGTATGCGCAAGCATACTTGGCAATAAAAGCTCTTTCTGATTCTGATTCTTTTTGTCCTAGCTTGCTTTAGAAACGAACGATTGAAACAATATTAGATCGCATTTATTTCCATAGGCATGCTATTTTATAATAAAATTGGTGGATTGAGTGTGGCGGATGAAATAGTGATGATAATTTTGATAACAATGTTAACCTCTGGCGGGAATTTCTTTTAGGTAAGCTAAAGGTAACGCTAAATGTACTTGCATCAAATAGTTGCTTGCATTAGTTGATTAAAACCTGCACCAGCTTTAAATGAATATTATACGTTATCTTGAAAGCGGTGGATGACATATGTTAATGGTACTTTGCTTGCAAGGCTAATGCCTGGTGATAATTTCGTGTATGCTTGGTAAAGGCAAATTTGCAAAGACTAGTAAGCACTGTCTTCTAGGAAATATGCTACCTGAAGTGTATTAATCATTGTGTTTTAAATGTTACTTAAATTAATGCTTAAATCAATGTCCTTACCATTGTGAATAGTGGTAATAAAACTGAGCACTTGAAAAGTAGTTTTTTAATACCTAACATTTTTATGAGCTGAAGTTATGCCCCATCTTTTGCAGGTGTGCCAGGTGGGTCCAAAATCTTCAGAATGCATCCCTTGATGACATACCTTCGGATCGGCTGCATTAGAGCGCTGCAATGGGTTTGGGCTCCCGCGGAACCCAACGCAAATCTCGCAGGAGCGGGCGATTTTACCTTTGCTGCAGGCGGGAGTGGGCGGTCAGAAAATTTTGCAGGAGACCCGCAGGGAACGATGGGATTTGGTTTGTAATAGAAATGGAGTCAACACATTAAGTTGAGAAGAAAATTAAAGCGGCTGTTTACTTGACAAAAGCAAAGCAAGGCAAGTCAGACATCTGGAAACAATTCTCAATTGTCAGTGAAAAAAATGGGAAAGTTAAACTTCATAAATTGCGATAAATGTGCATAAGGACATAAATCTGGCACCTCTGCCCCGAGGCGACATACCTATTTTCTAAGTTCTATTGTTTATTTTCTTAAATTAAAGTTATTTCATATTTTACTTTGGCTTATTTAGCCTACTTAAACATCTATAGATGCGAAAATGCAGAAACTCGAACCTGAACCAATTTTTTTTTTTATGACGGACAAAAGTTTCAGAGGCAGTGTGTGAGGTCGTATTTATTTTTTAACGTGCGAAAATTTTGGACTGGGTGTAAATTACCTTTAAACTGTTTATTTAGTAAATCATCTGGTGCTTGTGTATCAAGCAGTAGGCTACTTTTCAAAACTGAGGTGCTGCTATTTGTGCTTTTGTTTTAACGGTTAATGTTTTGTAACGCCAATAAAAAACATTTTTTGTCAGGTGTGATGCTTTGGTTTAGCATTACTTCATCTTATTTAAACACAATCATGTTTAAAGCCTGCTATTCTGGATGTCAAGTTAAACGAATATTTTGAGCATTTATATAGCCGACATTTTTTACAAGCTCTGAGAGAAAGTCTGCGGGAGTCCTGCTTTACAGTAGGCCGTCTGTCTCAATGTTGGTCTATGACAACAGCAACTGTAAGTAACTTGACAAATTTTACTAATTTGATTTATTTTTCACTGAGGTGTTCTAATCTCTTTTCTATCACACTGTGAAAAAGTTGACCAGCCAATAAGATGCATGCTTTAAGTCACATGTCCAGAGCTGCTGTGTTTGTTAGTTATTGTATGAGTGACAGGATGGAGATGATAAATCTATTTTATTATTTTCCTTTTTCCTCCAGTCGAAACAATAAATATCATATCAGGGCTGTACGTTAACTTTTTTGCATATAGCACAGGTGCTAAAGACGTTGAAGGTCTATACATTAATGTTCTGTACAGGGCACACAAAATCCAATCATTATAGTTTTCAGACAAATATTTTCTTTATTTGAAAAAAAGGCCAAAAATTATTAATGAAAAAAACAACAAAAAACACCATGCTGTGCTTGTTGGGCTGTACAGTTTGGCTTAAATGTTTTTATATATCAAAATGATTAATAACAATTATGGATATTATAATTACAAAATAAAAACATTAAACAAAATAAGGAATGTTACTTTTTTAATAACACTATTAAACTATAATATACAAAACTGAGTGTTTAAGAATAAATATAGCTGCAAGATATCTCCAAAAGAACAGGAAGTAGTTGTTATTCTGTTTTTAATATCATCTATTGATTAATGACTAGTGATTATTCTAATAGTGACTAGTATCTATTTAAATATTACTAGTAAGCATTCATTAGATGCTAGTACTTATTTATTAGATTCTGGTACTTATTCGTTAGATACTAGTACCTGTTTAATAGATACTAGTAGTTATTCATAAGGTACTAGTGCTTATTTATTAGACGCTAGTATCTTTTGTAATTATTACTAGTAACAATTCTTATCTTACTAGTCAGATCTGCTTTTTTACTCGTCTTATGTTATGACTAGTCGAATGACCACAGTAGAGTACAATTAAATATTTTACTAGTAAAATAAAAAAATCTTACTAGTAACATTTTGAATTATTACTAGTATCTAAAAAATGTGTACTAGTATCTATTGAATAAATACAAGTAGCTAATCAATAAGTACTAGTATGTAACAAATAAGTAAAATAATCTGTTTAATAGGTATGAGTAATAGTATCTAATAATAAGAGCTAGTTTCTAATGAATAAAGTAGTTTGTAATAAATAAGAACTAGTATCTATTTAATAGGTAAGAGTATCTAATAAATAAGTAGTAGTATCTAATGAGTAAAAACTAGTACAAAAAAAAAATGTACTAGTCACAACTGGAATACATACTGTTCAAAACTGAGAAGTTGATATCTTAATGGCAGATCCCCATAGAAGTCAATGGCAAAAATCTTACATTTACAGAATAGTTACTAGTCACTACTGAAATAAGTACTAGTATAAATAAGTACTAGTATCTATTAAATAACTACTAGTGTCTAATAATATGTACCAGGCTATAATGAATAAGTACTAGTCCATATTAAATAAGTACTAGTATCTAAGGCCCCGTTTACACTGTCAGTCAAATGTGACCCAATTCTGATTTTTTGTTCATATGTGACAGATCTGATCTGTGACAGTGTAAACAGGAAAAAAACGCATGCATTCGGATATAGCGAGATCGGTTTCAGGCCTCATTCATATGTGGAAATAAATTGGATATGTGCCAATGCGACTGTCATGTAAACAGGCAGATCGGATTTTCTGAGGCATCACGTTCTGTACATCATTAAAACTTGACAATTTCTTTCTTCTCCGTGGTTTAATGACGTTATATGGGACCAATACTGGGAAAACGAGTGTAAATGCGCAGAGCTATTTTGAGCTAACATTACAGGCAAAAAAATAAACAAATAAAAAAGGTGAAAAAAATGACGATTTTAGTCGATTTTGAGGTTTTCACAAAAATGTGTTAATTAAGCCCTTGTTTAGCTATCCTAATGCTCCAAATAGTAATTAAACATCTAAAAGTATCTTTAATTCTATATTTTCTGAGGATAACCTTTTCTCCGCTCGCTTCTCACACTGACTGTCATCTGAAGAGCACATATACAGTAACTGCGCGCGATCCCGATAAATACACAGAATTACAGTATTTCAGTATTCCCGCAAACATAATCTGTTCTGTCTTAAGTGAACGCTTGGGGAACTGATGGGGAAAAACATCTGATGTGTAACTTTATATGATTCATGCATTACAGTAGGCCGCCTGTCTCAATGTTATCTATCAATAAAAGAAAAGAGGGAATCACTCGTAGCACTGTGTTGAACTGCATTTGTAGTTTAATCAATTTATTTGTAATGAACACAATGAAGTGATTTTTACATTTGATAATTTGTTTTTCGTAGGCTATATGAATGCTTTTGTTTAGATGTTAAACAATTAAGGTAATGCATTTGTTTCTTTCTAGGCTATTTGTTCCTATAGGCTACTGTTTTTGTTAGTTTTTTTGCATCTGTTCTTATTTGTAATAGGAAAGATAAAATAAAAAACAGCTAGGCTATATTGTGATTATTAATATAGTAGCCTAATTATTAATAAGAAAATAACTGGAGGAAAACTTTAATCTTTCTCAAAATCAACCTTGCTGACTCTATATCGACTTTAAACGGGTGTAGCAGTAATTTTTTGTCCGATTCCAAAAAAATCATAGATCATTTTGAAGGACTTTTAATGGAGAATGTGAAAATAAAAATAACTTGCTCGACTGGTTTTGTCAGCACAGGTCACATTATTCTCGTGAGGAAGAACATGTGGAGGCGCTAATTGACAACCACGCATGCGGGATGTTCCAGATGGTGTGGCAAGTGTAAACACATGAATCAGACATGGGTCACAATTGAAAGAACATGTAAACGGACAGCCCAAAAAATTGGATATAGGCAACAAATCGGAATTGAGCATCAAGACCTGCAGTGTAAACGAGGCCTAATAAATAAGTACTAGTAACATGAAAATGGGTACTGTGGTGGTTTCTGCCTTTACCACGAAGAATCACTCTTGCAGTCTTGGGGTTTTGATGCCAGAAGAGAGACTTTATTATTGTAAACAATAAAGCCGAGAGACCCTGCAGGGAATCTCACGAGTCTGTTTCTACACACTCTTATATAGTTTTCTCCTTTAAGGCGTGTTCCATACATTTCCTATACCATTGTTTATCTTCTTTTGGCTGTGCCTCCATCTGCTTCCTGGAGCAGATAATAGGCCTCAATTTACGTTACGTTAAAGGAGGAGACCCTATCCTGACAAAACAGGTTGTGCAGCTTTACCTTACACCATACGTCAGCACATTCTATTCTTCTGCAGGCCTCTACTCACACAGACAGATACAATTTTATAATAGTAGAACAACTTGATACATAAATGACTATTTTCACATTGATTAAACTTGATTAATTTATATTTTGATTAATAAAACTCTTCTACAGTACTAGTACTGTTTATTGATTAAATGATAATATGGCTTGCCATACAGCACTGCTTTGTATCAAAGACTATAGATATACAAAGATACTTATGAATGGGAGAAACTGTAATGTGCAATATGGGGGAATAGCTCTGCCTTCTGAATAAAACAGCCAATTGGCAAAGTCATCACATCACTGCAGCAGCTGTTAGAAGCTCCGGTTCCCACAGAAACCTGAGACTCGCGCTGACTGCACATGTGCATTAGCTGGTCTCGCCTGAAAAATGTGCCTTTTTTAAGGCTCTTTGAGCATAAGAAATAGCATTCATGGGCAGTTGATTTCAGATTTTGCTGCTGATTTGAAATATGTAATTCAATTCAATTAGATTTCAGGATCCCCCCATTCATTTAGGTAGGACTTGGTCTTGGATGCCAGAAATAGCTGCCCGGAAGCATTGCCAATATGGCCACCAAGTGAACAGACTTTCCTTGAAAGGGACTTTGTTTGTATTTATCATCTTCAGTCATGTGACATCAAAATCTAAATATGCAAATAAAAATAATGATAAACTCTCTCATTGTAAATGACTTATATCAGTACAAATTATAATAATAATAATAATGACACATTTTCCAATCAGATACCAATCAACCAGCAAACTGGTCGACATAGCTGTTAGAAAACTAACTTTGTTTCTCAGCACATAAGGATGACATTCTTACTGTGATTTCAGACTGAGGTGATCTGGTTTCTCCACTGCATGGATCCTCACATGTCGTTTCAGGTGACTTTTAAAAGAGAAACTCTTTCCACACTGATTACACGTGTGCGGCTTCTCGCTGCTGTGGATCGCCTCATGTGTTTTCATATTTGTTGACTGACTGAATGTCTTGTCACAGTGTGAACACTTGTAAGGTTTATCTACAGAGTGAATAATCTGATGCCGTTTTAAACTATATGCTGAAATAAAAGTCTTCTCACACTCAAAGCATATATGAGCTCGTACACCAGTATGAATTTTCTCATGTTTACGTAAATATGGCAGCTGTGAAAAACTCTTTCCACATACAGAACATGAATGTGGCTTCTCCTTTGTGTGAACTTTCAGGTGCGTCTTCAGGCCTGACTCCCCAAGAAATGTTTTGCTGCATTGATCGCATGTGAACAGCTTCACTCCAGTGTGGCTCCTCATGTGAATCTTAAGACTGTATTTGTGTGGGTATCTCTTTTCACACTGATCACATGTGAACGGCTTCTCTCCTGTGTGAATTTGCATGTGTCTCTTAAGGTGTGAGTATTGCATGAAACTTTTCCCACACTGTTCGCAGGTGAATGGTCTTTCTCCAGTGTGGATCCTCATGTGATTCTCAAGACTATGTTTGCTTGTCAAACTATTTCCACACTGAGTGCAGGTGAAAGATTTCTTGGCTCTTCTTTTCTTTAAAAATGTATTTTCTAAAAAGGCATTAATTTCATGATGTTTCTCCTCCGCTTCACTCAGTTCTTCACTCTCATCGTTCTCTTCCATCAGCTCTGAAATGAAATAAAAAGATCTTACGTTTATTACCAATGCATCGAAACAATTCAAAGAGAGATTTATGAAGTGATAGGACAAAAAAGTGAGCCCTGATGTAACAGATGTACAACATTATGATCACTTTTATGATGCATTTTTATAAATGAATAATTAATTATATGTTCCTGAAACTTCTCATGAATGAGGTACACTGATCTTACAATTATTATTATTAAAACATTATAGAAACAAATCACACAATATATTTGATTAGTGATGTGGTGACGTCTGCCGCTGATATGAGAAATCACTCTCGAAGTCTTGAGGTTTTGATGCCAGAAGATAGACTTTATTATCAGAGACATTGAAGCCAAGAGACTCTGCAGAGTCTGTGTCTGCACACTCTTTATACAGGTTTCTATAAACAACACATATCATTCAGGCCCACTGATCTATAATAGAGAACTGGATTGCTCATGGCTGGTGTGGTTACCCATGGTCTGTGGTTGTGAGGCTGGTTGGATTAATCATTCAGGATGTACTACCAAATTCTCTGAAACGCCTTTGGAGATGGCTTATGGTAGAGAAATGAACATTCAATTCACGGGCAACAGCTCTGGTAGACATTCCTGCAGTCAGCATGCCAATTGCACGCTCCCTCAAAACTTGCGACATCTGTGGCATTGTGCTGTGTGATCAAACTGCACATTTTAGAGTGGTCTTTTATTGTGGCCAGCCTAAGGCACACCTGTGCAATAATCATGCTGTCTAATCAGCATCTTGATATGCCACACCTGTGAGGTGGCTGGATTATCTTGGCAAAGGAGAAGTGCTCACTAACACAGATTTAGACAGATGTGTGAACAATATTTGAGAGAAATAGGCCTTTTGTGTACATAGAAAAAGTCTTAGATCTTTGAGTTCAGCTCAAGAAAAATGGGGGCAAAAACAAAAGTGTTGCATTTATAATTTTGGTCAGTGTATATACATCTGACATGTAAGGGATGATCAACGGCTAGCCGTGCATTAAAGGATTTTAATGCATGACGTGGAGGCAAAGAACCGCCCGACGCGAAAGTGCATTAAAATCCTTTAATGCACGGCTAGCCGTTGATTATCCCACTTATTCCATGGTCATTTGCCAAGTAATGGACAAGTAAAACTTGTCTTGCTTTTTGCAGTGCAATATTTGAACCAACGGGTAAAAAAAGACAGTTATTTTCGTGAGTTACGGCTTGTTAGCTCGGTAAGACCACATTTATTTGAATTAGTTATAGCATGTATTTCAATTAATTATCGATCGAGAGAGAGAGATGACAGTTGTGTGTACCTGCTTTCTGCGTGTGCGCATCTCTCGCTACAAAAAAATAACTTCAAAATCAGCGATTTTATCATCTTGTTGCTGAGGAATATAATGTAGTGATCTAGTATCTATCTTTTATTTTAGTAAAAAAAATTGCGGGGAAGTGTTGGAAGTGTGTGTGTGTGCAGCACAATCTGCAATCTCTCTCTCTCCGCGCGTGTGTGTGTGTGTGTGTGAGAGCGATGCGTGTTGGTTAGTGTGCATCAATTAAATACATAATTAACATAGAACGGTGATTAAACTGACTTGGAACTACCTGTGCATTAAACAGTTGAACTGCATACCTGCCAGCCAATCAGAATCCAGTATTCAGACAGACCTTGGAATAAATAAATATATATAGAGAGAGAGAGAGAGAAGTGGTGGTGGGCCACCTGGACTAAAATATGCCAGGGCCGATTTTTTTTTGTCCCAGACCAGTCCTGATGACCGCATAATAGTAACACAGAGGTCTCAGTTCATCACGTCAGCACAAGATCATCACACATTTTCTCTTAATAGCAGCTTAACATATTTGAGCACACAGTTAAATGCATGACTATAATAGTATAATAACTCACATGTATACGGTTATACTCACATTGATTATACTTGATTAATTCTTCTACATTGACAAAATTATCTAATGTGATATTAACATAAAAATACAATACTGCCATATTTTTACACCAACATTCAGACTGATATTTAATTTATTTTACTAAAAACATTCTTTCTTTTTTTTTAATTATTACGAGCTTTTCACACATATGCATGTGAATGTGGGGCTCAAGCGAATTTTGCTGCGAAGAACATATACTTTTGCAGCAAGGTGGATTTGATTATATATTTTTACATTTGGAATGATTATTATTTGTTTTATACATTTGTAAACATGCCTCAAAGTGTGACATCATATCACGGACGTTGCAGTGTCTGTAGATGCAAATTAATAAAAAAATAAATATCACAATGTTCTAAACTATATTGAGAAATGTCCAACAATTTTGGTAAAACATTTGTTAACCAGACCTATAATAAATGTAAAATAAAACAGTTAAAATTAATATTTCGTCTGACCTGTACAACAGCATTTAGTGCCACGTAAAAAAAAAAAAAAAAATCTAAGATTACGAGATTAAAGTCGTAATATTTCGAGAATAAAGTCGAAATAATATAAGAATAAAGTCAAAATGCTACGAGAATAAAGACTAAATATTTTGAGAATAAAGTCGAAAGACTACAGGAATAAAGTCGAAATATTACGAGAATAAAGTCGAAATATTACGAGAATAAAGACAAAATGTTTTGAGAATAAAGTCGAAATGGTTTGAGAATAAAGTCGAAATATTACGAGAATAAAGTCGAAATATTACGAGAATAAAGTCAAAATATTACGAGAATAAAGACAAAATGTTTTGAGAATAAAGTCGAAATGGTTTGAGAATAAAGTCGAAATATTACGAGAATAAAGTTTAAATGTTTTGAGAATAAAGTCGAAATGTTTTGAGATTTAAGTCGAAATATTACAAGAATAAAGTCGAAATATTACGAGAATAAAGTCGAAATATTACACGAATAAAGTCGAAATATTACAAGAATAAAGACGAAATGTTTTGAGAATAAAGTCGAAATATTACAAGAATAAAGTCGAAATATTACGAGAATAAAGTCGAAATATTACACGAATAAACTCGAAATATTACAAGAATAAAGACGAAATGTTTTGAGAATAAAGTCAAAATATTACAAGAATAAAGTCAATATTATGTGAATAAAGACAAAATGTTTCAAGAATAAAGTCAAAATATTATGAGAATAAAGACGAAATGATTTGAGAATAAAGACGAAATGATTTGAGAATAAAGTCGAAATATTACAAGAATAAAGTCGAAATATTACGAGAATAAAGACAAAATGTTTCAAGAATAAAGTTTAAATGTTTCGAGAATAAAGTTTAAATGTTTCGAGAATAAAGTCGAAATGTTTTGAGATTTAAGTCGAAATATTACAAAAATAGTCGAAATATTACGAGAATAAAGTCGAAATATTACACGAATAAAGTCGAAATATTACAAGAATAAAGACGAAATGTTTTGAGAATAAAGTCGAAATATTACAAGAATAAAGCCGAAATATTACGAGAATAAAGACGAAATGTTTTGAGAATAAATTTGAAATATTACACGAATAAAGTCGAAATATTACACGAATAAAGTCGAAATATTACAAGAATAAAGATGAAATGTTTTGAGAATAAAGTCGAAATATTACAAGAATAAAGTCGAAATATTACAAGAATAAAGTCGAAATATTACGAGAATAAAGACAAAATGTTTCAAGAATAAAGTCGAAATATTATGAGAATAAAGACGAAATGATTTGAGAATAAAGTCGAAATATTACGAGAATAAAGACAAAATGTTTCAAGAATAAAGTCGAAATGTTTCGAGAATAAAGTCGAAATATTACGAGAATAAAGACAAAAAGTTTCAAGAATAAAGTCGAAATGTTTCGAGAATAAAGTTTAAATGTTTCGAGAATAAAGTCGAAATATTACGAGAATAAAGACGAAATGTTTTGAGAATAGAGTCGAAATATTACACGAATAAAGTCGAAATATTACACGAATAAAGTCGAAATATTACAAGAATAAAGACGAAATGTTTTGAGAATAAAGTCGAAATATTACGAGAATAAAGACAAAATGTTTCAAGAATAAAGTCGAAATATTCTGAGAATAAAGACGAAATGATTTGAGAATAAAGTCGAAATATTACAAGAATAAAGTCGAAATATTACGAGAATAAAGACGAAATGTTTCAAGAATAAAGTCGAAATATTACACGAATAAAGTCGAAATATTACGAGAATAAAGACGAAATGTTTCAAGAATAAAGTAGAAATATTACAAGAATAAAGTCGAAATATTACGAGAATAAAGTCAAAATGTTTTGAGAATAAAGTCTGTAAGAGCCATAATTTAAATAATTAAAATTTAACATTGAAGTTAGAAGTGCTTGAGTAGATATTATTTAATATGTTTAGATTTATATGTACATTGGTTAAACACCCCCATGTTTATTCTGTAATGGTTTGCTCCTTATATTATTGGACTGTCTTTAAGCACCCTGAGGGGGGCTCTTTTTAGGAAAGAAAGACGGAGCAACACGTTTTTTTGACCGGAGTTTATTTGTTTCTGTTCATTGTACGAGAACATTCAGTAAACAGTTGAAATTCGAACAAAGACCCGAGTCAATTCTTTTCCCGAAAGAATATAGAAGCTTATTGCTACAACAAAAAGTAAAAAAACTGCTCATTAAGAAAGTTGAAGGCGGCTCGCAACAAAAGCTGTTTGGCTTCAGGACATTCTGCGAACCTCAGCGAGAATTAGAAAGATGGTACAAAGGATTGAAGGTACTGTGATGGAAGTCTTTTCACTAATGGAGTTTGTGAAAGTTTAGGAGACTAGAAACGATTGTAGCAACTCATTTTAACCGCAATGGTTTGAGTGAAGATCGGCTTTCTAATTAAGCAGAATGGCTGATGATTCTGTGCATGCGAACGCGCCGGGTAATGGCCACAAGAGGGCGCCAAAGCCTACTGCAAAGGCAGCTGAAGAGAAAATTAATCGACTTAAGAATGAAAGACAAGGGAATTTGGCACAGTTAACACGCAAGACGAATGAAATTGACAGATTAATGCAAGACAAAGAAGATGCGAAGACTGTTGAAATGGAACTGAATATTTTTTGCCAGATCTTTAAAGAGTTGAATGCTGAAATGTTACTCATGTTGTATGATGAAGATGGGAAAGAAGATCAGATTAACTGGTTTCAACCCAAGATTGAACATTTCGAGCAGTTTATGTTTAATGTGAAAAAATGGATTTCAACCACAAATAAAGGAAATGGGTCTGATGAGCATGAGCCTCAAGATGAAGATGACGACGGCATTAAACCAAGTGATAGTGTGTCAGAGGTGATGACTCGTCGTGATAGAAGGAAAAGTGGATCTGTGACAAGTAGCATTAGTTCTGTGGCATCTTCAACCAGTTCTGCTCGTGTCAAGGCGGAGGCTAAGCATGCAGCACTTTTAGCCCGAGCATCTGCTTTAAGAACGAAGCAAGAATTAGAGGCTGAAGAGTTGAGATTGAAGGCCAAAAAAGAACAGCTTGAATTGGATACAGAAATTGCTGCATCAAATGCGGAACTCAAAGTGTTAAAAGAGTATGAAGAAGGTCAAGATGGCATGAATGATTATTACAGGTCACAGACTGGGTCACAAGCTGGTGATTCATTCAAAGGCCGAAAGGAACGGCAAGTTCAGCCAGTATCTAACCTGTGTAGAAAGTCTGAGCCTATGTCAAGCACCCAGGATCAAAGCTCTATCCAGAGACTATCTCAACAAACCACAGATCATGGTAACACTCAACAGTCGATTGATGATAGCAGATATCTGTTTAATGTGATGCACCGCTAAAACGAAATAACTGAGTTGTTGGTCAAGCAGCAGAGCTTATCCCAATTACCTCAAAGAGATGTGCCAATATTTTCTGGAGATCCTCTTGTCTATATTTCTTTCATAAGGGCATTCGAGCACTCGATTGAGAACAAGACTAATAATCCTCAAGACAGGTTATACTATATCGAACAGTTCACAAGTGGTGAACCACAAGCTCTTGTTCACAGCTGCGAACATATGAGTCCAACTAAGGGCTATAAAGAAGCAAAACGTCTTCTTCAGCTACATTATGGCAACGAGCTGAAGATAGCTACAGCTTACCTTGAGAAAGCTCTAAAATGGCCGCAAATCAAAACAGAGGACAATAAGGGAATGAAGACTTATGCCTTATTCCTTGTTGGATGCAGAAATACCATGGCTGATGTTGAATTCATGGATGAGATGAATAATCCGACAAACATGAGAACAGTCCTTTCAAAACTTCCTTTCAGACTTAAGAGAACGTTGGAGAAATACAGCCTTTGATATTCAGCAACGAAATGGACGAAGAGCCACATTTGAAGATTTGATCAACTTTATTGACTTAAATGCTCAAGTTTTTAAATGAACCACTCTTTGGAGATATTCAGGACGTTAAAGTGGAGAGAAAAGGAAAGTCCAGTTTTCCAGAGGAGAAGAACTCAAAGAAGAGTGGTTTCAAAGGTAGTATCTTTGCCACAAATGTCTCGCCGTCTGACAAGGACAAAGCAGAATACTCACAACAAAAGAAACAGAATACAGATAGATCTGATTTTGCAGTTCAAATAGCTTGTTTGTTCTGTAGCAAGGAACACACACTTGATTCCTGTATTAAGCTTAAGAACCAGGAATACAAGGACAGAATTCAGTTTCTTAAAAGTAAAGGTCTGTGCTTTGGCTGTCTAACACAAGGACACATGAGTAAAGATTGTAAGAGGAGAATGTCATGTCCAGATTGCTCACTAAAACATCCAGGTGTCCTACATATCGTTAAACAAGAAGATAAGCAAGATGAAAAGTTTGAAGACCAAGACTTAGCAGTTTCAAATGCTTTTCTCTCACTGGGTCAGGAAACTTGTGGATATACTGGGGCTGGCGATGGTGAGTGCATCCTCTCCGTTATACCTGTAAAGGTGAAATCAAAGAAGAGTGAAAAATCTGTAGAGACTTGCACTTTCCTAGACCCAGGAAGCACAAGAACCTTTTGCACAGAAAATCTCATGCATCAACTGAACATACAGGGCAAGAAGACCTATTTTCTGCTTTGCACTATGGGTCAACAAAAAAAGGTGCGAGGATACTTGCTGTCTGACTTAGAAGTGTGTGGTTTAGAAGAGAATACTTATATCGATCTACCCACTGTCTTGGCTCAGCGACACTTGCCCGTGAAAGAAGGGAACATTCCTAGACAGGAGGATATTGAGAAATGGCCTTACTTGCATGAAGTTCGTCTGCCACATATCGAGGCTGCAGTAGGGCTACTTATTGGAGTGAACGCTCATAAGGCCGTGGAACCATGGAAGGTGATAAACAGCATAAGCAATGGGCCTTACTGTGCGTTCACACCGCAGGCGGCGAGAGTGTCAAAGTGGCCATTCATTTTCAATGTGAGCCGGCGGCGAGCTCCGGCGAGAGCAGCGCGGCGAGTTTTGGACGGTGAGAGCGTCGAGGAGAGTTGAAATCAAGTCAACTTCATGGTAATGAGCTATGACGCGGTTCGGCGGCAACCAATCAGAATGTAGAAGTCCTCCACTTGAGAGGAGTCCAGAGAACGCAGTCCTGTAAAGTTTGGTTCCGACCACATTAGTTCCCAAACATTTTAGCGCTAGAACGCTTTGTTTTTTTCAGCGGGAATGCTATTAATTTCCTCAAAACAACATAGTTGACCAATTACATTAAGACACTTCAACCAGGACAGTTTGTAATGTAGGCTGCGCACAAATTAACGTTAATGTTAATTAAAGACCTAGGCTAGTAAACGTCTCCTATAAACTGCATGTTGAAATTAGACTAGCACTTAACCAACAAAAAACACACCACACAAATGGCATTTATTGGTTTATTTCGTTAGCAAACATGTAACTATAATTGTTGTAACTATAAAGCTCTTTCCATTGATCAATTTCTTACTTTCACAATTAAAATATTTAATGAGGTTAACTTATACCCTACTTGTGATCAGTCTGCACAAGATAAATATGCTTGTTTCCTTTGCGGCTCCTTTAAATACAAGACCAAGCGTTCGCTCGTCAGAGCGTCAACGAATCTTTCTACAGCGTCGTTGGCAGCGCGGCCAGAGCGAATTTTGACGCTCTCGCCGGCGGCGGTGTGAACGCACAGTTATGCAGTGAAGACAGTTCTTGGCTGGATAGTCAATGGACCAAAGGAAGAGAGCATCAAGACAATAAAATCTGGTATACAGAGCTATACAGTGAATCGCATATCTGTGGAGAAGATTGAAGACTTGCTGGTGAAGCAGTTTAATATGGATTTTCCTGAACGTCGTTATGAGGATAATTCTGAAATGTCACAAGAGGACCAGCAATTCATGATGTCTGTGACCAAATCTACTCAGTTCATGGATGGTCATTACTACATGAGATTACCTTTGAAAGACAAGATCAAGATGCCGAACAACGGGATGTAGCGGAACAGCGTCTCAGGAGCCTCCAGAAAAGGCGCAGAAGGTATCCTGATTTCTATGAGGACTACACCGTATATCTGAACAACATCATTGAGAAAGGATATGCTGAGAAAGTACCTGATGAGAATTTACACCGTGGTGATGGAAAGGTCTGGTACATTCCTCACCACGGGGTTTATCATCAGAAGAAAAATAAAATCTGTGTTGTCTTCGACTGTAATGCATCTTACCAAGGATTTTCTTTGAATAGTCAGTTACTTCAAGGGCCTAACCTCACCAACACACTTATAGGGGTGTTGACCAGATTCCGTGAGGAGCCAATTGCAATGATGGCTGACATCGAATCAATGTTTTATCAGGTTCGAGTACCTAGGGAGGTTGCAGACTTTTTGAGGTTCCTCTGGTGGCCGAACGGCAACCTAGATCAAGATGAAGAAGAGTACAGGATGCGTGTACACCTGTTTGGTGCAACCTCTTCACCAAGTTGCTCTTGTTACGCTCTTCGAAGAACAGCAGAAGATGAAATCAAAGACACTACTCCAGAAGCAGCTCAGACACTATTGAGGAATTTTTACGTTGATGATTGCCTTAAATCAGTGGCAACTGAAGAACAAGCAGTCATTCTCGCAAGTGACATCAGAGTGCTTTGTAATCGAGGTGGTTTCCATTTGACAAAATGGACTAGTAATAGCAGAACTGTACTTTCGTCCATACCTGAAGAAGAACGAGCCACTGACGTGAAAGACTTAGATCTGGAGAGTGGGTTGCTTCCCATGGAAAGAGCATTAGGAATTATGTGGTGTACAGAGAATGACACGTTTAATTTTAAGATTGAAATGCAAAATAAACCACTTACCCGAAGAGGTATATTGTCGGTTGTTGGGTCCGTTTACGATCCTCTTGGGTTCCTAGCACCGTTTGTGCTACCGGCAAAGCTCATTCTGAGGGACCTGTGCAGAGAGAAAATAGCATGGGATGAAGAGATTGCAGGGAA
Source organism: Aspiorhynchus laticeps (assembly GCA_023376895.1). Lineage (NCBI taxonomy): Eukaryota > Metazoa > Chordata > Actinopteri > Cypriniformes > Cyprinidae > Aspiorhynchus > Aspiorhynchus laticeps. Next base: position 79,176,924 of record CM041794.1, on the reverse strand, counting down.
AAAGGCTGAGAGGTGGCTGTCCTGGCTGGAGGATTTGCAGAAGCTCGCAAACATCAGTGCGAGTAGATGTATCAAACCTGCAGGGTTCGGGCATGTCAAGACCTTTCAGTTGCACCACTTTGCAGATGCTAGCGAGAACGGATACGGGACTGTCACATACCTCTTGTTGACAAATGACCATGATCAAAAGAGCTCTACATTCATGTTGGGAAAGTCCAGAGTGGCGCCACTCAAGCAGGTTACTATTCCAAGAAAGGAATTGACAGCAGCCACCATTGCAGTTAAAATGGATAGGATGCTGAAACAGGAGCTTCAAATCAATCTTGAGGATTCTAACTTTTGGACTGAGATACATCGAAAATGACTCCACAAGATTCAAGACGTTTGTTGCAAACCGAGTCTCATTAATCAGAGAGGCTTCTAAACCTTCTCAGTGGAGATATGTAAGCTCAGCAGATAATCCTGCAGACCAAGCTTCAAGAGGCCTAAATGCGGACAACTTGATCGAAAGCAAAAACTGGATCAAAGGACCTAGTTTCCTGCTGAAGCCACAATGCGAGTGGTCAGTTAGACCTGATGATTCAGTGTCTTTTGCAGTTGATGACAGTGAGCTCAAAAAGATTTCCATTGTTAACGCAATAGGAACTCAGAACACTAAGGAAGGCCTAGAATGTCTTGTTTGTTATTATTCAAGCTGGCATCGCCTAAAGAAAGCTGTAGTAAGACTAACGCATGTCAAAGAAATCCTGCTGGATTTAAGTCGCAAGAGGAAGGAGATACAGACAAGGATCAGTCAAACAGAAAGAGATCCCAATATACAAAACATTCTGGTACAGAAAGAAATGGATACCTATAAAAGAGGTTTGAAAGAAAGAACACCTACCATGGAGGATATGGTAAACGCTGAGCTGGATCTAATTAGTTACAGCCAGAAACAGAAGTTTCAGGAAGAAATAAAAATGCTGCAACAAGGACAGATGCATGTCAGGAAAGACAGCTGCATATTCCGACTGGATCCTTAACTTGAGGATGGCGTGTTAAGAGTTGGAGGTAGATTGAGCAGATCGGCGATGCCTGAAAAATCAAAGCATACCATCATCTTGCATAAAGACCTACGTATATGCTCCCTAATTCTTGAACACATCCACCAAGGCGTTGGTCACTTGGGTCGAAACAGTGTCCTGGCAAAGTTAAGACAGAAATACTGGCTTCCACAAGCAAATTTTGCAGTTAGAAGGATAATTTATGCATGTCTCATCTGCAGACGACTACATGCAAAGACTGGTGTGCAAAAGATGGCAGATTTGCCAGAAGATAGGCTGCTTCCTGACAAACTACCATTCAGTAATACTGGCGTCGATTACCTCGGACCGTTTGAAGTGAGGAGAGGACGCTCTATGGTCAAGAGATATGGTGTGCTCTTTACCTGCCTCACCATTAGAGCTATTCATCTAGAAGCCGCACCTTCTCTGGACACAGATGCATGTGTCAATGCTATACGCCGATTCGTTTGTAGAAGGTCATGTCTCAGTAATCCGTTCCGATAATGGAACAAACTTCACAGGAGCTGAAAAGGAGTTGCGTGAAGCATTGCAGAATTTGAATCAGGCAATGATTCAAGAAGAGACGCTAAAAAGAGAAATTCAGTGGATATTTAACACTCCTGGAGCATCTCACCATGGTGGGGCCTGGGAACGTCAGATTCGCACAGTGAGAAAGGTTCTGAATTCCATACTGAGACAGCAGGTATTGGACGATGATGGCCTACATACACTATTGTGTGAGGTGGAGTCAATCATCAATGACAGGCCTATTACTAAAATGTCTGACGACCCTAACGACCTCGAATCCTTGACCCCAAACCATCTGTTGTTGATGAGGAAACAAGCAAGCTTACCTCCAGGCGTGTTCAAAAAAGATGATGTCTATGCAAAGCGCAGATGGAAACAAATTCAATACCTGACGGCTCTTTTCTGGCATAGGTGGACTCTGGAATACTTACATCTTTTGCAGGAACGTCAGCGATGGTCCAGGTTGAAAAGAAACTTCGAGATTGGAGACATTGTCCTAATTATGGATTCCAGTGCACCTCGGAATTCCTGGATGATGGGTCGCATATGAACAAAATAAATTAATTTAAGGTGAAACTGATGCCAACCTCTCTCATTCGGCACGAATCCAAATGTTTTCATATTCGCGACGTATCTGGATGCTAAAATGTTATTATTTATGAAATAGGCTTTGTGATTCACTCGCATCGATCATCATCCTTCGCATATCAGCATAGTGGTCACGCTGAATGCAACAGATTGTACAATGGAGCAGTGCTACTTATTATATGGTTCTTTTAACTGTATTTTGATAATGAACAGGATGCAATATCGCAAAAATATTGTTTGTGTGCGCGTCAAGCGCCGGCGCGATAGCCATACTGGTATACAGATAGAAGCAAGACATTCAAAACTGTCAAGCTTTTGCAAATTAAAGAAAACTTCTTTCTTCTGTCGTTTTCCTGTCTGTGAACTTTGGATCTTGTCACAATAAACCGAAACGCAGCTCTTTTTTTTCTTTCGTTTTGTTAATCTGTCAATGATTTTAGTGAAATATATTTTGTGCATAGCCTATACATATTCCTATACATATTCCCATCATAAAAAGGAATATGTCCGCGTGTGATCTGTTGAATCCATCTTACACTATCCTTGGATAACCTCTAACGCCGGTGCATTGCGACTTAACTATGAGGAGTTCACAGCTGAGCGCGGGCGGGCATTTCACGCGTTGGGCGCGTTAGCGCCACATTTGCAATTTATTTGTTATAAAGCTCCTCTCCAGTGTGGAGCTAGCTAATGATAAAATATTTTTATTAGTGGGAAAAAATAAATTCATTAAAGTGCCTGTTTGGTTTACAGAGATCAAAGCTTGATGTAGCTCAGGACTGTTTTGGTTATCATAACCCTACAAGCTATTTTAAGACATTATGTTGTGAATAAAATAGTTTATCCTTGTACTGCAGTTATATCTGATCAAACGCACATTATTATTCTTTAGCTTGGGTTGAACAAATAATTTTTGCTTGAATGGAACAACAGCTATGCTAATTATGTCTCTTTGTTTCTCTGTTTCTGCCACGGGATTAACATCCCGTGGTAACTAGGAATTACACAAGCTTCAGTCTGGATCCAGCCCTTAAATGATCTGAGATGACCAAACACCTGAGAAGAGATGATGCCGACCCCTCGGAGGACCTCAGAGGATGCCAACCTCTGATCCCCCAACAACATGCAGAATTAACAAATTTTGCCATAAGTTAATATATTAAGTTTCTACAATGTATAAATATATTGTAGAAACTTAATTTCCTGTAAAGCACTTTGCAACGATTGTATCGTAAAAAGCGCTATACAAATAAACTTGAATTGAATTGAATTGAATATCCAAAGCATCTTATCACTTACCTTTATTTTGTTTCTTATCTATATGACTTACAAAAGGCGATGTTGGGCAGAATAATGTGTCACTCAGTTACTTTTTCATGTAGCTAATTAAATGGTGAGAGTGTCTCTGTCCGGCATCTCATTTTGTGTGCCAAGTACATCTATTTGTATGAGGAATTGGTAACACTTCACAATTAGGTATCATCTGTTAACGTTAATGTATTAATTAACATGAATGAACAATGAAAAATGCATTTATTACATTTATCTATTAATGTTGGTTCATAAAAATACAGTTGTTCATTGTTAGTTCACAGTGCATTTACCAATGATAAAAAAAACACAACTTGTGATTTTAATTAACATTAACTAAGATTAACAAATGCTGTAGAAGTTTTGTTCATTCTTAGTTCATGTTAACTAATGAACCTTATTGTAAAGTGTTTCCAATTAATGGTATTATAATTGTAATTACATAATAAGATTTTCTAAAGCTGAAGTGGACTTTATTTAGAATATGTATAACTTAATATTTTAACTAATTGCAAAAGCTGAATAATCAATCAAAATCTACTGATTAATCAGTCAAATAATCAACGATTAGTCGATTAATCATTCTAATAATCGTTATCAAAATAATGGTTTGTTGCAGCCCTAGTTTCCTGTGTGTAAGGAGGCCTGCAGGAGAGTAATCAAGTTATTCTACTATTGTAATCATATGTTTCCTGTGTGTATGGAGGACTGCAAGAGAATAGAATGTGCAGACATTACAAAAATAACTTTTATGGTGAGGATGCACATCCCCATTTTGACATTAGACAAAATATACGATGGGGCCTCTTCCTGAGGCCCCCTGTCTACTTCCTAAAACACACTGGAGGCACAGCCAAGAAAGGTAAACAATAACGACAATGCATGACATGTATTGAAGATGCCTTGAGGAAAAACTATAATAAGAGTGTGTAGACACAGACTAGAGATTCTCTGCAGAGTCTCTCGGCTACATTTATCTCTGATAATAAAGTCTATCTTCTGGCGTCAAAACCTCAAAATTTCGAGAGTGATTTCTGATAGCCCAAATTAAGTTTTTAGCAATGCATACTACTAATAAAAAATGAAGTTTTTATATATTTATGTTAGGAAATTTACAAAATGTCTTCATGGAACATGATCTTTACTTAATGATTTTTGCCATCAAAAAAACGATAATTTTGACCCATACAATGTATTTTTTGAAATTGCTTCAAATAAATCTGTGCTACTTTAGACTGCTTTTGTGCTCCAGGGTCACATTTAATAGTTTATCATCAGTTTATCTAAATATGATGCAGTGCTTGAGTCTTTATAACATACTACGGGGCCGTTGAATGCTTGAATCTGATTGGCTGACGAACGTTCTAAGGTGTGCAATTATTTTCAGGGAAACGCACAGCTAATGTAGTTCCAGGCACCGCATTACATTCCCATATCACTTCACCCAAATGATTTGCGTTATTTCAAAGGTCCTTACAGCCTAAAACAGCAAAATAACCAAAACCCACAACGACACTGGCCAAACAAATAAATATAGTAAACAAAATGATCAAAACGACAGATCATATCCATGTTTTTGCCACAAAATTACGTTTTATTATGTACGGAAAGCACATACTCTATCTCTCCCTCACAGACAGTTTGCACACAAGATAACATGAGCGCTAATGTTGTTAGCACTACTCTGATGATTTTATCAGTAACATAGTTTAACAACTTAAAAACTACATGACTTCTCACAAGCGAGGTAACAACAACGGTGCTGTTTGTGAAGAAAATGAACTTTAAGTTTCACTATAACTAGAACTGCTGCCGAACACTTTTGAGAGACGCACAGACTCACAGAGGTTACGTTAATCTCCCTCTCTCCTCTCATAACTAAGTTATTAACTGAATTAACTGCATCTGACTGCATTAGTGTGCTATCAACGTCTCAAGCCTCCGTTACGGTTTAAAATGACGTTTTGGAATTAGCAAGGGAGGCGTTGGATGAGATGCGGAAGAAATAATCCTACTCACAATAGCGATTTAAGTAGAAAAACCGGACGAATGCCTTGAAATATATCAACTGATCGATGTCTTGAGGTGTGGTAACCGTAGTATAAGTGGAATTGACTTCGGTCCGTTGAATTATTAGAAAAATAATGCACACCCGAGGTGTAACGTCTACTCCGCTTCATGTCGTGACCGCATCACCACCTCGGGTGTGCATTATTTTTCTAATAATTCAACGGCCCGTCGTCAATTATTCCTTACATGTTCTTCAGCATCATGAATGAATGAGAAATCAAGAATAAACACCAACCTGTTTGTTGTTCAGTATCTTCAGTGTGTTTGATTCTGCAGGGTTCTGGATCTGTCATCTTCTCTCTGTCCTCTTTAATAAACTCAGTCCTTGCAGATCTTAGCTATTCCTGATGATTTTTTGTCTTCACTTGTAAACAATGGGAATATTCCAGCATTTATTGGTGAACTACTGTGTGGGAGGAGCGTTTCTGCCAAAAAACAAAAAACATATATCAGTTACTGACTTTGTTCTTATACTTTTTTTTTTTATATAAAGAAAAAAAAAAGGAAAATTGCACTTTTAGGAGTACAACAGCTTGTAACCGGGACTGTGTCAAAGGGACAACTTTGTAGCTAAAGCCTATGGGTACATGCTAGTACCATAAAAGTACTACTTTAACATACTAACTGATACATCTAAGCATATATGTATGTCTGTTTATCTATTGTACAGAAGGTGATGCAAATTCACAAATTATTTATATCTCTAACCCTAACATTATTCTGCTTCTTTGTTAAAATACAGCCAGATTTGTAAAAATATAGAAATACAAAATAAATGTAATGCAATACAAATAATGTCAATTCTTCAAAATATAAATGGTAGGAAAAACAGTTGAAAGAATAAACAGACATAAATGTACAGATTTGTAACAACAAATACCCTCAGTCTGTTGACACCAAAGAAATCCCTGCTAAAAAAAACAATAGAAACCATCACAGAAATTCCAATGGTTTCCATTAAAATACCATTATAAACCATTAGCTTTTTCCAGTAAAGCCATTACAAAATTCCTTTTTGTAGTGTGTTTTGGGCATTTTTCCAATAGGATTTAACATCCCACCAATAGAATCCATCACATACCAGTAGACACCATTATAGTTTCCATTAAAACCAATACAATTCCCATTATAACCATTAAATCCATTACATTTTCTATTGTGTTTTGGGCAGGGTTCTATTGTTTTTTTCAGCAGATATAAGTTTTAAGCAATATTTTTATTTCTCAAAATGTGACAAAATAATACAAAAACACTAACACGCATCATCCAATACTGCGAAATAACTACAGCAGCACAATATGTCCAAATAGTTTTATTTTCAAGTACATTTCATGCAGTAAATTATTTACGTTGCATTTGTGCAGAAACCGACAACAATCATAAAACCTTAAAAAATAAAAAGCACCAAAGCAATATTTAATGTTTTCAGTATCAAACATATTTAACATTTACGCATACGATTTAAAAAGGTGAAGTATTAAGCAGCATCTGTTCCAGCGTATTTTAACAATGTAACTAAAAGATTTGATCCAAAGAGTAACAAATAAAATCACAGTCGCAAAACTTGAGATCGATTCTCATCAATTCCCCTCAAACTTTGACTTTTGACTTGGCATTAACAGTTCTCACTCCAGGCATCGAAACAATCACAATAAAGTACTCAGAATCGCTCAGGTCTGAATGAATTGATCGTATTGCCCTCACATGCTCGCTGCTGCTGCTGCTGTACTAAATGTTTATTTCAGGAGGAAGACGCCAGAAAAGACGCAAGTGGCGCTGAACCCGATGAAAACAATACAGAAATGAGCCTGTAAAATGTCGCTTAAACAAACTGTATAAAGTGTGTTTGATAGTTGTGTGAATATGAGAAATACCGTGAGCTGCTTGCCTCTCCTCAGAAGACTGGACGCTGACTGAAGGCAGAGGACCCAGATAGCAAACTGACATCGAATCAACGTAGAATCGATGTTTCTCGTGGCGTCGAAACGACGTTGATCTCCGACGTCGATCCGGCATCATTTTGCTCATCGGGGTAATGTTGAACCAACGTCAGGCACTCCATTCAAAACTAACGGAAAATCAACGCAATTGGTTTGCTTACCTAACGTTGAAACGATGTTGATTTCAGTTGGGTAAACCGACGTTATACAATACACTTTTTCTGCTTCTTTTAAAAATCTCACATACTTCAGATAAATTAGCCTGTATATGTAATTTATTAAACATCACATTCAGTCATAATTTCTTTATTTATACAATACAGTTTATACATAGTTACAAATACATGATTAGAGCACAAACCTATATAACATATCACAGAACATGCATTTACAATCAAATACACAAAGAGGTATTAAGTAAATTATAGGCTAATGTAGTGTCAAGTTACAAATAAAAAGCTATATTCACTTAAGAATAAAAAGATCATGTTATTTTGTTCCAAATGTGCTTGACTTTTATTTTCAGTGGGGCACAAAAGGAGATGTAAGGCAGAACATTAAGAGACAGACTCGGTTACCGTTCACTATCATTGATTCTTTTCTATAAAATAAAATAAATTAATGGTGACAGAGACTATGCCACTCTCTCCTTTTGTGTTCCACAAAATAAAGACATATGGGTGAGAATATTTTGTTTCTTTCTCTCTCACAAACCAACAAAACCTTCTTAAAATCTTCACTGAAGGTGCATAAATCCTATTCTACAAATTGCAAAATTCACAGGCTCAGTTATACCAGATTTATGCAGGGCTGTATTTCATTTTTCCAGAACTTAACTGTGGTATTTGTAGACAAGTTCATGTTGGAATGACCTGCCTATCTCAAATCAAGCAGCTTTTGCTTTGAGTCTTTAGCCATTTTCAAAAAATATCTGAAGACACATCTTTTTCATCAACACCTGACCAATTAATGCTATCACTTACCTATTCTATTCAGTTTGATCGAATTTCAAATTCTAATCAAGCGTGCATGTGAGATCTCACATAAAAGTTCTACTTTACAGTCGTGGTCAGAATTATTGGCACCCTTAGTTAATATGATCAAAGAAGCCTGTAAAAATAAATCTGTACGGTTTAAAATGTCACAAATCTGCCTGGAAGAGGATGTGTGTCTATATTGTCTATATGCAAGGTGAGGAGGATAGTTTGAGTGGCCAAAGACTCTCCAAAGATCTCTTGTCAGGTGAGCTCCAAACTCACCAAGCATTATAGGAGAGACTCAGAGCTGTTATTGTGGCAAAAGGAGATTGCAAAAAGTACTGAATAAAAGGGTGCCATTAACTGTGGCCAATGTGTATTAGAGAAAAAAAAATACTTCTAATGAGCTTCCCCCCACCCCCTTTTTGATCTTATCAAAAAGGATTGACAATGCAGATTTATTTTCACAGGCTTCTTTGTTCATATTTAGCAAGGGTGTCAATAATTCTGACTATGACTGTATATATGCAAATGTGCAAAATTTGTTCATGACTTCACATTTTTGATTCGGGTGTGTGAATGTGTTTTGCCCCACATTCACATACGTTTCTTAATTTGTGATTTGTAGAATATGATTTGTGCACCTCAGAATTTTAAATGATGTAACTGTTGTGTTGTGTTTGTTAGAGAGAAAGAGTAAAAAAAACATTTGGAACTCCTTAAAAAAACTATTTTCTCTGTGACTTTAAATTTACTACCTGTAATACACATGTGTAACTATTCTTTAATTACAACTACAAATTCCACTGTCACAGGTGCTCAGTTTTGCTATAATAATACCTTAGAACATAATACCAATAATACCATAGAACATGGTAGTAGTCAGCCATCTATGCAAAAGCAGTGAGGTCAGTGTGGTGTACTGTAGATACAGCTGTCCAGAACAACTTCTGATGTACTGATGTCTTCAACTGGCAATCCAGAAAACCTGAAATAAAAATAGTACAGTTCAAAATCCATCATACATATCAATATAACAGGACTACCCGATCCTGTTCCTGGAGATACCCACCTGCAGAACACTGCATAATACATACATAGTTCATAAATATACATAATAACATATAATATAATAGGCTATAAACAGTACAAATGGTATTAGTTACATCATATGCTTTCCTGTAGCTCAAATGGTAGAGCATGGCACTAGCAACGCTAAGATCATGGGTTCAATTCCCAGGGAAAGCAAGAGCTGATAAAATGTAAAAACTGTAACTTGAATGCAATGTAAGTCGCTTTGGATAAAAGCGTCTGCTAAATGCATAAATGTAAAATGTAAATATATTAGTCTATGTATTTTTACGCCATGAAAACAAACATTAGACAACCAAACAATGTAATTTACTTGAGTTTCTGACTAAATGTTTTATTTAATGTTATAAATGAGTCTATGTATAAATGTCTAAAATTTTATAAATTAATCTATTTAAAATATGTATTAAATTAAATAATTAATTAGGCTAGCCTATGTAAAAAAGAAAAAAATTGAAAAAAATAAATAATTCAAGACTTGTTTCGTCCACAGTTTTTGAAGGAATCTCTTGAATGATTCAGGCATCAAATACATTTAACAGTCACTGTTTGCCACCTACTGGCACAATGTAACAATCTTTTTTTTTTTTTTTAAGCGTATCATTAGTTACAAAGGTTAATTAGGCTACTCGTTTTGATCGCGGCTGCCGCAATATCAGAGTCTATATCCGGATTAAAAACTTTCATCCCAATACTTTCGTTATTATTTAATGTTTGCAACACAGAAATGTAGCCTACTGTGTAGACTGTTTGTGAAGCTGTTTCAAACATACAGCATATGATGAGTGCTGCTCTCTGGATCAGCGGCTGCACGAAATCAGGTTTAAATATTCCGATGTGATGTCATTTCAAAGGTTTAATTGACATAGCGGAATCATCATTTAGGAATAAGATCGCGTGTGTTTGAATCGCTATCTTTTAATGAATAAAGGTACATACATATGAGCTTTTTTTTTTTTTTTGTAGCCCATGTCATTTGTACCAGACCTCAAAAGTGGCTCCCCTGCTTCCGCGACCCATGGCTGGCAAAATGAGTCGGAATGCACACAAGCTAATTTTCAGAGTTACAGGCAAAAGAATTGAAAGATGTTGATTTTGGTCAAATTTGATCTAATTTTTTCGTTTTCACAAAAAATGAGTTCATTAAGCCCTCTTCTAGCGATCCCAATGCTCCAAATAGTATTTAAACATCTAAATATATCTTTATTTGCACGTTTTCTGAGAGGAGTACCCTTTCTCCGCTCGCTTCTCATGCTGACTATCATCTGAAGTGAGCGCATAACGGCGCTTCTGATGGCGTGTGATCCCGATAAATATACACATATACACAGAATTACAGTATTTAAGTATTCATGCAAAAATAATCTGTTATGTCTTAAGTGAACGTTTGGGGAAATGTTGGGTAAAAACATCGGATGTGTGACATTATATTAGATCCGTGCAGTACAGTAGGTCTAATATATAGGCCGTCTGTCTCAATGTTAATCTAATAATAAAAGAAAAGAGGGAATCACTCGCTGCTCTTGATTGCACTGCATTTGTAATCAATTTATTCATAACGGACCCACTAAAGTGATTTTTACATTTGATTATTTGTTTTACTTACTTGAATGCTTTTGTTTAGATGTAAATCAAAACATCTTGTTTCTTTCCTGTATGTATATATATATATATATATATTAGGGCTGTCAATCGATTAAATTTTTATCGCGATTAATCGCACGATTGTCATGAGTTAACTCGCGATTAATCACACATTATATGTTCTAAATGTACCTTAAATTAATACTTTCAAGTTTTTAATACTCTAATCAACATGGGCATGGACAAATAAGGATGCTTTATGCACATGTATGTTTATTATTGAAACCATAGTCAACAGAGCATGAAGAGTAGACATGGATGTTTTTCAAAGAACTTGTTCGTGTCTATTAGACACATGAAAAAAGAAATACCAGGTTCCCATTACTTCTCTTTCTTTGCACTGAGCAATGTACTGACACAAACCTGTTTACATTTTTGCACACAGGGCAGCTCTTCTTCTGAAAATGCAAAATGTACATTTATTATTACATTTGTTTGTAATACTAACAAATGTAATACAAACAAATGTGCCTCTCTGTGCCCACATACTGTATTTTGATGAAGCTAAATTCTCAATAAAACTGTTTTCATTGGTATATTTTACTATTTCTGTTGTCAGACAACGGGATGAATATGAAATAGTGACTGAAACGCGATCCATTAAGACATAACCAGCTCTCCTCTCCCTTCCAAGATGTTAATCTGCACAAAAATCCTGATAATCGCACCGTCGTCTGATGAAATCAAATACACATAAGATAAAGACAATAGCTGTGCTGTGATTTCGGCTATACTTGCATGTAAAATTAGAGAAGCAACATAATATCTGTGTAACAGACAGTGTTTAAATGAATTAAAGCGCTGCTCCTCTCTGCCACTCGCTGAACAGAAACTGAGCAGACGCACAGAGAGAGAGAGAGAGGGAGAGAGAGAGAGAGAGAGAGAGAGAGAGAGAGAGGTGTGTGCGCGCGCTGGGAGAGCAAGACTTTGCGCGGCCGTACCGGCGATTCTCAGAAACTAAGTTAGGTTTGGACGTTTTTTTGAACGGAAAAAAGTCGCTAAAGGGGTCTGCACAGTTGCTAAGTTGGCAACACTGTGCATCTCCATTTCTCCAACTACGGGTTGAGCCACGGGTCAAACAGAAAATACGCGCTGCGTTGATCGTGCGTTAAAAAAATTAGTGCTGTTAAAATTAATTATATATAATTAATTAATTATATATATATATATATATATAAAGGAAATGCAAAAAGTGTTGCAACTGTCCCCACTCTCCCCTATAGTAGTGTTGCTTTCGTCAACGAAAATTATGACGAAATATCGTCGTCAACGAACCTTTATCACGTGACGAAAACGAGACGAGACGAGACGTAAATGCTGGTCATGTGACGATGACGATAATTAAATGTATAATGCAATATCGTTGACGAATAAAAACGAGACTAAATGTGGTTTACAAAATAAAAACTATGCTAAAATGTCTCTTCATTTTCGTTGACCAAAACGAGACGAAACGAAATGTTATAACGTTATTTCGTCTCGTTTAGTCGCGTTATTATTTTGCCGTATTTCTGTTTCATGTGACTTAACGTTACTTCAGGGGCTGTCAGGGTTGCCAGGTTTTCGCAACAAAACCCGCCCAATTGCTACTCCAAACTAGCCCAATCGCATTTCGAGGGGGTTCCCCGGTAAAGTTCTAGGGTCTAAATATTTGGGGACTTGGCAACACTCTGCGCAGATGCAGGCGACGTCACTTCCTCAAGCTCCACTCGCGGCATTATTTAGAAGACGACAACAAACAAAGTTAAGTCTGACAGAGAAAGAGACCGATGGCCGGCTTCATCTGACTTCAGTTTACAATCAATACAAGTAACAGACACACATTTTATTTGCACTTTTTAGTATGTTATTGTAGCTCGAGCATTCAAGCACCTTGTTTCTCTTTGTTAAACTTGAATGTAACGTTATATATTTTTTTCTGGCATTGTCATGTGATGCTATTTTATTTTATTTATTGTTTTTATTTATTTAAATTTATGTGTGTGTACTTCTAATATGTTTGGTTGGTAAAATAAATGTTGTAAATTCAAATCAGAGTGTCTTTGGATGTATTATTAAGTCTATAAGGTAACAATAATATAATAAGATAACCTTGTTTGAAATGGGTTTGGCTAAAAGAACATTTCGTCTGTACTGCTAGGTACTTATACTATATTGACTGGGTTAAATAGAATTGCATTACTAAAAAGAGACTAAAATACAATTTTCATTGACTAAAACTAGACTAAATGTCATCAGTTTTCGTCGACTAAAACTAGACGAAAATAGTCATGGATAATTCTGACTAAAACTAGACTAAAATGCTCAGACTTTTCGTTGACTAAAACTTGACTAGACTAAAAAGAGTATGAACGTGACTAAAACTAATAAAAACTAAAATGAGAGCTTCACACAAAGACTAGACTAAAACTAAAATGAAAACAGGCCGCCAAAAACAACACTACCCTATAGATGAAGAAAAATCACTCACAGTTCTTGAATGGAAAACATTCAGATAATCTTAAATACTGAAAGCACTCTGTTTGTTGTTTGTATGTTTCTATGCTCCTCTTTGTTTTGAAGTTATATTAGTTTAAAATTCTTAACAAACAACTGTTTTTTTTTAAAAAACTATTTGTAATTATTTTAAAAAGTACTTAATTACTTATTGTGTATGTAAATGTAAGGATTTTAAGATTCGCAAGTCGGTAAACTAATTAATTAATAAGGGGGGAAAAAAGTAAATAAAGAATCGTTCTGGAATCGGATTGTGACTCACAGAATCGGAATCGGATCGGATCGGGAGGTGACTAAAGATTCCCACCCCTAATATATATATGTATATATATATTTTTATTGGTTCATATTAATAACAGTAAAGATAAAATAAAAAATAGCTATATTGTGATTATTAATCTAGTAATGATTATTACGAAAGGAATTGGGTGGAAAGAATTAATGTTGCTAGGTGATTTTGCTTTGGAACCTTCAGAAAACTTTAAATCAGTTTTTCTCAAAATGGTCTTTGCTGACTTTATCGAATTCAAACGGGTGTAGCGCAGTCATTTTTCGTCCGATTCTAACAACTCATATTATTTTGAAGGTCTTTTATTGGAGAATGTAATTAAAAAGTGAAAACATTTTTTTTTTTTTTAATTTGTTCATTTTGACTCATTTTGCCAGCACTGGTCACAAATGGTGAAATCTCTATACAAGTAATTCAGAGAACAGGTAAACCTTGTTCATTGTTGCCATCATCTGAAGTCTTTGTCAGTGTTGGCATCTTCTGAAGTCTTCACATGCCAGGCTGGATCCAAACTGGAACTGGTGTAAATTCTAGTAACCATGGGATGGACATCCCAAGATATAAACAGGAAACCAAAAGGAGAAAGATCAGAATAGCTGCTGTTCATATTATTTCAGACAAAAGATTATTTATTTCATCACATATAATTGAAGTGCAAGGTTATGAGATGTTTTCTGTGTGAATATGTTAAAATGTAATTGATTGCTGTGAACAAAGCTGAATTTTCAGTATCATTACTCCAGTCTTCAGTGTCACATGATCTTTCAGAAATCATTCTAATATGCTCTTTTGTTGGTTTTGATTGCGTCTTATGTCCTCATTTGTAAGTCGCTTTGGATAAAAGCATCTGCTAAATGACTAAATAAATAAATAAATATGCTGATTTTACCAAAGAAACATTTCTGATAAATGGGTCATTCTATAGAAACGTCCATTTTTCTGTCCCTAGCCTCTAGATGTGCAAATCTGATTAAAATAAATAAAACAATCTCCTTATTTGTTGCATTATCATTGTTTTTCTGTAACTCTGAGACTACATGTGCTGAAATAAATCGAGAAATAATATTTCTTAAAAACCTCTAAAATTGACAAAGAAGGTAACACCAGTGACAAAAAAAGTTACATGTGGTCTTTAAATAGATGCACAAAAATATAAAAATAATTAAGCTGTCATTTATGTGTATTCATAAAGTCAAAAGTAATTTAATAATGTGGTCTAAGTTTAAATGTTAAAAAAAGAAATACATTTTAAGACCAAAAGTGGATGTTTCTGTAGAACGACCCAAATATGAATGTAAAAAAAAAGCTGTGCTGAGTATTTTTGTGTGAATGTTTTAACAGTGTAAAGTTTGTTTGTTTGTTTATTTTTATTCGGCAAGGATGCATTAAATTGATCAAAAATCACACAAAAATATTCTGCAGCACAACTGTTTTCAACATTGATAATAATCAGAAATGTTTCTAGAGCAGCAAATCAGCATATTATAATAATTTCTGAAGATCATGTGACGCTGAAGACTGGAGTAATGATGCTGAAAATACAGCTCTGATCACAGAAATAAATTACAGTTTACAATATATTCACACAGAAAACAGCTATTTTAAATTGTAATAATATTTCACATTACTGTTTTTTATTTTTTATCTGAATTTTTTAATAAATTCAGCCTTGGTGAGCATAAGAGACTTCTTTTCAAAAACACAAAATATTTTACTGAATTTTGAACATGTATGTTTGAGGTTAACTTACTAGCCACTAGGGGTGTGCGATACTGCAAATTTTGGTATCGATCCGATACCAAGTAAATACAGGGCCAGTATCGCCGATACCGATACCGATTCCGATACTTGTCATTTAAAAATACATACATTTAAATGACCAACAACAATAACTAATGTTGATATGACTAATATTATATTCACCTTAAAGCTACGTGGACATTATTTGCCTTTCTAAAAGGACTTTGCAGGCAGAGGAGCCCAGAACATGAAAGCAATGCACAGTTTCATGTTAAGTATTTTCCTCCCATAGAAAAGAGTTATAAAAAAATAACGTGGCTTAATAAATTAAGAACATAAAATACAAAACTCAGTATACACCTTATGTTGCAAACTAGATATACAAGTTAGCAGATGTGCCTAGAATATGAAAGCAACGCTCAAAGTTTTCACATTATGCATTTTCCTCCCATAGAAAACCATTATAAAGAAAAGTATAATGTAAGTGGCAAATTGAATAAAGACAGTGATATGAAAAATAACTATTAAACCATAATTCGTTTATTATTGAAAGGATTTTCGTATGTACTGTATTTTCTGTTTATTTTATACATACTGTAATAGTTGTTTGTTATTATTGCAATAAAAAAAATCTGTGATATGAAAAGGCCAAATTCGGTATAGTTTATAAAAATATATACTATGAATGTACAGGTAAGCAGATGAACCCAGAACATGAATGCAACACATTGATAACCAATATAAAAACATTTAATATGGTGTAATGGAGGAAGACAGTGATAAAGACCAAATAAATATAGACTAAATTCAGTATACAATTTATATAATATTTGGCAAGCAGCTGAGCCCAGAATATATATGAAAACATGCTAAATTACATGTTAAGCATTTTACTCCCATAGAAAACTGTTATAATGAAAACATTTAAAGTGGCTTAATGCATGAAGAAATAATATTCAAAGACCAAACTCGGTATAAACCTTACAGTGATACTGCATAAAAAGGACAAATTCGGTATACAGTTATATACAATATGTACTATGTGAAGGATTTCCTTCCTCCCCTTTTCATTTTGTTTGTGGCTCGGAGTTCTGTTCCATCTCTCACTGTATCCGCTCGCGCTTGGAGTCACGTGATGCATGACAACAAACCAGCGTAGCAGGAGAGGAGCAGTAATGTTTGGATACGAGATGTGAAAAGAGCGGAATATACGCCCACAGACATGTCTACACTTTGATAAATGTATTAAGCAAGGTATTAAGTGTATAGGAGAAAAAAATAACCGAAAGTATCGATCTTATCAGGCTAGTATCGATCCGATACCAATACCAACGTTGGTATCGATACTATCGATATTTGGATCGATCTGCCCACCCCTAGCTGGTGTTTCTGATGGTCAGAGATCCAGTCTGATTCACCTCCAGTCTGTCTCTGAATCTCTCATCTGTGCAGGTCTGACTCTGATCTCCAGTGATTTCAGCGATGCAGACGTCATTATAATACCACGTCATCAGATCATTTGTGTTGTTTATTACACCAGGATCTAAAGTGACAGATTCTCCCTCCTTCACTGACTTCACATCAGCAGCAGAAACACCTGAAACACAAACCAACAGCTGCTGCAGATAACTACACAACATGTGCAGATATGAAAACAATCACACACTGAAGATCACTTTATATGATGAACAGATTTCATTTAACTGAAGAAACAACTGCTGTTTTCAGGTTTGGTCAAATACTGCTCTGTAAACACCAGTAACAGCTGTAGCTTGTCAGAGCTGATTATGATAATCCATGACTAGATGTGTCACATTGTGCATCAAAACTGTGTAATGCACACCTAACTGTTGATATGCCTCACATAATCTGAAGGAGAGTTGTGTTTTTCAAGATGATCAGAGTCACCGCTGTAATAAACATTTGATTTAAACACATATCGTCTGCTTTCAAAGTGAAATGAGTCACCTTGAACAGTAAAACTGAAGCTCTTTTCACTGAAGCTGCTGCTGCTGATGATCTCTAGATGATAATCTCCAGAGTCTGTGGTTCTGATGTTCATGATGGTCAGAGATCCAGTCTGATAATCCAGCTCCAGTCTGTCTCTGAATCTCTCAGCACACAGATCATCTGAGCAGATCTGACTCTGATTTCCAGTGATTTGAGCGATACGAAAGCCATTAGAATACCATTTAATTGTGTGTTGCTGGTCTGTTTTAACACCGGTGTGTAGAGAGACTGAATCTCCCTCCATCACTGACACTTCAGCTTCAACACCAGATGCACCTGAAGAAGAAATGAACAAACTATTATAAATCATGTCTGGATAGTGGGACACATTTATACAAGAGGAAAGGGCTGTAAAATGTTTTCTACAGATCACACAGACTCTGAGTACAGAAATATGTCTGGATTCATAAAGTAACACATGCAGAAGAACATCATTGATTCAGATCAAACACACATTATGTACTTGCATACTTCAGAGACCACGGATGATGCCATTTATTTAAGAGGGTTAGCAAATAACCTGATGTCATTTATCATTTAATTAAGACTCAAATAACACCATTTCATATATTAACTGTACACAGTTTGTCTGTAAAGACAGTGTTTTGCTGACCTGACTCGATAGTACGGTCTATTTAGATATATTCTAAACCCGTCACAAGCTTGTGTTTCAGCTGAGTCTCCCAAATCAAACCCGTCACAACACCAGATAAACCACTTCTTAAAACTACACAGAATACACTTAACACTCAAAACAAAGCAACACGACTCGTATTTCTTTAATGTTAAGCTTAAATCTTCAGGAGATTGATAATGCGACGCACTTGGGTGAAGTTGGTTTAATATTGGCACATTCGGACTTCTGCATTAATTCATGGTGAAAAATATGTAGTAGCTGGACAATGATGTCGCTGATTAGAATTTGCAAAAAATAACTTTATTTCACATATAATTATAAAGTTATTAAACGCAGAATGTCCGAATATAAAATCAACTTTACCCAAGTACATTAAATGTGTTTACCGTGTAAGATCCAAACACACAGTGCTGTGAGAACAACAGCTAACATTCTTCTGCTCGGTCTCCAACAGAAGAAGAACACATGTGATGATGCTTCTCTGCTCTAAAATCAAGAGAAGTCGTGTAGAAAACATCACCACCACAAAATAGCTTGTGCCATTTATGCAAGCGGTGTGATGTTCGATGCCGAGGAATTTGCAAAAAATAACTATTGCACATATAATTAGAAAGTTATTGAACGCGGAAATGTGTGAATGTTGTGAATGTGCCAATATAAATCCAACTTTACCCAAGTGTATTCCTGTTAATCACACTATATTAGACATTCAGCGGACATTCACAAGTAAATGTGACATTATAACAATACTTGTTGGTTACTGTTAAATGGTAAATGTTGTAGGTTGACAATCGTTGATTGTAAATATTATGTCGCTGTTTAGAATTCGCAAACATTATCTTTATTGCACATATAGAGAATGAGAATTACGTCATTCTTTTCGCTCCGCGTTGCTTTTCGGGAAGGCGTCGCCATATTAGCAGGATACACTGTCCGTTTCCATGGTTACTTCTCATTCTTTATACGGATAACTGCTTATCTTTTGTTTTTGCCTTTAAGTTAAACAATTAGTCATTCTTCATTGTATCGTTTGCCGAGAAGAGAAGATAATTTATCACAGCGCATGATAATTAGATTTTTTTCTCTTAGTTTTTGTAGAATTTTATTAACAATGTTGATCTGATTAGCATGAAAACAGTGTCACCCGCTGCTGCTTCAGCCTCATATTAAATTATCCAAATAAAAGTGTGTTCAACAAGCTGACAAAAGTTAATCCATTTCTTTGTTGGAAACTTTTAAATGACAAAGTATAATTGTTGTAATTATAAATATATATTTTTCCATGGCCACTGAGGAGAATCAGAGATTGTGGGTCACATTCAGCGAGTCACAAACTAGCTGTATTTTTTAATTTATGTCAACAAATGACAAGCAAAATCAAATCTTGTGAACAGTTTTATAGCATTTATAAATGCTGGTTTAATGTACTAAGACTGTGATGCTAAAGACATGCAGGTGAGGCAGAATATTAACATGTTTAAACAAAGCTCCTCCCTTTAGAAAACCGTAATGTAGAAAGCACTTATGGATTAAGACAGTGATATTTAATGTTCACATTTTGGGCTCATCTGTTTTTCTGCACATATTATGATTTATTGGTAAGGTGTGTACAGCATGTGGTGTTTTTATCACTGTCTCTGTGCATTAAGCGTGTTCTTATGAGAGGAAAATGCTTATTAACCTAAATAAACGCGTTGCGTTCACATTTTCAGCATATTTGCGTATAGTATGCTTTATCACTGTCTTAGTGACAAGAAAAATTGGTTACATAGTGACAAGAATATATTTCAAATTGGTTACATATGTCTACATAATAATACAACCGGCGTTACATACTATCTAGCCAGTAAAGACAATTTACACATGCCGTATAGCTGCGATCTAGTATGTAGTTTACCAGAATTTCAACCATTTCGCAAATCTTGTTTTTCTCATTTTTTGAAACAAGCTTCACACATACATCGGTTACATATGTACACATACAAAGGACCTCGCTAACTCCTATCTCTTCATCGGCTGCAGATATCTCATCTAGAATTTTTCTGAGCATTACAGAGGGCGGATCATTTCTGTTTGCACACATGTCAGTCAATTCGGACCATGAGTCGGTCAGACCTCTTACAATGGCCATTTGTTTCTTGAGATTTTTTATACGTCTCGTTTGCCTCTCGTAATCTTTCTCCGGATCGCACGCATGCTCGATGACGTGAGCATCATTTCGGTCAACTGTTCTTTATAACGGGGGGTAAATGATATGTCTCTGAAAAAATGTGTGTGGAACAAATAAATCACTTATATGATATATAAAATTCTGTATATTATTTTAACGAGGCGAATTGGACAACATACATTTAAATATGTTTTCCACGCATACATTAAACTCTGAATTTCGATCAACTCTTTAATTATGTGTATATCATGTTCTGTGTGAATGTTTTTAGACAGCAACAGGACTTTTATTTTGGCGCTGTTGTGTGACATCATAAGTATGCGCCGCGCTCCTTGAGACTCGACTGAAGAAAGGTTTATGTTTAAAGCATCTTTAAACCCCGTTCAATCAACTCGAAAGTTTTACAAGCGATGGAAAATTAATTGTTATTATCGACTTAATATATTTTAGATAACGCTTTAATATGTTAACTTGTTTGTGAGTAACACAAAAGTCTCATTTCTGGTGAATCAGTTGATCATAAACATGAGTTCAGTGAGAAACCGAGCTGTTTAGACTCAGATTTTGATACAGTCTAATATAAATCAAACATTGCACGTGTTGTTTTTTTATCAGTTCATGATATTTATCAGCGGCTGCCTCTAATTTCAAATCAATATAATAATCAAGGTGCAACAAAGAGTGAAGAATATGCAAATGTTTTTTAATGTACCTGAACATCTACAAACATAACCTAAAGCATCATTTCATTTCTATATTTGTGCTATAGGCCAATGTTTATTTGTGCTATTACTTGTGCTATACACTTTAATAATGTTTAAACTTTATATTTATGTTTATTTCTGGCTAGTGATTTCTGCTGTGGTATCGAAATTGAAAAAGAGAATTGTAAAATGTATTTGGTATCTAAAATATTGGTGTCACATAAGCTTATTTATTATAATAGAGATCAAAAACAATGATAACAGCAACTATTTAATTTTTTTTGTGTCAGGGCTTCGACCGGACCAGTAGAAAAAATCCTTAGCGTTGATCCCTGCTGTACTGAAATATTCTCTACAAATACAAATTGGTCATAGGTGCTCAGTTTTGCTACAATAATTCTAGACACAATAGATATAAAAAAAGGGACATAAACAACTGAATATTCAGGGATGCAAACTTATCACCTTTAAGTGAAAATTGTCATTTTGAATCTAAAATAGATCATTTGCGTGATTTGTGTAGAAAGAGTTTTTGAAAGTGAGTAGTAAGTAGTAAAAGTAGTAGTATTAGGGATGTAACGGTATGAACATTTCTGATCACGATTATAGTGACCAAAATGATCACGGTTATCAGTATTATCACGGTATTGTTAAAATGTGCTGGAGATGTTCAAAAAGTACTGACACACAAATCACTTCACCAAGTTTTATATTTAAAAATCAACAAAAAACAAATAAAATTACTTTTTGTTTGCATAATCACTAAAACAATAACATTACCAGTGATGTTCGGATTTTAAATGACAACTTGACTGACAACAGTTTAATAGCATGCTCAAATATCTGATGTAAATGTTCAAATAAAGCTAAACCTCACATTTCAGCCTTTAAATAAAGAATAAGGTTAAGTCAAAATGATAATTGATTAATAAATGATAATATGTATTTTATCTGCTCCATAAATAATTCTAGATAATTTATCTGAATTGTTTAAATGTGTAGAATCCACAAAAGCTTGTTTTTCATCAATATGTACATCAGGGCATGCAAATTTGGTCCATTTTTGTCCAGACAGAAACTGCACACAGGCTGAATGTAAATATAAGTCTCTGTAAATCCACTCACTGACAGCAGGTGGCGCTTTTTTATATGGAAAAGCTGAATTACAGCCGTTTCCCGTGAACTCCGCGGATCAAAGCAGTATTGCGATTAAAAACACTTCCTTTAGGTATTACATGGAGCAAAGATGAAAACAAAATGCCATCAAATCATTTCTGAAGACAGTCAGAAACTTCAGAGGTACATTCATATTTAAATTTATTCATATAATCACTTGCATAATTCCCTCAGGACTCTTTTAAAACCTCCCAGCTTTTCCGCTGTGTTTTCACTCAAAACGAAACTACTGTGCGCACGTGAGACTGTTACTTAAAACTGTGCTTTATGCTGGACAGTATTTATTTATCATGAGTTGTTCAAATCACGGTAATCGAATACGGTTTTAATGATAATTAAAATATGAAATGGTAATGCTAACCATGGGGAATTTTATCATGATTTATCGTCAAACCGGTAATCGTTACATCCCTAAGTAGTACTGACTCATTTTAGGTACCTGCTGAAATGTACTTCTTTCAAATGCTCCTGTGTGTATATTTGTGGTTTGAAATTAGTAAAATGTGCTTGGAAAAAAAAAAATATGATCAGAATATTGACTGGCTATCGACTATAATGCACGCTCTGTATAATCCATTCACAATTGGAATAGTGACAACCATATTTACCCAATTACAGGAGTCAGTCTGCTAAAACATTCTGCGAGTCACTTCTTAAATTGCTATGATTGAGACTGGTTTCGTTGTGTAAACGCAGACTGATAGACTAGCAACAGCAAAATTTAGCAGCTTCAACATTTATATAAAAACTTAAGGCACTTTTTTCATGTCCTTTTTTGTTTAAAATAGACTTATGATGTGACAGAAATCATCCACTAAATAGCAGATGGCATATTTTACATGTTATTTCCATTAATAAAGATTAGAAATGTACATTTTACATAAAATGTTGCCATTTTATATGAAAATATACAAAAGATAAAAAATTATGCAAATAATTTAAAAAGTGCCCCCCAAACGCTGCACAACTTTAAATAAAATGTAATCATGGAGTGATATTACATGTATAAAAAAGCCATTAAAACAATATTTATTGTCTGTGATGACTGATATTACAATTGTGGGTTACATCGTCATCACCTTTTTCAAACCTGACCTGATAAATTCACATCCTTGATAATTACAAAGAACTTAAGTTTTAATTGCAAAGGGAAACTGATAGATCGCTATGTACCTCTGGCTTCAATTTTCAAGGGTAAGAATTCATTATAAATCATCTTCTCACCCATATGTCTTTATTTTGTGGAACACAAAAGGAGAGAGTGGCATAGTCTCTGTCACCATTAATTTATTTTATTATATAGAAAATAATCAATGATAGTGAACAGTGACTGATGCTGTCAGTCTCTTAATGTTCTGCCTTACATCTCCTTTTGTGCCCCACTGAAAGTTCAGGTGCATCTCAATAAATTAGTTAATTGAAATGAAAAAGTTACATTTTTTCTTGTAAGTTATTTCAAAAAGTGAAACTTTCATATATTTTGGATTCATTGCATGTAAAGTAAAACATTTAAAAAAAATAAAAAAAATTGAGGATTAGAGCTTACAGCTCATGAAAGTCAAAAATCAGTATCTCAAAATATTAGAATATTTACATTTGAGTTTCAATTAATGACCATCCCTACAGTATAAATTCCGGGTATCTCTTGTTCTTTGAAACCACAATAATGGGGAAGACTGCTGACTTGGCAATGATCCAGAAGATGAACATTGACACCCTCCACAAAGAGGGTAAGTCACAGAAGGTCATTACTGAAAGGTGTGGCTGTTTACAGAGTGCTGTATCAAAGCATATTAAATGCAAAGTTGACTGGAAGGAAGAATTTGGGTAGGAAAAGGTGCACAAGCAACAGGGATGACAGCAAGCTTGAGAATACAGTCAAGCAAAGCTGATTCAAACACTTGGGAGTGTGCAGAGTGTGTCTGTGTGCATTGAATTTATTAAATACACAAGTTTAACAATTTGAGTTGAATTACTGAAATAAACACGACATTCTAATTTATTGAGATGCACCTGTAAGCGTATAAGTAAATAATATAAGGTTTTATACTGTAAACAAGATAATCATATATCCAGCGAGGTTGGAGGCAGCGATGCCGGCGGCACTCAACCCTTTGTGTCAGGTAGTATGGAACAGTGTTAATTGTTATTCATCAATGATAAATTATATAAATTATGGATCCCAAAAATGTTGCTGAGATTATCTCGGTACCGTATCTACTTGGTTTGCTTCTGTTTCTCCAGTATGAAGATTTAATCGGTCTTTATTGTACGGAGCTGTACACTTTCAGTTCACTGCCCAATGCAACGATACCTTCAAAATGGCGCCTCTGACATCACACATAATAAATGCACGTGACTGTCAAAGACCGATACTTAACCGAATTAATCTTTTATATACTGAGAATGAGAAATGTTTCAGGGAAATTTTGCATATGGTTATAGGTCAATATATTTGCAAAACAAAAGGAGTATATACACTACTGTAACCGATCGATTGCAAATATGAGTTGTATAGATACGAGTAAATGTTCTCACTGAGGAAACATCACAGCATCACTCGTGATTATTTCTCCCTGTTTTTCTCAGGGCGTTACACATGACTTCATTGGCGCCGGTGCAACTAAAGGTTAAAGAGATTAAAATACGGGTATACAAGTTAACAGGTTAAAGTATCAGTTTTGATGTTAATATTTATTCATCATGCTGTTGAACTTGACAGTATTTTCTCTCTTGTTATTTCATAGGGAGCTTCAAAGAAGACAGAGAAAGCCAGAGTCTCAGGTCAGCTGTGACCTGAAGAAGAAGTGAAACTGCATGTGCCCTGTGTTTATCAGTATCCTTATGTTCATTGGGTAAAAAGAAAAACTAAATAAACAAAGTAAAAATTAATTTGGCTGATTCCCCAAGGTTTCAATAGATATCGCGATATATCGATATTGTGAACTCTTTTGGCCACAATAACCGTGGTGTGAAAAATCTAATATCGTGACAGCCCTTATTTGAAGTTATGGAAACACTAACATAATATAACGTTTGTTTAAAGGAAAGTCAGTAACGGGAAAGAAAGATGTCAGGGAAGAAAAAACAATACTCAAATGAGAAGTTAAAAGAGGCAGTTGAGGAAGTAAAGGCAGGAGCAAGTTTGAGGGCAACAGCAAAAAAATATGGAATTCCCCACACCACTCTGCAGGACTATAAAAAACAAAAATATGTCCACAACCCTCATCCTAACTCGGCCCTGACACCTGGAGAGGAAGAGGCTCTCCTTTCTTTTATATTCTGGATGGCGGACCATGGCTTCCCAGTGACAAGATCCATTGTTAAAGTTCTGGCTACTGGGATCATTAAGGAGAGTGGCAGAACCGAGACCACCACTGTAAACCTGGAGAAGGGGCCAAGTGATGTGTGGTGGTCCAGGTTCAAGGCCCGCCATCCAGAATTAGCCTCTCGGACGGCAGATTCCCTGGACAGAGCCAGAGTCCATGGTGCTACACCAGAGGCCATTGAAGGGTTCTTCAAGTTGTATGAGGCCCTTTATGTGAAGCACAAGCTGGAGGACAAGCCACATCTCATCTATAATTGTGATGAGACCGGCTTTGGAAACAAACCTCGGTCCAGGGAGAAGGTCCTGTGCCAGACTGGGAGGAAACACGTCTATCAGCAGCAGCAGACGACCAGGAAGCACATCACGGTCCACTGCTGTGTGAATGCAGCCGGGGACAGCATTCCACCCTTCATCATTTTCCCCGACTGCCTCCCAAGAAACGCCTATAGGCTGGATGGGCCCCCCAACGCCCTCTATGGCATCCAAGAGAAGGGTTACATGGACTCGGAGCTCTTCCTGAAATGGCTCCGCCATTTTATCCGATATGCTCCTGAGGAGAGACCACTCATTTTAATCATGGACCAACACGAGACACATGTCTCAAAAGATGTTATCATGTTCTGCAGGGGAAACAAAATTGAACTTCTCTGCCTACCTGCCCACACCACACACATTCTTCAGCCCCTTGATATTGCGGTCTTCAACCCACTGAAGACTGCTTTCTCCACCCTGGCTTCCAGGATGGGTCTGGTGCGAGGGGACATTGTTGTGGGGAAGAAGCAGTTTTCACCTGTCCTCAAACATGTTTACCCCACTGCTGTCACAGCCCAAAACGTCAAGGCTGGGTTCCGCAAGGCTGGCATCTTTCCACTGTCCAGGGCTGCTGTGGACACCACCCAGGTAATTTTGACATTAATACAATGATAACTCACCCTCTAGCTACTTGCATTTCTTTTCAAGTGTGCTGATGAGTTTTACTGTCTTACTATGTTTTATTGTCTTAGGTGGTGAGAGTGCTCTCATCTGCAGATGGTAGTGATGCCACACCATCCAGTGCTCACGCCACTCCTTCAGCCACACCATCCAGTGCTCACGCCACTCCTTCAGCCACACCATCCAGTGCTCACGCCACTCCTTCAGCCACACCATCCAGTGCTCACGCCACTCCTTCAGCCACACCATCCAGTGCTCACGCCACTCTCACTTACACATCCAGCACTCAACCTACTGACACAACATCAACCACCTCTCAAACACCTTGCCCCACCTGTAATAGAGTGGCTCCTAAAAATTACCTGGTGGCAGCAGGTGTAATCCCAGAGAGTCTGGCTAATGTCCTCATGAGTCCAGCCCTGGAGAGGAAGGAGAAGGTGAGGCGTCGCATTCCGTTGCCAGCCCGTGTCATCACCAGCGATGAGTACTTCGACCTGCTGGTAGAAAAAGAAGCGGAGGAGAAAGAGAAGGAAGAAAATAAGAGAAAGCGCAAGGAAGAGATGGCAAAGAAGAAGGAGGAAAAAAGACATGCCCAGGAGGCCAAAAGGCAAAAAAAAGTAAGCTCCTCCTCCGACTGAAGATGATGGAGAACACTCTGCTCTCTGCCGTAGAGTGGTCCCACCTGGCTCAGGAGATGAGGCCTTTGACGAATGGGTCCAGTGTGATCTGTGCCATTTGTGGTTCCACCTGGAGCGCGCAGAGGTAGAGGAAGTGCCAGACACTGACTGGCTTTGCCATAAATCGTTTTTTATGTGGACAGACAACACGTTACACACACCCACACATTATGTAAATACGTTAGTGCACACAGAAAATAAACACGTTTATTTCTAGTTATTGTATTGTTAATCAGTTTAGTGTTAAATGTAAATAGTTGTAAACACACACACACACCTGCATCCTGATCATTTGTTTTGAAGTTTTCCCAATCATTAAATGGTTTAAATCAGTGCAAATTGTTTGACCCTCTTCATTGTCTTCAGAAAGATAGTGTAACATTATTCACTAGTTTCACATGGTTCATGCTTAACTCACGTGCCATAATTAATATCACGATGCAATCAGGCCTAACTCGCATGGTCCTCTAGCTTATTAAAGCAGCAATTAACTTAAATTAGAAACAATTAAAAAGGTACTCACATTTCTTATTTCTTTAAATGTTGCTTTCTTCAGTTAAAATAAATAAACGGCTCACAGTTGACCAGTTAAATGGCCAGTTTCGCCGGTGAAATGAAAGTTATGCGCTCTGTACGGAACACCATTATAAGCATGTTCCCAGCTAACAAAATTACGTATCTGTTCTGTAACTGCAGCGTAATCTGGTGACCAAAGTTTTGTCGTGATAACCGGAAAAGTGAAAGGTGCATGTATGTCGCCACAGCGTAACTTTGTGACATTGCCAGTAAGTAACTGCGACATCGTGGCAACGTCATGGCGACCTCATGGATCTATAGTCGTGTGTTGGTAACCAGTTGAGTAGCATCTGCCTGCAAAACCGGAGGCTGCATTTTCAGGAACGCAGTCCTAGGACCGCAGTCCTAGGACCCTAGGTTTTTAGTGACATTGCCACCTACCGAATTAGAGGACCAGCGAAGATGGATAACAATCAGAGTGTGAGTATCAAATGTGAATCAATTTTTATTTGTTTAACATTAAAAACAATTGTGATGCATTTCATTGGAAAGTTAACGTAGCCGAAGTGATCGTAATTTGCTACATAGTCTTGAATGCACAACCCAGTCTCACGGCAGTTCGTGACATAGTCACGAAATTTAATCTATTGATTCGTGTCCATGGGCACGAATTTCCCTTTTTTTTCGTGTCGCTCAGCACGACTTTCATTCTAATGTATTTCAACGGGACGTATTTTTCGTGCCTGCACCACGTTTTTCTTTCGAGAGCGCAGTATTGTTTTTTCTCAATTGTTATTCATTTTTTTAACATTAAGGACTACACTACCCAACATTTAATCGCGCAATTTTAGTCCTTGTTTTTATTGCTTTATTTTCGGTAGGCTACTCAACTTGAATCTATTGATTCGTGTCCATGGGCACGAATTTCCTTCTTTTTTTTCGTGTCGCTCAGCACGACTTTCCATCTAATGTATTTCAATGGGACGTATTTTTCGTGCCTGCACCATGTTTTTCTTCCGAGAGCACAGTATTGTTTTTCTCATTTGTTATTCATTTTGCAAACTTTAAGGGCTATTACTCAACATTTAATCAGAAGATTTTAATCCTTGTTTTTATTACTTTATATTCGGTAGGCAACTCAACATGAATTTATTGATTCGTGTCCATGGGCACAAATTTCCTTCTTTTTTTCGTGTCGCTCAGCACGACTTTCAATCTAATGTATTTCAATGGGACGTATTTTACGTGCCTGCACCACGTTTTTTCTTTCGAGAGCACAGTATTGTTTTTCTCATTTGTTATTCATTTTGCAAACTTTAAGGGCTATTACTCAACATTTAATCAGAAGATTTTAATCCTTGTTTTTATTACTTTATATTCGGTAGGCAACTCAACATGAATGTATTGATTCGTGTCCATGGGCACGAATTTCCTTCTTTTTTTCGTGTCGCTCAGCACGACTTTCAATCTAATGTATTTCAATGGGACGTATTTTTCGTGCCTGCACCACGTTTTTCTTTCGAGAGCACAGTATTGTTTTTCTCATTTGTTATTCATTTTGCAAACTTTAAGGGCTACATTACTCAACATTTAATCAGAAGATTTTAATCCTTGTTTTTATTGCTTTATATTCGGTAGGCTACTCAACATGAATCTATTGATTCGTGTCCATGGGCACGAATTTCCTTCTTTTTTTTCGTGTCGCTCAGCACGACTTTCAATCTAATGTATTTCAATGGGACGTATTTTTCGTGCCTGCACCACGTTTTTCTTTCGAGAGCACAGTATTGTTTTTCTCATTTGTTATTCATTTTGCAAACTTTAAGGGCTATTACTCAACATTTAATCAGAAGATTTTAATCCTTGTTTTTATTGCTTTATATTCGGTAGGCAACTCAACATGAATTTATTGATTCGTGTCCATGGGCACGAATTTCCTTCTTTTTTTCGTGTCGCTCAGCACGACTTTCAATCTAATGTATTTCAATGGGACGTATTTTTCGTGCCTGCACCACGTTTTTCTTTCGAGAGCACAGTAGGCTATTGTTTTTCTCATTTATTATTCATTTTGCAAACTTTAAGGGCTATTACTCATAATTTAATCAGAAGATTTTAATCCTTGTTTTTATTGCTTTATATTCGGTAGGCAACTCAACATGAATCAAATGATTCGTGTCCATGGGCACGAATTTCCTTCTTTTTTCGTGTCGCTCAGCACGACTTTCAATCTAATGTATTTCAATGGGACGTATTTTTCGTGCCTGCACCAAGTTTTTCTTTCGAGAGCACAGTATTGTTTTTTCTCATTTGTTATTCATTTTGCAAACTTTAAGGGCTATTACTCAACTTTCAATCAGGAGATTATAATCCTTGTTTTGATTGATTTATATTCGGTAGGCTACTCAACATGAATCTGTTGATTCGTGTCCATGGGCACGAATTTCCTTCTTTTTTCGTGTCACTCAGCACGACTTTCAATCTAATGTATTTCAATGGGACGTATTTTTCGTGCCTGCACCACGTTTTTCTTCGAGAGCACAGTAATGTTTTTTTCTCATTTGTTATTCATTTTCCAAACTTTAAGGGCTACATTACTCAACATTTAATCAGGAGATTATAATCCTTGTTTTATTGCTTTATATTCGGTAGGCTACTCAACATTGTAAACCATCGTCAGTGCTTCCAAACAGTCAAATATAGTAAATATATATTCTTCCTGAACGCGACTGCTGAGTTGAGTTAAGTTATGGCTATCGCTTAATGTTACTGTTTCTTTTCTGATAAATGCCGGTTTTCCATCGGTTTGGTGTGTCAAATCTAACAGTAACCACATTTCCCACGAGCCTTATCGACCGTTACTATGGTGAAGACGACAGATAAAACTGAGGACCCGCCGCCGATTCTCTTTTAATTATATCCTCATCTTTTTTCAACACAAACGCAAAACTGTGCTTGATAATTCAACAATACTATGTTATGGCCATCAGTTTTATTTGTTTCCAGCATTACCCATGATCATCAGCTTCCGTTGCTATGGAGACGGAGCCAGTGTGATTTCTCATTGCGCTCAAACCATTTTCCAGGTAAGTTGTGAGGCTCATAGAGTCATACGTAACGATCACGTTTTGCTTAAAAATGCTATAAAAAATGGATGCCTTTCTTTGCCAGTAGATTCACATGGTTTACACGTTAGGGCAGCGAATTAAAGCCCGTCCAAGGTTTCCTCATTATCAGAAAAAAAAAACTGTGAAATTAGGCTTGCTAAATGGCTAGCCAAATTCAACATAAGCTAACTCTAGTTAGCTAGATGATGTCATTTTCTCTCGATCATCGTTGTTCACCCACAACGTCACTGTAATGTGTCACACTGTAATAACAATATTATCACTTGATCTAACGTTATACTGCACATAACGCTGCCTTTAAATCTGGGATGTGGAACCCCAGGCCCAGACACATGTTACGCGCCTTTTAACAGTCGCACAGGAAATAGGAACAACGTGAATCTGTATTTATCTATCTTAAGTATTTATAAGAAAATGGGAATCACTCACTATTAGGGTACACGTTTTAAATCTTATTTCAACATACCTAGTATACACTACATAATTAACATTTTCTGTTGTTCTCCCTGCAGATCCTGTCAAACACATCACCTGTCCGAACCTATAGCCACACCTGATTTTCCAAACCCAAAGGCACTTTTAAGAGCCAACCTCTATCTCTTCATTATTTTCTATATCTCACATCCTCTCTGTTCTCAATATCTATATTTCTGTCCATCTCTCCAATCTATATCTATCTCAGTCTTTATCTTTTGCTCGTTCTTTTCTCTCTCTGTCTGTCTTTGTCTCAGGGGCGTAGCCAGCGGACGGGCCTGACGGGCACAGGCCCGCCCACTCTGATGAAAGGCCCCCCCAGTTTATTATACAAATATAATATTTGTTAAATAATTATTGTTTAATCTATTTGAACACAATTAGAGAACTATTATAACATCTCAAATAACTGAAATAAATACAATATTTGCATAATTCTTAATGAGTTTGATTGACAGCAGTGTAAGCCAATTGTTATTCAGGCTGTTTCGGGCATGCCGCGCATGTAAATTCGTGCTTGTTCACCCATTCAGTTTGCCTGTAATTTGCAGCTGTGTTAGAAAATGTTAGAAAAAGAGCAGCAATGAATAATTCTTTAAAAAAAAAAGACTTTTAAAAACTCGCACTGACGAGGGAGAGAGTCCGTCCATCAGCCCGCAAGTAACGGTAAGACTTTCAGTTCCACGCTCGAACCGGTTCATTCTGTGAAGCCCTGAACACACTACTGTCAGCTCGATTATTATGAATGTCATTTGAGCTCAGTCAGTGTTTTCAGTCGGTGTTCAAAGTCGTTTGGTATGCTATGCAGTGTTTAAAGAATTCAAGACCAGCTGTTGCCAGTGGTCCTCACAAAGATTAGCTTATTTTTTTTATTTCTTGAAAGGTGCTGTATGTAGGATTGAACTAGTTTTGCAGTCCAAATTCAAAACCTTTAATTTTTTAAATATACATTTTGTGACTGACGCCGCGATTTACTGCACCTGTTTCCTTATTTGTAGGCCTATTAATTTAAATAACGAATTAACAAATAAAATAAAAAAACATGACATTTCTGAATAAAAATATTTTATACACTTTAGCTATATCATATCTAATTTGGCATTTTCAATTAACATAGGCCTGTTACATTCTTATTATTAACCTATTAGGCCTATTATTATTATTATTATTAAGTTACTTTTATTATTAAATTAATATTACAATGAATTTGCCCCGCAATAATTTCATAGCGCATCACCGCGTAACTGACGAGGATAAAGATTAGGCTAATCCTCATTGAAAATGTTTTTAAAAAGGTCTTTCAAAACAGGTTTATTATACAATGAATCATAGGCCTATAATTAAAATTATTAACAATCATCAATGAAAAAGCTTTATTTCAAGCACCGACTTTTAAACAACAACAACAACTTGTTTAACACGAAATACGTTTTTACATTAACTTTCTAGTGAATCGACAGAGATTAAGAGGTTCACCGCATAACTCGTGCGCAAAGTTTGCACGTTGCTTGTGTGATATCCACTGGCTTGCCTTCCTGGTTAAAAACAAATATTTTAAATATTGTGACGTATAACCAGCCCCTCAACCCACCCATCCACCCGCTGTTGAGTTCGTGGTTGGGGGCCGCGGATTTGCGCACTGGACTCCGTCCGTTAGTTAGCCTAGTGCCCGGTCACTTTTGCCCAAGCCCGCCCAAAAATACAATTCTGGCTACGCCACTGCTTTGTCTACTTGTCTGTCTTACCCATCTTTGTCTGTCTGTCTGTATCTGACTGTTTGTTATAATGCCAGGGGGGTCTACAAAAAAGATCTGCCCCTTTTGTCAGGGCATTTTATTTTGTGCACAAAAGATCTGTTCACATTGTAAAAAGAAGCAGCGCCTCAAGAAGAAGCTTCAGAGATTTGATGAGAAGCGAGAGGAATGGGTGGTTGGTCATAAGAAAAACCACAACATTGCATCCATCAAGGATGAAGCCAATATCATGGTGCGTAAAATTTCATACATGACGTTAACTGTCCAGATCATCTAGGTAGTACATTCAGTGGTACCATTTGTGATTAAGTGAGCATGAGGTCAGAAAGGCATTATTTTTTGCCAATATAGATAAAGTTGAATATTTTTTTTCAATGATACTTTGTCCTCCCTGTCTCATCAGAACTAATTTAAAAGTACAATTTAACTATCAACTTTGAAGGCACATGTAATTGTGATTTGTAGTTTTTATTTTAGTGGTAATACCCTTAAGTAATCACATCTTCACCGTAACACATCACGGACCTAAATTATCTACCAGAGCAAAATTTGAACACACAGCAAATATAATTGATACTCAGGAATTCTTGAGTTCATAACAAATACAGGCATGCATTATGACAGAATTACAGGTGCAATATAATAATCAAACTTTCTTATCGAGTGGATGAGAAATAACAAATTAACTGCATTCATACTGTACTACTCAAAGCACTTTACAATATGCACGTGTCAACTGTAAATATGTGCAGCATTCACCCATTTGGTCATGTAATCACTAAGGTTCTGCCTTTATTTTTAATAAATCTTTAGATTGTCGTTGTCCAGTGGTTACATAATCTTATCAACGTAGGTGCAAAACATGAGCTACCAATGTTACAAAAAGTTATATTGTACACTCATGGTGTCCGATTTATCTTTTTGCTGTTTTTCTATATAGAGTTGTTTTTTGCTTCTAAAATCAGCAACCCCCTGTAACTAGCAAAGCAAGTGAGTTTTTATTACCACAGTACGTTCCCTAAATCATGAGTTCCAATGGTTATTAATATCAGGCAGATGTCCTGTCCATCTGCATCATTATTACAACACACTAACGATGGAACATTTTGTTCTCTAAAAGCATACAAATGTCAAGCCTGCAGAGGAATGTCAAATGTTAAACCTGCAAGGAAAATAAATGTTATATATGATTTACTGATTAAAATTATTCATTTTAAAATTCCTTCACACAATCTTTACATCAGGTACACTTCAGAACGATGTTTGGTTCAATAACATCAGTTGATGCATTAGACTCATAAATTAACAATGAACAATTTTTGTTGTTGTTTTTACAGCATTTATTAATCAACGTTAATATAAGTATTTTCTACACATTCTAATGCATGGATAGGATCTGTAAAAAACAATGTTGTTCATTGTTTGTCGATACCTGAACTATTAAATACCATTAACCTGTTAACCTGCACCCCCCATATTGGGAATTACAGCTGAAAATGACTAACTAACTTAAAATGGTAACAGCTCCTGACTTCAGTGTGCCACACACACAATTGTGGTGTCTTTGGAAAGAAGACCCTTTGGCCTTTACTATCCATCATCCAGAGTTGATGATGCTCAAAAATATAAAAAGTTATAGACACTGAAGTGCCTTGATAAAAATTGTACCACACTGAATTTTTTTTTATTTCACATAAAAATACATGAAATCAGTCCTGGAGCAATCCAGAAAAGTAATGGGTTGAAAGTCACATGTCTCATGAGTTTATATTTCAAATCTGAAGAAGATACCATGAAAAATGAGATTCCTGCAGACATTTTTCTAGCCCCCCCCCCCCCCCCGTTTGAGGAAAAATATTTACCAAATTATTGAAGAGTTCTACTACACACTATTTAGTCATTATACATGCCACTGCAGTTTTTCAATTATAAAACAGTAGACAGAATCTTAGAAATCGTATAAGTGATTTATTTGAGCACTAGAAAAATACAATAATAATAATTTGAGTGATAAAAAAAAACACAATAATAATAATAAAAAATAACTTAATTACATACTGATTTCCTGACAAACAGATGCTCTCCTGCTCATACATTAGTAATCACATGCTGAAAATCATTCATACAGATGCAAATCATACTGATGGCTGCCCAATATAGTCAATATTCACATTATAATGGCCTTTTATATAGACTGCATTCACACTGATATCTGTGAACAGTCAGTAATTACATGCTCATTATCAGTCATAGAGATGTTAATCACACAGATACAGGAACATTCTCCACAAAACACGCAAACATATATAAAACTGCTGAAGAAGAAAAAAAATAAATGTTTTTTCTTTTTTTCTTATTGTGCTAAAAAGATCGCTAAGTTACGCCCCATCAGATGACAGGTGCGTCACAGCGTGCGTCACGCGTCGTCGCGAGGGAGCGCCAGAATTCAAATAAACAATCTTCCGTGTATCTTTGACTTTTTTATTTTTGGATGATTTCATTCTGTTAGGAACATTGTCTGCTACAAAATCGTGCTGTTTTTTTACCACCAAGACGCTGTTTTTGAGCGTAATTTGTTCCATAACGGACACAAACAATAACTCTCTCAAGAGATGAGACGTAAACAAAGGATTAACGATCTAAATTACAGCGTTGTTGTTTCTTTGGACTAAAAGTGCTCGATGGAATGTTGTTCACTGGACTCTTATCTTTCAAATGAAACCAGGATTTACAGCAGTGGATACGTTTGAGAGTCGTTATCAGGATGAATATGGTATGTTCTGCGGGTTTTCTATACATGTTTTGATGTGTACTGCTTACACAAATTTAGCAAATACATTCCGTATAAGCTTTCTATCGAAAAACAGCGATCTGTCGTCGATGCTAGAGGCTTAGACCTTCAAAATGATATATAGTTTGTCAAGATTCATTTTGTCCTGTTTTACTTTATCTGTTTGAAAACAATGACGTGTGCAAACAAAGAGCTTTCAAAGAGCTTTCAGTGCGCCCACGTCCTGGTGCGGGTTAACAGGTTAACAAATCCATTGTTTATTTACTTTCTTAGCATAGAATATAAAGTTAAGTGACATTTATTAAAGGTGCAATAGGTGATTGTATTCAGAAACCGTTTTTGTTATGCTGGTTGAAAGTCTCTTCACATCCTGATAGCAATCATTAAGTTAAGTGGTCTAAATGTATTTATATATTCTGTGGAAAGGGTAGGACCAAGAAATGTTTGTTGAATCAAAATGCTCGTTCTGAGCATTTCAATTGGCTTTCCTACCTGCATGTGTATGAGCACACCTCTGTGCACTTACGCTTTGCAGACAGAGCAAGAATGGCAGGCAAACATCAACAACCTGACCTTCTTTCAGGGTATTGTAGTACTGTTACTGTACTATAAAGCTTTCTCACCGGTGAATGACACATGATGATCTGTGTGCATATATGCGTTTAAGGGGAATGGCTTTGGACGGCGATTGCAGGGAGGGTGGGATGTTCGCTTTCAGTGCTAACAGGCTAAAGTTAGCATTTTACAATATCTCCTATTGCACCTTTAATAAAAAAATAATTTACAACTGCAATAACACAAACCAAACGAGCTTTGAAAACATAGTATAAACACGGTGAACTCCAGACGACCAGCTCAGTAGCAGTCAGGATCTGCATGATCTTCCCATCTCCTGGTGTGTGAATTGCTCATGTCTGTTTCTGCTTGTGGCTCATTTGTGTCACTGCGCAGATTTTCTTTATTCTCTTCATGGCTGTTACTACACGTCTGGCCACAGGTGCCAAGGAAGGTCAGGAACACAGGTATGAATGCGATGCCATGGACGGCCCCAAACAGAATGACTAAGAACATGATTTTGAAGAAGGTTCTGAAGATGTAGCTTTCAGCAGCTGCGAGCACCACCACGCCTGCAATAGTGGACACGGCTCCCTGAACGATCGGATAGCCCAGTTTAGTGATGGCATCCGTGGCTTTCTCATCCACTGAGGATTTTTCACTTGACACAAAAGCATAGGATATGTGAGCAGAGAAGTCCACAGAAAACCCGATACAGATGACAAGATTAATCATAGACACAGAGTCTAAACTAACATCCCATAATGCCATGAAACCGGCCACTCCCACAATGACAGATGCGATGGCAAACGTCACCCAGAGAGAGCAGAGCGGGTTTGGGAGCAGCAGGAGTGAAATTACTAACATCGCACATGTAGAAACTACTATATTTTGGATCGTATTAGAGATGATGACGGCATATTGGTCGAAATAGATGAATGCAGGGTGGTACACAATCAGATCCACAGGCGTCTGCAGCTTCCCACATTCGGCTGTGGTTTCTCTAAACGCATTGAGCATGTTCTTCTCATCGATCGCTGTGCGGATGTTCACCGTCTGAACGAACATGCGTGATGCATGAATTTGATTGTTAGTGAAATTGACATCTTGACTAAAACCAGAAAGATTAAGAAATGCAGTTAAATGGCTTTTGAATTGTGTTTCACTGCCTACATCAAAACCAGCATTCACGTATACATGAAGCCAAGAAATAGGTGGAATGTCAGAATCTGCCATTGTCAGATTTTGAAAATTTCCAAACACAAGTCAAGACTTTCACGAACAACTGGGTTCCAGTACTGGAAATGCTCATCCTTTATAACTAACATGACATTAGGACCAAATTCAGTGAAGAATTCATCCTCATTGTCATAGTAATTGCCAACATATGAGCCGTCTGCTGCTAAATGTTTCAGATCTAGGCCTTCCTGTATTTGGAAGCACCCGTAGATACTGACTGCCAAATACCCAGCATAGATCAGATACACGAGCACCTTAACCCACACTCTTGTCAGAAAAGGGCCATAATAGTTTTTAAAGAATGAATCCATTGGCATTTCAAATTCCTTACGTGTGTTTTTATCATAAGCTCCACCAACACAACACCCTTTAGCATCACCAGTGGCTTCTGGGACTCTCATGCAGGTCATCCAGTGTCTGTTGCCTTTCTCTCGTCTCCCGTTGAACGCGAGACACGCGCCGAAGAAGGTGATGTTGAAGACGTAGCAGAACAGAAGAGCTGTGCTGGTGTACATGCAGAAAGACTGAACCGAGCGGAACGGCGTCAGGAGGCCGATATGTTTATTATACTCCTTATACGTTTCTGCTAAGCGAACCTCAACTGCTTTATCAACGTCAGTCTTCTGCCAGTAGGAGATCATAATGAACATGTCGTCAACACCAACACCTGGAGGAAAGCAGAGACTGTGAGCTTGTCAGCATCAGCTGTGAGACGCCAATAGGTGATAAAATGAATGAATGTTATTGACCGAGAATCAGAAAGGGTGCTGTGGCCACAGTCATGGCAAACGGCATCCCGCAGAACAGCAGCAGTCCAAAGCTGGCCAACACGGCCAAACCGGCAGAGACGGCGCCGAACGCAGCCACCCACACCTTCGTCCTGACACAGTCCAACCTGCGGAAACAAACTGTAGGGATAAAGACATACCTAGTGACACATACACATGCTTATTTGACATTTTTTTTTAATACTACACAATACCTCAAACAAGACAGGATTGAAAGTGAAATTGCCAGGAAATACGTAACAGAGAAGAGGGGGATTACAGAGTCAGAATTGGTCTCAAACTCATTCTGTCTTGATATTGATGTAAAGTAAGACACATGGACCTCTAGGAAAGGAAACATTCATAATCAAACACTGTTCTGTATTGTGTGGAAGAATGATGCAAAAATAATTATGACAGGACATGAAAAACAAGCAAATGTATCTGTGCTCGGTGCATTATCTCAGTATATTAGAATTGCTATGCAAATGACTTTTGGTGTTTGACTTATAAGAGATTAATTGATAAATGTCAAATGATGTTTACATTTAAACACACGATTAGGCATCTGTAGGCATATAGATATAACTCAAAATCATTTTTTTAACTTACCGTTTTCTGTTGTGTATAGTTTGAGAGGAGTTTTAGAAAGCCATCAAGCCAGTCAGAGGTTTCCATTGTTTTCTCCTCGTCTAGGAAATAAAAAAGCCTGACCGCTTTTGCACTCAATATCTCTGAGCTATCCGGCTTTAGCTCTACTCCGCCGATACTTGTTCCCAAAAACGTGTCATTATTCATCGGATATGTTATGGCTGAAGAAACTATTTCAGTAGCATTGTAACTTATAATGTCTAAAATTGGATTTGAGGTGCATTTTCCCTTTGTTTTGGAACAAAGATCTTCAAAACTGTTTCCTGTCGTTATATTTTTCACTCGTCTGTCTAACTCTAAAATGTCGTTAAAAGCTGCTTTGGTTAATATATTTTCTCCACGCAAGCCTGTGATGATCAAAGAGGCATACGTGCCATCAGACGTTAGCCGTAACTGAGAAAATTCTTCAGATGGTGGGAAATTTTCCACCACAATTGCCCTCTACAGCTTGGCAGGTCCATTGACGGGTGTGAACTGGTCTTCAATATCATTTGCCTCCCTTTCCTGAAGAAAGATGAAACCGGCTCCAAGGGCAGCAGCTACAAGTAAAGGTAATAAAAGAAACATGTATGGATATCTACCAACAATACTACCGAGTTTTTGAAAGACCAGAGACAGAGGCCTTTCGATGCAGTCGGTTTTACACTTCGCCATCCTCCAGACACACTTCAGCAGTGAATGCCTTGCTCTTCCACATCGCCTCCGTCTACAGTCACTCGATGTCACAGACAACTCATTTGTTACACATTAACAAATGAATGGTTATTTATTAACAGGCTTTCTCTTTACCACCTCCCTTTGGTATCAGTATCGGAAAAAACTACTAAGGGGCAATATATAATTAATTAGAATCAGAATCAGAATTAGCTTTATTGCCAGATATATTCGCACATACGAGGAATTTGTTTTGGTGACAGAAAACAAATTCCTCTGGGCTTTTTTTAAAACTTCAACAAGGACATACATTTTGTTAACCATATAAGCCTATTAAACATTCAGTATGTCATCCTTTTATATGAAACGCTTCACTTAACACTTATTTGATTAATTAAAAAAAAATATTGTTAACAAGTTACAGTTGTTCCGTCATGAGCACTTGATTAGCCTGATACATAGGAATGGACACAGGCAAAGTGCAAATGCAAAGTTGTTTGCTTTTTATTAGGGCTGTCAGTTTAACGCGTTAACTTGATTAATTAGTTATAAAAAAAATAACACAATTAAAATATTTTAACAGACCTGGGGCCGGATTCACGAAAATCTTCTTAAGAAATAAATTAAGACATTTCTTAAGATAAATTCTGAGAAGTTCGTAAGAATTTTCTTAAGTGCAATTCTTGAAAAAATCTAAAGTTCTCAAATTTGTTCTTAAGAACATCTTATTTTTTTCTTAAGAAAAAATAAATAAATAAGCAACAACAAATTAATTACCGCTACATTTTAATTGTATCACTTTATTATCCTGTTTTAATGTAGCAGCCACATCCCGGTCAAGTATTTGAATGAAAAGAGCGTGAGATGTGTTCTTATAACGACATTAACCGTCAAAAGAGAAATTTACTCGCAGAAAAGAAGGAAGAAAGTACTCATTGGGAGACTGGATAACAGTATCTCGATGCAAAGTAAGCAACGCGCATGGGAACGGGTGGCGGAGGCCGTTTCAGCGGTGGCCAACTCCATTAGAGATGTGGATGGGGTGAAAAAGAAATGGGCAGACTTAAAGGGATAGTCCACTTTGAAATTAAAATTTGGTATCTATCAGCTTACCCCAAGGGCATCCAAGATGTAGGTGTCTTTTTTTCTTCAGTAGATCCAATTTTGATGTTTTTAGGTCAAACCGTTCAAGTCTGTCAGTCATATAATGGCAGGTATAGGTCACTGTCTCTATAAGAGGGAAAAAGAACATGCACAGAGAAATCAAAATTAAACAATTCCCCATCGTAACTACACATTGATGGCCTAAGACACGAAACGAGCGGTTTGTGTGAGAAAACGAACAGTATTTATATCGTTTTTTACCTCTTGTACACAACCATGTCCAAGTGATCTGAGTGCGCACACACATCCGGTGTGTGACGTGTGTGTGCGCGTGCTCTGGCTCACGCTGCATTCACACGGGGCGTCAACGCTTGACGGAGGGCGTGTCTGAAGCGTGGTGCTGACGCAACTTTTCAAGTGCCAACGGAGGCGTCAGCCAATCAGATCGCCTCATGCAAATACCAAATCCCGTTCATGCAACACCAGAGAAGTATGTGATTGGTTGTTGTAACTATGACGGCGCGCCAGCACCATGCTTCAGACACGCCCTCCGTCTAGCTTTGACGCCGATGAGCCAGAGCGCGCGCACACACACGTCACACACCGGATGTGTGTGCGCACTCAGATCACTTGGACATGGTTGTGTACAAGAGGTAAAAAACAATATAAATACTGTTCGTTTTCTCACACAAACCGCTCGTTTCGTGTCTTAGGCCATCAATGTGTAGTTACGATGGGGAATTGTTTAATTTGGATTTCTCTGTGCATGTTCTTTTTCCCTTATAGAGACAGTGACCTATACCTGCCATTATATGACTGACAGACTAGAACGGTTTGACCTAAAAACATCAAAATTGGATCTACTGAAGAAAAAAAGACACCTACATCTTGGATGTCCTTGGGGTAAGCTGATAGATACCAAATTTTAATTTCAAAGTGAACTATCCCTTTAAAGTCGGCTGTTAAAAAAAGGAGCAGAGAGATCAAGGGAGCAAAAAATGACAGGTGGTGGATCACCGTCTATTATTCTGGATGCATTTGAAGAGAAGGTTCTGTCAGTCATCAGAGATACAGCGGTGACAGGCGTCAAATCCGGTGTGGATACAGAAGAAGGTAAGCAGTTATCCCATTTGTTTAGGTACAGTGAACATTCAGCTTATTGTTATTATTCACATAAGTTAGTAGTATATTTTTTTTAATGAAACATTGCTAGTTACATACACTATCTACAATAGCCGGATTTAATGTTTGTTTAACTGTTAAAACGTAATTATAAATTATAACTTTTAACGTTGTTTTAACCCAAACACAGTAGGCCTATATTAAACAAGTCATAAAGTGCCAAGGGTAATGCTTTATTTACTATGCATTTACTATGACCGTGACTTTGGAGCTCCTGCCGCTTGTTTCACCTTCCACATTGGACCTTGCTGGTGAGAGAGAAGTTGAAGAGGTAATCTGTGCATCATGAATTTTATAATTAGTATATCTTTGCATATATGTGTCATGAAAGTTGCATTTATTTTGTTTAAGGCCCCCCTGGAGCCTGAGATGAATTTATCCCAGATCCTGTTAGATGGCAACCCTCCTCTGTGCCAAACTCCCAAGCCAAAAAGGTTCCGCACAGAGGAGATGATTGACATACAGACCCAGCTGCGGAAAGAAGTTGCTGCACTCCGAAAAGTTCAGGAGGAGTTGCTTCAGGTGGAGAGAGAGAGGCTGGAAATAAAGAGACAAACACTAGAAATAAAGAAACGTAAACTGCAGTAATTCAACAAATATGTATTTATTATATACAAATATTATGTATTATATACATTACATACAAATATTTATTCTCTAGAATTGTAGTTCAAGAAATATATCTTATAATATTATAATATAAATATATATTTTATGATATAATTTT
Organism: Aspiorhynchus laticeps; assembly: GCA_023376895.1. Classification (NCBI taxonomy): domain Eukaryota; kingdom Metazoa; phylum Chordata; class Actinopteri; order Cypriniformes; family Cyprinidae; genus Aspiorhynchus; species Aspiorhynchus laticeps. The sequence continues at coordinate 79,134,032 of CM041794.1, read as the reverse complement.
AATAATTTGATTGTATTTTAATAATTTACTTGAAAATAAAAAATATTTTATATGAAAAATCAAATGTGTCATATGTTTTATGAACAAATGCAGTAAAGTTTTTAAAATAACAGTGAATGTGGTGTGTTTTTAAAGTAACAGTAAAGCATTATTAGTTTTTCTCAGGTGAATCGTCTTGCTATTAGATTATTGCGTGCTTGCATTCCTGAGTTGTTTGGTGGGTTTTCTACATCCCTCAGAGGCTCATCAGGGGCTTCTGCAATGTTGGGAAGTGGCACACGATGCATCTGGCATATATACAGTACACACACTGCTGCAATAATTCGGCATGCCCTCTCAGGTGTGTACAAGAGCACTCCACCAGAGTGATCAATGCATCGTAATCTAGATTTCAGAACTCCAATGCATCTCTCCACTACTCCCCTCGTTTTCCTTTGTGCCCTGGTGTATCTTTCATGTGCCTCTGATGCTGGATGAAGAATTGTAGTCATCAGCCAAGGTCTTAAGGGGTAGCCACTGTCCCCTGTAAAACACATTTTCTGCTAACTGAACACAAACGTAACAATGGCATTCCCAAACTAAAATATTTATTCATTAATTTTTTTCTTGTTTATTTAGCATTTGTTCACTTTTGAAAGAGGACACTAAAAACATAGAAAACATGAGACTGAAAATGATAATCAAAGTAATATGTAAAATTAATTTGTGGTTGATATGCCAAAAAAAAGTATATATATATAATTTACCTAATAGCCACCCATCAGAGATTTGGCCTTCACTGAATTGTTGACCCAGCGCTGAGTTGGTGAGTATGAAAGAATCATGGGTACTCCCAGGCCATTTTGCTACAAGGTTTGTTATTTTCAGTGAAGCATCACAGACTGGGCATTAATTGAATGAAAATTCTTCCTGTTGACATACAGTTCTTCATCATCAGATGGTGCCTACAAAAAAAATTTTTGAAAGTAAGTTAAAAAGAAATAATGTTAATCTAACTAATTAATGTATTACATATTATTTACCTTAATGGCAATGTGTGTCCCATCCACTGCACCCAATACATTTGGAAATGCTGCGATCTCAAAGAATTTATGTTTAATGAGGATTTGCTCTGCCACTGTAGATGGGAACTTGATGAAGTTCTTCACCATTCTGCTGAGAGCCCTTGACACATTGAAGACAATTCAGCTTACGCTAGATTGACTAATTCCCACAGTATTACTTAAAACTGCTTGAAATGACCCAGAAGCAAAGAAGCGTAGGGCAACCATTATCTGCAGTATAACGGAAAGGGGAGAGGACCTTTTTGTTTTTCGCTGCAAATTATCTCTCAGAATATGTGCAAGATACATTACTGAGTTTCTTGGAAGCCTATAAAGTCTAAGCAGAACATGGTCAGGAAGGGTGAGAGGATCTGCTCGGTCTCGAAGAGGCCTTTCTGGCTGTATCTCCCTGTTGACAACCCATAGTATTTCCATCTGGAAAACAAACATCTAATAAGCCAACTATGCTATTTTATACAAGTAAAATAGTGTAGTAGTTACACAGAATGTTATAAGTTTTATAATTTTGTAATGTTTAATATTTAAAAAATATAATATAATATAATATAATAATTTCATTAAAAATCTTACCCTTTATGGATCTACGACTAGTTGGCAGTTATCTTAACTTTAAGAAGTTATTTAAGATGATTTTTAAGAAGATTATTTTTAAGAATTTGTATTTTTCTTAAGTTTTGTCTTAAGAACAATCTTAAGAAAAAATATAAGAATATTCTTAAGAAGAATGTTTGGGAATACAAAATATTCTTAACTTTTTTCTTAAGTTAAAAAATAAGAAGAAAATGGCAGTTAAGAAGAAATTTCTTCTTAAGAATGTTTTGTGAATGAGGCCCAAGGTTACATAAATTAAAAAATAAATACATCTATTGTTACAGCACTAACAAGCCAAATTAAAGTCTGCTACCTGTTATTTTGCCTTCTTGTTTTTTGGAGACACTTGGAGCATTAAAAAACCCTGCTTGTCAACATTCCTGTTTACTAAATGGAAAAGAACATGGTTCAGCCTTACCAGGGGTCAAGACGCATGTTTGTGGTACATTACATCATTAATGACAGTATATTTTGTTTTATATTTGGTCCTATGTAGTTGAGACTACTTAACATTTCAAAATTATGTTTATAGGTTGGAATGACGATATTTAATATTTGAAGGAGGAAGAAGAGCAAAGGAGGCAATTTCTTAATGTCATATGCAGCTTGGGGATAAAGACAATTGCACTCAAACCTTCATTACTCTGTGAGGAGAGTAATTACTCATGCTTTAAATCATTTTACATTTTTTGCATTCACTATCCCATGTTATGTGTAGTGCCTAGAGGTGTTCCCTCAACACAGTCAACTTATGAGACAGTTTATAGTTACATTTACTTGACTTAAGCTTGTTTCTTTTTGTTTTTTCGTTGCTTGCTTTGTAAACTGAAACAATTACAACCAATAAATAAATTCTAAAACAACATGCTTGCAACTTCTAATTTAATGTAAATATTGTCAGTGCACTGAACTTGTGTTATTTATTTACATGTAAAAATAATAATATTTACAATAACATACTGGTTCATGCAACATTTTAGCCAAATAATCAACATAATTATTATTTGTGTAAACCAATTTATTGGTTAAAACTTACTAACACAGCAACATAACACAGTCAACTTATGAGACAGTTTATAGCAGAGCTCTGAACCGGCTCAAGGAACGAAAACGAAAACCGGAAACAAACTAAATTTTGACAGGAACAGAACCAGAAACAAAATCAAATTTTATAGTTCCGAACAGAATCAAAAATTGAAATGGCCATTAACCGGTTAATAACTTTATTTTATCGTTCCATTTAATATTTTAAATTTGCTGTCAACCAATCACGAATTCAAGTAGTAGGCTATGCCCTATATTGCAAATGTGGCACTGATGCCTCCAACACGTGAAATGCCCGCACTCAGCTGTGAACTCGTCATAGGTAAGTCTCGATGGCAATGCACCGGCATTAGAGTTTATCCGAGGACAGTGTCAGATGGATTCAACAGATCACACGCACCTGCAGCGCTTCTGTGAAAGGAGAAAACAGAATAAAACTATAGGCTTACATAAAAAGGAATATGTATAGGTTATATGCACGAAATATATTTAACTTAAATCATTGACAGATTAACAAAACGAAAGAAAAAAAAAGAGCTGAGTTTCAGTTTATTGTGACACGATCCAAAGTTCACGGAAAGGAAAACGACAGCAGAAAGTAGTTTTCTTTATTTTGCAAAAGCTTGACAGTTTTGAATGTCTTGCTTCTATCTGTATAAGTTACCAGTATGGCTATCGCGCCGGCGCTTGACGCGCACACAGACAACATATTTTTGTGATATTGCAGCCTGTTCATTATCAAAATACAGTTAAAGAACCATATAATAAGTAGCACTGCTCCGTTGTACAATCTGTTGGATTTGTGCCGAATGAGAGAGGTAGGCATCAGTTTCACCTTAAATTAATTTGTTTTTGGCTTTACATTTATATGTTTTTGATCCAACATGGCGGCGCGCACAGATGCAGCGGCTTCTCTCTCTCCTGACAGAACGGTGTTTTCGTGTTTTTTGTCTTGTAAGTCGCAATGTTTTTGTACATATTCGTCTTGTCTACCTGTCTTTAAGCGCGCATACAGTCGTCAGTTTCTGCTCGATGTCGGCAGAACCACATTTTTAGAGTTAAACTCCGCGCACGCCGAAGAGCTGCGGGACCTCGGTCTACTCCGGAGGCCTACACCATCACCGACCCCCACTACTGCATCTCGCCCACAGCGGAGGGGCTACAAGCGGCGTGAGAGGAAGCAGAAGAGGGGTAAGCGCGGAGGTATCCGAGCTAGGCTAGCGGCTAACCCACACAAGCCAGCTATCCCCTCCATCGTACTGGCGAACGTACGCTCTTTGGACAATAAACTGGACTACATCCGACTACTTCGCTCTACCCAGAGGACTGTAAGAGACTGTTGTGTTTTTGGTTTCACGGAAACATGGCTCAACAACAGCGTGCCGGACTGCGCCATTCAGCTCGAGCAGCTAACATGCTATCGAGCAGACAGAGCTCTCGTTGAGGGAGGTAAGAGACGCGGCGGCGGGCTTTGTGTTTACATCAATAATGTATGGTGCTGCGACGCTGTTGTGGTCTGCAAACACTGCTCACCTCTGGTGGAGTTTATGATTATTAAGTGCCGGCCGTTCTATCTACCGAGGGAATATACAGCCATTCTGCTCGTTGCTGTATACATCCCTCCCAGCTCCAACAACAACAACAGGAGTGAGGCACTGAATGATCTGTACCAGCACACCAGTGAGCACCAGACAGCCCACCCAAATGCTTTTCTCATCTTGGCTGGGGATTTCAACCACGCAGACTTAAGGAGTGCGTTCCCAAAAATTCACCAACACGTAATACCCTGGACTTACACCACACAGAGAGGAGCTTACAAGGCCCTACCCCTCCCCCACCTCGGAGCCTCAGACCACATCACTGTCATGCTAATGCCTGCATACAGACCGCTCGTTAAAGTCATCAAACCAATACACAAACAGATACAAGTGTGGCCTGAAGGGTCGTCAGAGGCACTTCAGGACTGTTTCGACACCACTGACTGGAATATGTTTAAACAGGCTGCCACATACAACAACACCACAGACCTCAAAGAGTACTCAGAGACTGTCACTGCCTACATCACCAAGTGCATTGATGATGTAACGGTCACAAAGACTATCACTGTCCGGGCCAACCAGAAGCCGTGGCTTCTGACCTGAGAAACAAGCTATTCATTTGTGAAGATATCCTGTATGTGTTGGCATTTCGCTTTACTTATTAAAATAAAAGATAAGTGCTTATTTTTCATTTACTTTTTATTAGTTTAGCCTATATATAGTATTGTAATTCAATAATAATGAGGAAATTACGTTTTTTTAATTTTAATTACAACCCCAAATCAGAAAAAGTTGGGACAGTATGGAAAACACAAATAAAAAAAGAAAGTAGTGATTTCTAAATTTACTTTGACTTGTATTTCATTGCAGACAATATGAACACAAAATACTTAATGTTTTGTCTGGTCAACTTCATGTCATTTGTAAATATACATCCTTTCCTGTCATTCAGACCTGCAACACATTCCAAAAAAAGTTGGGACAGTAAAGCATTTACCACTTTGTAATGTTGCCATTCCTTTTCTCGAGCCACCAGCACGGCAATTTTTTCATCACTAATTGATGGATGTCTAAAATATAAACATAAGGAGAAGCCTAAAACAGGCCCGAGGCCCGGCTCGCGTCTGAACTATGACGTAAAAATGAATTGGCCCGATCGAAGCCCGTTCGGGGCCGGGCTGAAATGCAGGGCTCTAGCGTTCCCCTCGGTAGAAATCACGTTTCTCCCTCGGGGGCCCCCTCCCATCGTCGGGTCCTTAGAATCGTCCTAACTTTCCCCCCCTTACGGCGCCCCTGCCTGACAGCAAAGAAACACACAGCAGCATGTGAGAGATTTGGATGCAGAGCTCCAGAGACTTATACTCATTGTGTGGGGGGTTTCTTAGCTACATAATTTCCAAAGTAGTGTTTTGCCACTTCGCTTAAATATCCAGATCAGAGCAAAGAAATCTTCAAATCAGTTGTAAGGTTGGTCATAATCTGTGACCCAGGGTCACACCTGGCCGGAGATAGGAAAACATTCTAACCAAATCCTGAGGGAGACATACCCCTCTGCAACAGAGCAGAATTCTTCAAAAGTTTTCAATCTTTCTCATAAGATAAGAGACTGCTGTGAAATTGAGACCATTTTACCAATCACACAGAGACGCACAAAATAATACCAAACATGAAAGTTAAGATCATGAATTTTTAAGATATATTAAATGCTGTATGCAAGTATAGTAACTTGAGTTCTTGACACCAAGTCAACTTTCAGTGACCCAGGCCATACACCCAGCTAGGGAAGGAGGGGGGGCTTAAGAATGGGCGAAGAGACAGCTGAGTAAATGGTTTTCTTTGAGATCTTCTCCTCAGATTAGAAAGTTTGTTTTGTTGCATGGCATCTGTTTTATGCGCGTTCCTGTAATTTGGTTTCATGGGGAGATCTTTTGGTTCTTACAATAGCAAACTGAAAATTATCTCACTTGTCTGGATAAATGATCTCACTTCGTCGCCTTGGAATTATAAGGTTCTATCTGACATTTTTGTCAAAATGAAGTTATTCACATATTCTTATTCTGACAACTTATTTATTTTATATGATGTTTCTTTTGTAAGCTGTGTACATTTTGGGCCTTTTTTTAGAAAACAAAAAGGGTTCTATCTACAGAAGTCTATGGAATGCAAAAACTTTGAAGCTCAATATCTCAAAATTGCTCAGAATGCAGATAGAACTTTATAATTCCAAGGCGACGACTTGTCTGGATCTGCACAAGTTGATATCATCAAGCTTGTTGATAAAATACCCAACCTTGTTTAACTATTTTCTCACTACTATCTATGTCATTGAGCATGACATAGATGTTGGTTCGCATTCACCTGTCAAACAAAATGTCATGTTAATCCAGTTAAACGTGAATTGGTGAAGCAAGAAACCCAATATTTGTTAGAACACTAGGAAGTAATTCCCAGTGCAAATCCTTGGTGTTCACCCTGTCTTCTTGTTTCTAAATTAGATGGAACTCAAAGATTTTGCACGGATTATCGGAAAGTTAATGTTTTAACCCCTTAACTGACAAAGATCAGCGACGGCCTCAGATTATTTTTGTTTCACATTCACAGCACGTTAAAACATCACACTCTTACTTGATCTGGACAAACTGTGCATCAGTAGAAAGATTAAAGACTCTAGCTTCGATATTTGACCACTGTTTTGATAAAACATTGTTGCAGTGACAGTAATTTATGTCAGGAGTGCAAAATAATAAATCCGTATATGTAATAATTGGAATAGAAATTCACCATGCATTCATATTCAGTCACGTCTGCAGCAGTGTATTTGTGTTGACATAGCTTCACTGAACAGCATCAATAAGGGCTTATTCAGTTGAGCGTTCAGTTCAAAAGTCAGCAATATGATTTTGCACTTGTCAAATTACTGGAATTTGTGCCATTACAAATTTTTTTAATTGAGCTCTCATGCTAATTTGCCCTGTTTAGTAAATCTGGCCCCAAGTGGAATCTAATAAGTGTTAAAATCATTATATATGACCCCCAATAGTCGAAGATTCGATGCTTCGATAGGAGGAGCCTGATTTGACTACCAATCTCGCAGTCGAATCTTTGCAGTGGTGTTATGAAACGAGGATCATGCCATTTTGTCTATGTGGGTGCTTGATGATTTTACATAGAACTACTGGTTTTCTCCCAATAAGTTAATATTACAGCCTATTATGATAACGGTGTAAATAAAAATGTGAAATTAAAGAATCTTTTTAATAAATATTGAAATATCTGATGAACGACAGGTAAAAGATGCTCCGTTTAATTACACTATTAGACTATAACTAACTCGCTCGTCTCTCTCTCTTCCGGGGTCCTCAACTCCCTCTTTAACCCTATTACTGCCAGTGCTGAAAATAAACAGCAATTTCACAATGATTATAAAGTCTGTGGGCTACACTATTTTTAACACAAGAGAATAAATCCAACCACCCCTTGACAGATTTAAATTTCACTTCCAATGATCCGTGACAGACAGAGGAGCATCTTGGCTGCTTCTGCTGGCCCATCCAACATCCAATACAATATATATAACAAGCAATATAGCTGTCCACACCCAACACGACACAGTGACGCAAGAGAATCACTCAAATATCACAGCCATTCATAAGCGAGAAGCGCACTGCACTCCCCACGAAATGGACTAGTTTATAATCTAATTCATTTACATTACATTTACATTTTACATTTATTCATTTAGCAGATGCTTTTATCCAAAGTGACTTACAATAGAAGAATACAACAAGCAATTCTTCATAATGAGGCAAATAAACACAGGAAGTGCTCATAATACAAAGTTTCAGACATTGTTCAGATGAGTAATAGACAGGGGAAATAAGGAAAGAGAAAGCAAAGTTTATTGTTTTATTTTTTTAATGATGCAGTCAAATGTTGATGAAAGATGAGTTTTCAGCTGTCACTTGAAAATAGTCAGAGATTCAGCATTCCAGATTGGAGTGGGAAGACCTTTCCACCAGCCAGGAACGGTGAACGAAAATGCTCTGGAAATTTATGAATTTTAACCTTTTTAACATTCTTAAAACAACATACTGAGTGACTGATATCATCTTTGTCACTTGTTGGTTCACACTGAGTTCGCAGTTTAAACGTATATGTTTGCTTTATTTATTATTTAATTTATTTTCAAGATCTGAGGTAAACTATCTGAAGAGTTTTGTTCCAATATAAAGGCCATTTAAAAATAAATAAAAGTGTTTCCGCCAACATCAGTATTGTATCTGGTCGGTATTGAAAAGTTCATTTTTAATTTTACGCAAAATGTGATATCTGCCGTGTTATGTTTTCTCCAAACTGCGACAAACGCCAGTCTCACTTCTTTGCAGAATGCGATAAATCCACTCAACCAATCACAGCGCACCATTCCACGCACTGTGGACAGTACCGGTAAGGGCGGTGCTTAGAATGAATACACCCGGCATCCTAGTTTTCCCTCATCTACTTTGTACTTTGTGATCAACAAACAAACAAACAAAAAAAGGGCTACATGATAAATCGCATGTGATTGTCATGCGCATCTCGTCAGTAAAGCCGGTTCTGTGATCTCCATCACGTACTTTCAGATGGAGCGGCATTTAATACACAGAGCCGTAGATCACTAACAAGCTGCGATATCGCGTTCATAATTGCAGATGAATCGCATTCGATTATGAACGCGATATTGCGTACCTTGTCAGTGTAAGTGTTTTTATTAATGCCATTAATATTTTTGTTAATACAGAGTATAGCACTAGTCAATTAAATGAATATAACATGGCAAAGATGAATGCACTGGAAGTTGAAAGTAAGGGAAATGTCATTTTGGAATTTCTGTGGTCTAATGTGATGATGTTGTTCATGTTCTTGGTCATGATGAAATGTTCTTTTATTGTTGTAATTAATTTAAAGCATTAACAAGATAACCTGTTGAATTAATTTTGGGGGGATGGCTGATTGAATGTAGGCTATTTTTAGTCCAGTGCCTGTATATAAGATTATTATTGACCAAGTTCAGATGCTGTCATATGTGGATCAACTTACTTTGTGTATTTTCAACAGTTTCAATATGAAAAATAACTTTTATATTGATTCAATGGATTTATTGCATTTTGGGGGGGGGGAATTATCAGTTTTCTTTGAAAATCAAAATCTGGATTTGAATTTTTAATGTTATTATAACCTAAAGATTCTATGTGAAAGTTTGAAACAGAAAATAGTGGTTTTCATCTTGCTATTTTCTTGGTAAAGAAAACACATTTTTACTCAAATAAATCAAAATGGATTTATAGCTTTGTTGTTGCTTTCAGTACAGCTATAAATGTCACGCAATGATATTCAAACATTGGACACTTTTAACATTGAATAAAGCACATAATCAGTACCTGAGTTTATGCTTGTCCAGACACGACATCGCAGGAATAGAAACCGTTTCTAAGATAGAAACTTATCGTGTTGCTGTCACGCTGGTTTGTACAAAAACTCAGATTAACATGTAAAAGATACCTTTTATCACATGTCGCATCACGTGTTGAAAGAAAAGACACACACACACACACACACACACGATTCAACTATCAGTTGACTGTAGGCAAGACTTGACGAATCTGATTCGACTAATTAAATCCTTAGTTGGGGACACACCTAATATGTATATTTGTACATTTACTCTTTTATTTATTATCTTAGATCATCACTAAGCAGTTCCTGACCAGGGTTCCCTCTCATGTATCTCCCTCATTTAAGGTAGATACTACTTTTCCCTTTCAGTCGGTCACTCCGAGTCACATGTAAATAAGCATTGAAATTACATAAAGTCATTATGCAGAAGTTAAACAAAAATTAGGCTATATGAATTTAGACATATTTGTAGTGGATGCGCTTGATCACTTTTCCTGTGGCATGCTATGTTTTAATGACAGCGAGGAGTGTTATAGGTGCACAATAATTCATCTTTAAACTGCAGATCTCATGTTATGAGAAAATATTTTTATCGAGATCAATGATGCGCACTTACTTTGATATTATGGCGGACACTGTGGTCTGACACTGATACTCTGTGGTCGAACGGTCCTGTCACAAATCCTGGTCATGAACTTCTGGTTATTCACCACTAGAGGTCAATCACCCATCACATGGACTTTCACACCACACAGTCAGTTACAGATCACTCAAGGACTGCATTTCCCATCATCCACTGCACCAACACAGCTGTTTGCACTGATCACGCACACACCTGAGAACAATCTCACATCACCATCACCCAATCACACACACTATATAAACTCTGGACTTTCTCTTACTCTCTGCCGAGTATTGTTTAGCCTAGCTACCTTACAAAGCGTTTCTAGTTTCCCTTGTTTGATTTTCCTGTGTTTTGATTCCTGCCCGTGTTCCTGGATTGTTCTCTCTGCCTAGCCCTCTGGATATTGTACGCCGATCGCCGACCCACGCTTGTTCTAAGGACTACTCTTGTGTCTTGCCCATGCCATACCTGTTTGCTGTTTTCTGACCCTGCCTGAATATGACCATGTTTTATAATAAAAAGCTTGCACTTGGATTCACACGTCTCACGTCTCGTTCGCCTCGTCACAGAATACTCGGCCCACTAGGATCCAGCAGCTTCTCAGACGGACATTCAGCAGGTATGGACACGACAAGAATACTGTTTGCCCTTAAACAAGGTCCTCGATCACTGGAGCAACATATCAGAGTTTTTAGCCATCGCCAACTATTCAGATTTGCCGGACATTACTTTGATTGAGATTTTTTGCGATGGTATTAATCAACCACTGAGGTCTGAGTTTAGACGCGAGGGTACGCGAGCTTCACTCGCTCAGTTTTTGGACTATGCCTTACTGACTGTTGGTTCAACGTTCACTGTGGGGGTCGCAGAGGAACGAGACACCGCGCCCAATTGTGTGAACACAGCCAAGCTAGAGCACACTCACAAAATGGCGGCCACTACAACACCCCGTAGTGTCATTACTGCCAGTCACAAACCAAGTCAAGTCCCAGCTGATGTTAAAGAGCCAGGTCAAGTCCCAGCTGATGTTACAGAGCCAAGTCAAGCCACAGCCTATGTTAAAAAGCCAAGTCAAGTCCCAGCTGATGTTACAGAGCTAAGTCAAGCCACAGCCTATGTTAAAAAGCCAAGTCAAGTCACAGCTTATGTTAAAAGGTCAAGTCAAGCTACAGTTGATCGTCACGAGTCAAGCCAAGCTACAGTTAATTGTCACAAGTCAAGCCAGGCCACAGTTAATCGTCACAAGTCAAGCCAAGTCACAGTAGATCTTCGTGAGTCAAGCCAAGCTACAGTAGATCTTCGTGAGTCAGACCAAGCCACAGTTGATCATCGCAAGTCAAGCCAAGTCACCGTTAATCGTCATGAATCAACCCCTCTCTCAGCTCATCAGCCAGAGCCACACCACGCCTCAACTCATCAGCCAGAGCCACAACACGCCTCAGCTCAACAGCCAGAGCCACAACACGCCTCAGCTCAACAGCCAGAGCCACAACACGCCTCAGCTCAACAGCCAGAGCCACAACACGCCTCAGCTCAACAGCCAGAGCCACAACACGCCTCAGCTCTCCACCCAGAGTCACACCAACCCACCGTTGATCATCATGAATTAACCCAACTCACAGCTCATCAGCCAGAATCACTCTGCATCACAGCTCATCAGCCAGCATCACACCATATCAAAGCTCTTCAACCAGAGTCTCTTCAAGTCTCAGCCGAACTGCCAGAGTCTCTTCAAGTCTCAGCCGAACTGCCAGAGTCTGTCACACCGAGAGATTTAAGGTCAGTCCTTCGAGTTCTCTGTTTGATATCCAGCGTGAGGGATGCACCGCTGGTGTCTGTACGCACTGCTGGTATCCCCAAATCCACTCACTTTGGCCCTCTTGTCCCTGAACTCATTCCCCTGTTCGAAGCGCTTCCCATGATGGGGATTGCATTGTGTTGCGTTTGGGCCGCGTACACCACCACTGAACTGCCCGAGGTGGCGAAGTCCACTGTAATGTCTCCAGAGGTGGCGGCTGATGCTGCAGAACCTCAGGGGGTAGTGATACTCGCTGCTGTGCTCTCTGAAGCGATGGCGCTGCAGCTTCTTCAGAGGTGGCAGCACATGCTGCAGAACCTCCTGAAGCGGCGACGCTTGTTTCAGCTCCTGGTATGGTGGTGGCGCCCAGTAATGTACTCCCAGCCTGTCATGTTACGGTCAAAGAGACTTTCACTGAACTCCACCTGCCTCCAGGTGTTACCCCTGTAGAACCTCCAGAGGTGGCAGCGTCTGCTGCAGAACTTCCAGAGGTGTCAGTGGTATCCACTTATCAAGTCTTACCCTGTCCTGTCATGGCTAAGAAGGCCATCTGTGAACTCTCGCCCTGTCCTGTCATGGCTAAGGAGGCCGTCTGTGAACTTTCACCCTGTCCTGTCACGTCTAGGAAGGCCGTCTGTGAACTCTCGCCCTGTCCTGTCACGGCTAAGGAGGCCGTCTGCAAACCCCTGTCCTGCCCAGTCACGGTTATGGAGGCCGCCTGTGATTCCTTGTCCTGCCCAGTCACGGCTATGAAGGCCGCCTGTGATTCCTTGTCCTGCCCAGTCACGGCTATAGAGGCCGCCTGTGATTCCCTGTCCTGCTCAGTCACGGCTATGGAGGCCGCCTGTGATTCCCCGTCCTGCCCTGTCATGGCTACGAAGGCCGCCTATGATTTCCTGTCAAGCCCTGCCACGGCCCCTGAGACCCTGAAGGCTCTCCCTGTGTTGTCTGTCTCTGCTCTCCCTGTGTTGTTTGTCCTTGTTCTCCTCAGATTCCAGATTCTGTCATGGTTTCCTGCCCAGTCTGCTTCCCTGCGGTGGTCTTTTGCTTGGGTCTGGTGGTCTTCTGCTCGGGTCTGGGGGTCTCCTGCTCCGCCCTGGTGGGCTCTGGTCCCGTCTGCTCCGCCCTGGGGGGGCTCCAGGTCCGTCTGCTCTGCCCTGGGGGGCTCCAGGTCCGTCTGCTCCGCCCTGGTGGGCTCCAGGTCCGTCTGCTCTGCCCTGGGGGGCTCCAGGTCCGTCTGCTCCGCCCTGGTGGGCTCTGGTCCATCTGCTCCGCCCTGGTGGGCTCCAGGTCCGTCGGCTCCACCCTGGTGGGCTCCGATTGTACGCCGATCGCCGACCCACGCTTGTTCTAAGGACTACTCTTGTGTCTTGCCCATGCCATACCTGTTTTCTGACCCTGCCTGAATATGACCATGTTTTATAATAAAAAGCTTGCACTTGGATCCACACGTCTCATGTCTCGTTCGCCTCGTCACAGGTCCACAGATAATAACTTACTGTACAACCGCAGATGCACGGAGGTGTTAACCTGTTAACATGCACCAGGACGTGGGCGCACTGAAAGCTCTTTGTATTGCTCTTTGTTTGCACATGTCATTGTTTTCAAACAGATAAAGTAAAACAGGACAAAATGAATCTTGACAAACTATATATCATTTTGAAGGTCTAAGCCTCTAGCATCGACGACAGATCGCTGTTTTTCGATAGAAAGCTTATACGGAATGTATTTGCTAAATTTGTGTAAGCAGTACACATCAAAACATGTAGAAATAAACCGCTGTACATACCATATTCATCCTGATAACGACTCTCAAATGTATCCACTGCTGTAAATCCTGGTTTCATTTGAAAGATAAGGGTCCACGGAACAACATTCCATCGAGCACTTTTAGTCCAAAGAAACAACAACGCTGTAATTTAGATCGTTAATCCTTTGTTTACGTCTCATCTCTTGAGAGAGTTATTGTTTGTGTCCGTTATGGAACAAATTACGCTCAAAAACAGCGTCTTGGTGGTAAAAAAACAGCACGATTTTGTAGCAGGCAATGTCCCAAACAGAATGAAATCATCCAAAAATAAAAAAGTCAAAGATACACGGAAGATTGTTTATTTGAATTCTGGCGCTCCCTCGCGACGGCGCGTGACGCACGCTGTGACGCACCTGTCATCTGATGGGGCGTAACTTAACGATCTTTTTAGCACAATAAGAAAAAAAGAAAAAACATTTCTTTTTTTTCTTCTTCAGCAGTTTTATATATGTTTGCGTGTTTTGTGGGGAATTGCCTGTATCTGTGTGATTAACATCTCTATGACTGATAATGAGCATGTAAATACTGACTGTTCACAGATATCAGTGTGAATGCAGTCTATATAAAAGGCCATTATAATGTGAATATTGACTATATTGGGCAGCCATATGATTTGCATCTGTATGAATGATCTTCAGCATGTGATTACTAATATATGAGCAGGAGAGCATCTGTTTGTCAGGAAATCAGTATGTAATTAAGTTATTTTTTTTTATTATTATTGTTTGTTTTTTTCATCACTCAAATTATTATTATTGTATTTTTCTAGTGCTCAAATAAATCACTTGTACGATTTCTAAGATTCTGTCTACTGTTTTATAATTGAAAAACTGCAGTGGCATGTATAAAGACTAAATAGTTTGTAGTAGAACTCTTCAATAATTTGGTAAATATTTTTCCTCAAACGGGGGGGGGGGGGGGGGCTAGAAAAATGTCTGCAGGAATCTCATTTTTCATGGTATCTTCTTCAGATTTGAAATATAAACTCATGAGACATGTGACTTTCAACCCATTACTTTTCTGGATTGCTCCAGGACTGATTTCATGTATTTTTATATGAAATAAAAAAAATTCAGTGTGGTACAATTTTTATCAAGGCACTTCAGTGTCTATAACTTTTTATATTTTTGAGCATTATCAACTTTGGATGATGGATAGTAAAGGCCAAAGGGTCTTCTTTCCAAAGACACCACAATTGTGTGTGTGGCACACTGAAGTCAGGAACTGTTACCATTTTAAGTTAGTTAGTCATTTTCAGCTGTTATTCCCAATATGGGGGGTGCAGGTTAACAGGTTAATGTCGTGTGAAGTAATCTCCACAGCATTATGAAACATACCACTGTATTTGAAGGATACAACTGGAAGTAAATGGTAAGATTTTCACGTTTCATTTTTTAAATATGTTAGTGATGCGCCGAGTCAGACAATTGTATTTACACTGCAATAAATATAGGCCTATCTGTTTCCACTATAAATATCCAGTGTAAAAGAATGAGATCAACTTTATTCTTTATAACTTTAATCTAAAAACTTTATTCTAAAATATTTATTTGATTACTATTTTAATCAGTTTTGTTTTTAATGATTATTTTGATATATTTATTCTAAAACATAACAAGGATAGTGGATGACTTTTAGAAAAAAAAAATGTTTGGCACAAATGGCATTTATAGTCCGTATCTCATTTTCTTAATGTCTTGGACCTTTGACGGTGTTAAACATGGTGTCACGTGGATGGGAATATGCATGGAAATGATATGCAGATGAGGTTATGCATATTAAAACTAGGCGTTGTAAGCTCCATATATGGTGATTTCGGGGAGGAGATGCACGTACGCACAATCTTCCCCTAACTGGGATTTATAAAAGGGATTTTTCCGCAGGTTCCGGTGTACGCATGGTTTTATAAATCTGAAAACTTTTGTGCCTACGTACACTTTAGGATGAAATCTACAGAGAGTTTTATAAATGAGGCCCCAGGACTGTGCGGTGGCCAGTTCCCCTGCGTGCTTCAGCACTAAAAGAGCATTTCTCTAGAGGAGGCAACATGGGTGATTGCGTCTTTTTAAAGATGTCTTATCACCCGTGCGTTTCTGGGCGTGGTCGTTTCCTGGCGCCTCAGGACGGTGACGATCGCTGCCTCATGTGTCTGGGCATTCAGCACGCTGAGGAAGCTTTCGTGGATGGTTCAGTTCTTCTTGTGGGGACATGACCATCTCGGAGTTGCACAAAAGACTCCGCTATGTCAAACATGGTGGAGTCCCTCTGCCTCTGCCGCGATCCAGCATTCGTCCCGCACAACCTGATATTGCCGAGTGTGACGTGTTCCTGGGTCAACATCTTTGTTGACCCTGGAACAACATTGTTATTAACCAATCAGATTTCAAGAACCAGTTTATAATTTTTGTGAAGTTTAGGATTACAATCGGTGTTTGGTGCCTGTACATCAGTGTAATTCATCTATCAATTCCTCTGATTTTAGGGATTACTCATGGGTAAGGTTAGGTTTAGGTGTATGAATATGGTTAAGATTATATTTTTGGATTAAAATGTTGTTCCAGGGTCAACAAAATATGTTGACCCAGGAACACGTCTGATATTCGGCAATATCAGGACGTGCGTTTGTCCCAGCAACCAGGGCGGCACTGCATTCGGTGGAGTCAGAGGTGATTTGAGGATCATGATGAGGGCTTCCTCAAGTGGAGTTCCTCACCCCTAAAGCACTCCGCATCCAGTGGAGCTCACAAGATTGTGGAAGGCACTTTTTACTGCCCGAAACAAATCTTGTAGCTCCTCCGCCCTCACCACCCTCGATGGTGGGGCTGCTTTGAGGTACGCGGGCATCCCCTTGGTGGAGCGGTCTGTAGCCATGCAACTGTGCAACCTCACGGGCCTGTAAGTATTCGGCTAATTAGCCTAACGTTACCTTGTTCTATTTAGCCTATTACAGTTTGTTTATTCTATATAAGGGAATTCATTTAATTTTATTTAAACTGTTCATTAATTAAAATGTGTGATGCTGTTATTGAAAGTATGCTACCATGTTCTTTATTTACTACAGTTCATTGAACTTCGCTCATGTGTTTTTCATTCTTCTTTCATTTAAATAGGCTATCCTTTACAGTGTCAGTAATTACTGTGCTGCTAATTTCTGATTTGGGAGTGATTTATTTCTTAGAAAAATGTTAGGCTAACTTATTAAAAGTATTGCTCTTAACAGACGTGTGTGTTTTGTATCACTAGTGCAGTGTCCGTTCTCAGAGCACATAATCCCTCCCCGCGTGAGGCACGCCGCTTCCAGGCTCGCAGTGTTCTGTAGTTTAAAAAAATTAATTAATTCTGAACATGTCGCGTGTCCATATTTCACTAAAATGTGACACTGCACACTCCCTTGGGTCCGCAGCAACACACTCGCCACGCATGAAGTTGATTGAATGAACGGTTCTCGACATAATAAAAATGCAAACAGAGACAAAGAGATTCCTTCCTTTATTAGAGAGAAGAATATGTTCAGCCCCCTCCCTTTGAAGCTTCGAATATTCGGTGTTGATTACTACAGAAGCTTCTAAGCTCAAAAAATGGTATTCAGACCAGCCCTAATTTATTCTTCAAGATAATGAATTATATATGACTATAATAAATAATAACATTTAATAACTAGGATGAAGTGCACATTTCTTACAGCATACATACATAAATGTTACTGGCTTTTTATAACAGACTATTCAGATGACACAGAAGGCACATTTGGTTGGGAGGGACTTCAGCCAGTTAGGCTTGTTAAATAAACCAGTATTTTCTTCCAAGCTGATTGCTCAGACAGACACTCCAGCACTAGGGCTTCAGTGAGGTGGACACTTTCAGTTCAGCATTCACCATGGATTCCAGGTGAGTTGAAATTCTTCAGAAATTCTACCACTTTGCGCTCACATCTTATGCAACATCTCGCACAAAATGACGCATTTTAAAACAATGTGTCAAGTTCAAAGGAGTTACTTTTTAAAAACCACTGTGCTCTTTTCCATTCGACCGTGCTGCGTCAAACATTTTTTAAAGCAAAAAACTGCCCCTTAAGGCCAATGTACACTTACATTTTGATGCGTTTGTTGCTGTTGTTAGCTACCTGTGGACACAAAAATTCAATAAAGTAAAATTGCACAAGTCTGGGATTTTAAATTCAAATATCCGTGGTTTGATTAGAAAGACAAGAGGCTATTATATGTATAAAATAAGACAAAACACTCGCATATCATCAACATGCAATATATGAACATGTACAGTTATATTCCATTCATGAGATATAATCAAAATAAAATATCAGCTCATCCAATATCATTCATTATTCATTCACAGCTTTCTATTTAACATCAACTCAGTCGTGTTCAGTTAAAACAATGGCTGTGGGAACTATCTGAACCTGCAGGAGATACATTTTAATTATCATCAACCACTTTTCAAAATATGATACAAAAAAAATCACAACAATATACATAACTTACGGCATACTATTTGAAAGCATAACAACAAAATGTCTATGAAACGGCATCGATAAAGCCTTTTTAAATAATGGCACTTAAATTAGAACTGAAGTGTTTCTACTATGAATGATCTCTCTCTCTCTCTCAGTGTAACAATACGCGTATTCGTATTGAACTGTTCGGTATGAGGCTTTCGGTTTGGTACGCATTACAAACCGAACGATTCGTTGGACTAATCCTATTACATATGGAAAAGAAAAGAGTGTGTGCAAAATATAATGTTCTCAGTGCCACTGCGCTCAACAAGGCAGCCCAAACGACGTAACAGGCAACGTGCTGTCTGCCCCGTGATAACCTCCACTTGCTGGGGTGCGTCGAAAGACGATGATCTTGTATCGACGATAGCCAGAGATATTGTCAAAAACATCAATTATTGGCAATATTAAGAGTATATGGCATTTCCAATTAATGTAGGCTTGTTACATTATTCTTTTTATTAGACCTGTTATTATTAAGTTACTTTTAGTATTAAATTAAAATTACAATTAATTTGTCCCGCAATAACAACTGACATGCTGCGAGGATAAGTTTAGGCTATTTACTCCTCAATTAAAATGTTTTTGAAAAAGGTCTTTTAAAACAGGTCTATTAGGCTATACAATAAATTAAAGTCCTATAATTAAAATATGAGCATTGCAGTCATCAATAAAAATCAATCAAATAAAAAGTTTTTATTTCAAGCACCGACTTTCAAAAACAACCTGTTTAACACGAAATACATTCCTTCTCATTTTTTTTTTCATTATGTACAGGCCACAAGTGAAATATTAAGGGAGTAAATGAAACGGCTATAGCCTGTATCGTTATCAGCATATGCTGAAGTAGATTCATATCTCGTTGTCTCTGAGAGAATAAGCAGCGTCAGATGCCGAAAGCTCCGTCATTACGCCATCATTCCGTTTTTACTTTCACTTTCTGCTTATAGTGACTGAGATTAAGATGTTTACCAGCATAAATATTGTGCAAACGCATGCTTGTGTGATATCCATTGGCTTACCTTCATGATTTAAAACAGAAATATTTCCAACATTGCGACATAACCAACTGCCCCGCCCCCCGGCCATATCGAAAACGTACGGAACCGTGACACCACTGTCATATTGAACCGAGCCGTGAATTTTGTGAACTGTTACACCCCTAATATTAGAGAACTTACAGAACTAGTATGGGTTTCTGTTGGTGCTCAAGACTTTATTGGTCATTGTTGACTAACATTGACTAACAATTATGAGGTTTAAGTTGAAGAGCCGGACTACACTAAATGTTAGTTAAATGTAATACATTTTTATATACATTGACTTACAAACGTGACTTCACTTTGGTTTATGTCTTCCCTCTGCTGCATGATTTCTTGCCTGGTTGGGTATTGGACTCATTACCAATAATCAATTTCTTTTGCAATGCACAAGTGCTTTTAGTAAAACACTATTGCAATTAAAAAAAAGGGTCAAGAGCCCAACTAAATGAAACACAGATCACTATAATGGTGACTATAACAAAAACATTTTAAATTAAACATCAACATTGACTGCAGAGCTAAAGCTCTGTTAATCTCAATAAGAAATTTTGTAGACGTCTGACAGAAAGTCAAACTGATTAGTAACAAGTAAAGCTGATAATGCTTTTTTTTGAGTTGGTTAATCTTCCATTATTAAATAATCATGAGAGATTTAATGCCTTTAATTTCAGTTGATTTCATCTAAGGTTGTGGCTGGAAGTTAGTTTTAGTTGTTTTATTTCTGCTTCTATCTTTTTTCTGTTCTTGTTTCCCTTCAGTGATTCTTCTTGTTAACAGCAGGTGTTCATCACTAATGCTCAATCAGCACTTGACTTGTTAATTTAACACAGGGGATTTTGCTTTGAACTCTGCAGGATGGTAGCTCTCCAGGAGCAGGGTTGGAGACAGTCACATCTGGTCTGTGACCACTAGAGAGCAAGCTGACTGCATCTGCAACCTAGTTATTCACATGTATGAATATCTATATCTACAGTGGTTATTAAACAATGATTTTTCACAGCATTTAGTTTCATTGATGTAATAATTCTGCATATGGACATTACATATCGAATTATACACAAAAACACAAACCATTCTCACCTCTAAAAGGTTATCCCATTGTGTCTGGGAATGTGTAGCTCTATGGTTTTTACAGCCTTATACTGCACAATGTTGTGACATTTTAAAAATGTCTTGTAAATTTTCTTGTAAAACATGCACCAATAAATTGTTTTATTTACAACTTGGATATTTTGTACAGTGCACCACAGAGGTCCCTACAACCAATTAGGTAAAATGAACACAAAAATTCTGAGAAACATTTGCCTTCTTATTTTACAGACAGCCAATTCTTCCACCACGCAGATCAACTCTGATTCATCAAGGTCCTCCAAAACGAATCCGTCTACATACAGAAAGAAAAGTGCTTGATGAAAATGGGAATGTCAGAAAATGGACTTTTGGGAAAAAAGATACCACTAAACCAAACAAAATTGTTCTGCTGGTGGGAGAGACTGGAGCGGGTAAAACGACTCTCATCAACACCATGGTCAACTACTTACTGAAGGTGAAGTTTGAGGAAGAAATATGGTATGAAATCACAGAAGAAGAAGCTAGAGATCAATCAGAATCACAAACTTCTGAAATCACCATGTATGAGGTCTGTCCTGTAGAGAATGCCCTATCTCTCACCATCATTGATACTCCAGGCTACGGAGACACTAGAGGACTGGACAAAGATCTGGAAGTTGCAGCGAATTTAGCCACTCTGTTTCAGAGCAGTGCTGGAGTTCGTAAAATTGATGCCGTGTGTTTTGTGATTCAAGCTTCTAAGAATCGTCTTTCAGACAGACAGCATTACATTATCAGTTCAATTCTGTCTTTGTTTGGAAATGACATTGTGAACAACATTGTGTTTTTAATCACGCACTCTGATGGTATGACACCCAAAAATGTCCTCAGTGCCATCAATAAAACTCAAATCCCCTGCAGACGAGACAAAAGTGGCCAACCTGTTTATTTCTTATTCAACAATCGGCAGGCTGAAGCCCAAAACAATGAGGGCCGTTACCTTCGTGCTCAAAGAGGTGCTTGGGAAAACAGCATGGCAGATATGGATCAATTTCTTCAGTCTCTGGATGAAAAGAACAGAAGAAGTTTAGAGTTGACTTCAGATGTCCTCATTGAGCGCATTCAATTAGAAGCATTAATTTGCAACTTACAGCTACGAGTTGAAGAGAAAGAGTCCAAGAAATCTGAAAAAATTCAGATTCAGGAGGCAATGAAACTAAACAAGGAAAAGATTGACAGGCAAACAAACTTTAGCATTCGAGTCAAAAAGACAATCAAAGTGAAGGTACCCATTGAAAGTGCTTCATGGAAGAACAAGAAGGCGACAATATGCACCGTCTGTGAGGAAAACTGCCATGAGTTTGACTGCTGGTGGGCTTCTGATCCCAGCAAATGTGAAGTCATGAAGAAAGGCTACTGCACTGTGTGCACTGGGAAGTGTCACCACAGCAAACATGTCAAAGATAACAAGAAATATGTCATCAGCACCTCGGATGTTGTGATGCAATCAGATGAATTAAAAAAGGGATATGAAAATGCTAAAACCAAAAGGTTTTCTGTTGTAATGGATGATCTTGACAAAGATCTGCAGGAGCTTGAAGATCAAAAGTCAATTCTTCTGTTCAATGCTTACAAGACCATCAAGCATCTGTCTCAGATCGCATTAAAGCCAGACTCTGCCTTCACTCTTCAGCATCTCGACTTCTTCATCCCCAGATTGAAGGAGGCTGGGAAAGAAAACTGGGCCAGAGAGCTTGAAGAAATGATGAGAAACGCTAAAGCTGAGGAAGCAAATAAAGATGCTCTGAGTTATCTTAAAGCTGGCCTGGCAAAACTTTTCCTCGGTGGTAACAAAGGCGGAGAAGACAAGAGATGAATCAATGAAAATAAATAAGACTGCTTAAAATGAGAAAGTAATGCAGGTGACATTCTGTACATCTGAAAATGAGAGATTTCGTTTAATCATAGTATCAAGCTGTTTTAGTGTTTATTTAAAAGGCAAGCCACTCCAATCCAATCTGTTAGTTTATGAACTGTTATAATAAATGAATATCAGTAAATTTGGGGCATACTAGATGGTAGCTGTAACTGAAATTTTTGCATCTGTGGATGTTGATGTTTAATTTTGAACTCTTCTATATTTTATCTACATCAGTTGCTGTCTTTTATTATTATTATTATTATTTTTATATTAGGTGGCCTTAACTACTGTGTTCTTACATTTAAATTAATCATTTGGCACAATTCACTTATTGTGTACATGTATGTTTTTACATTGTACTTATATTTTTAAAAATACCTATATGTAATTACATCTGTAATTAATTTCTGTAATTGCATTTATAATTACACTGTTGACCCATCCCTCACAACTTAACCCACCCTTAAACCATACCACCAAACCTGTCCCTAACCTTAACCATATCCACCTCAATAGCAGCAAAAGTGTTTTGCAATACAATATGACCACAATAAGTACATTGTACTTATTTGTTGATGCAAGTACATAGTAGTTAAGGCCACTTGATATAAAGTGTGACCTTATTTTTTGTCTTTATTGTTATTTCCATCAGATTGTCTGTCTTTCTCTACATCAAAATTCTTGTTTAATAAAATAACTACAATAAATATAAAAAGTATATCACATTTATAACTTTCTTTTTTTCTTGAGCAAACTACAGTAGAAGTAAAAACATACACACAAAAAAAACACTGACAACTGACTCACTGTTGGCAATAAAGGAGGTTGTTCAATTTGGTTTGAAGCATCACTGTCAGAACTTTCAGTGGTGATGCTGACAATGATGTCAAAAGTGTCAAATGCCTAGATCTAATGTGTTCGTATGTGAATCAGATGAATTAATCTTTATTGTCATTGTATGCACTCAGTTATACAGAACAACAAAATATCGTTAGCAGCTTATTAAGACACCAGTAGAGATAAATAAGTAATAAATAAATAAATAGATAAAAGAAACAAACACTATAAAGGCAAGTCACCTTTATTTATATATCTGTAAACAATACAGATTGTCAAAGCAGCTTTACAGTGTCAAACAGGAAAATAGTTTGTTAATAATGCAAGAGGACAATAACAAATAGTTAATTTTTCAGTAAAAGGCAGTTCATTGATTCAGTGATGTCACCATCCAGTTCAGCTCTCTTCTGTGCAATCAGTCAAGTTCTCCTCTGGCCAGATGAACCAGCAGTTCAATTCCAACTGCAGCAAAGTCAGATTGTGCAGAGGACTTGTCTGGTTCCCGTGGTCTTGTGCCGATGGTCGTCAAAGTCTTCACTGGGGATCTGTCTCTGGGGCTCATCTAGTTGACATGGTCTCCGCTGACATTCAGGGCTGATCCACCATCTGATCTGGATACAGACTGGATCCGGTGGCTACAGTGATCTCGGAAAAAGAAAGAAACAGACTAATATTAGCATAGATGCCATTCTTCTAATGATGTAGCTAGTACATCGGGTGTTATGGGAAGTGTTCCTGGTTCCGGTTTACCTAATTAATGCAGCCTAACAATCCTTTAACAGATTTAAATAATAGAAATGTGTTAATGTTTTATGTGTATTATGTGGCGTTCAGTGGTAGAGCATTGTGTTAGCAGTACAAAAGGTTATGGGTTCAATCCCCAAGAAACACACATACTGATTTAAAAAAAATGTATAGCCTGAATGCACTGTAAGTCGCTTTGGATAAAAGTGTCTGCTAAATGCATAAATGTAAATGTAAATGTAATGTGTATGCCAGGTTAAAGACATGGGTCTTTAATCTAGATTTAAGTTGACAGAGTGTGTCTGCCTCCCGGACAATCCTAGGTTGATTCAGAGTTTGGGCGCTAAAAAAGGATCTGCCACCCGCAGTTGACTTTGATATTCTAGGTTTTATCAAATTGCCAGAGTTTTGAGAATGCAGTGAAAGTGAAGGACAATAATGCAACCAGCCACCCAATGAAGAATTACAATAATCTAACCTTGAGGTCATGAACGCATGAATTAACATTTCTGCGTTTGACATTGAGAGCATTTGTTGTAATTTAGATATATTTTTAGATGGAACAATGCAAAGTTCTGTCATGAAACTCTAGGTGGCACAGGCTGATGGATTGTTCACACAAATTGATATTCACAGCCAGGCGCGGCTCGTCTGTAAATATTCACACAAAACAGACCTCTATATAAACTGAATATATAATAAACTGTAACTGTGTTCAGTGTCACGCTGTCTCACAAGTATTAAACTGATGCATGACAACAACTGGGGAACAACGGTTACTACGGGGGATTCATTTGGACCAGAATCAGAAGATGAGGATCAACACACTGGAGCAAAGGTAAACAATAAGTATAATAGTCTAATCTAGTCCTAGAGTCAATCAATTAATCACAAAGTTAAAAAGAATATAGTCAATTAGTAAGTCAAGTCAAGTCAAGTTCAGCTTTATTGTCATTCCGCTACATGTGGGGACATATAGTGGAACGAAATGTTGTGCCTCACAGGACCACGGTGCTACATAAATACAGACATACAATAATGAAGTAAAAAGAGTAAAAACCTATACACAACTAACCTACTGACAGATTTTGACTATAGATATACTATATATAAATGGGAACGTCTGTGCTACCTCAACAGACAAAATAACATCCATTTTTTGCAGTTGCATTCAATCCTTCTCTGGCTGTGCAGATTTAAATCTAGCGGCACAAGGAAGATATTCTGAAGATTGTGGAAAACAGAGCAGTCAATGGTGCCCCAAAACAGCCTGGTTACAAACATTCTTCAGAATATCTTCCTTGGTGTTCAGCAGAACAAAGACATTCATACAGGTTTGGAACTACTTGAGGGTGAGTAAATGATGACAGAATTTTCATTTTTGGGTTAACTATCCCTTTAATAATATATAAATAACATGAGAGAGACTTACTTTATTGTTAAACACTTATTTTCATATAGCGTTATTTATTTAATATGAAATTATAATTAACATCTTTTTTTTCCCCAATGACTTGTTGGACAATTTCAAGACAAACTTTGACAACAAGATAAACTTTGCTGTCATCCATTCAAAACTGCTGAAAATTATACCATTTTAAAGAGGGGGGGGGGCAATGCTGTTTCGCACATTCAGAGTTATTTTACGCTGTTAAAGTGTTGGATTCCCATGCTAAGCATGGCCAAAGTTTCAAAAAACGATTTGAAAGTATGACTGAGTATTTCTGTGGCAAAAATCTTCCTTCCGGGTTCGGAAAGTATTTTTTTTATTAAGAACATGAAAACAACATTATTACAGAAAAACAGGCATCAAAAACAGAAGCTCCAAAGGTGGTTAAAAAAAAAAACATTCACAAGATGCCAAATACAGATTCGTAATATCTTACAATAGATGTAGCTCTTACATTTTTCACAACTTTAAAAACGTGAGTTCGTTAGAGAAAACCTTGTATAAAGGAGGAGATTTTGACAATCTACATTTATGAATGAAAAATTTGCCATTCAGGATGATAAAATGTACAAAATTGTGCATATTTGTATCATCATTCTCAAAGTAACAAATAATTTATTTCACATTCAGAGTTATCATTAGATTAATTTTAAATGAAAAAGCAGAAAAACAATCTTTCCAAAATGATTGTTCACTCTGGCAATCAACAAACAGATGACATAAAGACTCCTCACAGCTGTTACAAAAAGAACATTCTTTCCCAATATCCATAAAGTTAGAGAGCAACATGTTAGTTGGATATATTTTGTGTAAAATCTTCAGGTGAATTTCTCTTACCTTGTTTGAAATACAAAATTTGTAAGGAAGCAGCCATGCTCTTCTCCAATTAACATCCCTTAGGATGGAATTCCAATAAAATGTTCCTCTTGGAATAACTATTTTTTTCATTAAAGACTTGTCTTATATCTTTGTTAATACATTTTTTATCAAATACATTTTTACCATTTATAAGGAAGTTACAATCTTTATTGACAACTTTATAATAAGTCAGGTGGCTGCACATTAAATTAATAAGCCCCGAGGGAATATCTTTGATTACTGTAGAAAATTCTTTACATTTTATAGGAAAGTTGAATTTAGACCCAAAAAAATCATAAGAGTAAATTCTTAAAGATGAATCAAATAAATCACTCAAGTACATTAACCCATGATCCAACCATTTCTCAAAACTCTTGCCTTTAACTGTGATCAAATCGTTACTCCAAATTTTCATTCTGTGAGGAGAAAAAATATGCACAAAGCACAATTTCCAGGTCAAGAGTGCTTGCTCATGGAATTTAGACAATGTTATGGGTAATTTAGATGGCAAAAAAATGACACGTTAAAAGAAAATCAAGACCACTCACCTTCTTAAAAATATTATGTGGAATAAAAAAACATATTGAATCAGGATCAATCACACACTTTTTGATCCAATTAATCTTGAAAGTATTATTCATATGTACGTAATCCAGCATTTCAAAACCTCCTTCAGCTTTCTTCCCAGCTAATAATTTTTTTTAAGATGGTAGTGTTTATTTTTCCAACAAAAATTAACCAATAATCTATTAATTTCTTTACAAGTAAAATCCCGAACAAATAAGGACAGACCAGGAAAAATGAATCTGGATAAACCTTCTACCTTTGTTAATAAGATTCTGCCTAAAATAGACATATTTCTTCTTAACCAATTGTCGAAAATAATTTTTGTTTTCTTAATCTTGTTATTAAAATTAAGCTGCTGCCTAACTGACAACTTTTTTGATATATAAATTGCTAAATATTTAATACATTCTTTTACTGGAATGTTAAAGGAACACTCCACTTTTTTGGAAATAGGCTCATTTTACACCTCCCCTAGAGTTAAACAGTTGAGTTTTACCGTTTTTGAATCCATTCAGCCGATCTCCGTGGTAGCTCTTTTAGCTTAGCTTAGCATAGATCATTGAATCTGATTAGGCCATTAGCATTTGGTCTTCATAAATGACCAAAGAGTTTCGATAATTTTCCTATTTAAAGCTTGACTCTTCTGTAGTTACATAGTGTACTAAGACCAACGGAAAATGAAAAGTTGCGATTTTCTAGGCCGATATGGCTAGGAACTATACTCTCATTCTGGCATAATAATCAAGGAACTTTGCTGTCGTACCATGAGTACCAATGATATGACGCAGCGCCTGAAAGTAGTACCCAGCTATATCATAGGCTACTGAGCTGGGAAAGGAAAGGAGACTTGTTAAATTTCCAGTATCCACGAATCATCCTACCCTTACACCCATCAAAAGAAATCTATATCAATGTGTGATCTGATAGAGGGGCACAAGTAATTTTTGTTTCCGAAACATAGTGAATTAAATAATGAGGAATCAGCCAGTAATCTATTCTTGATTTTAAAGAAAAAGAGCTATTATTCCAAGTATAGTCACGACAATTGGGGTTCTAATATCTCCATATATCAGAAACTTGTAACTTGTCAGTTATTGTTATATTAGAAACTTGTTACTTGTCATCAATTTGATTTCACAGATACTATTTAAACTAAACTGAGCTAGACAATGACATCTCTGAATTCAATAATGAAATGCCTTTAACTGAAAATTGAGTATTTAATCTTATTATTATACAAAGTACATTACTGACACTCTATCCTCTAATTTGATACTGTTAAGTGCTTTGACACAATCTGTATCGTTAAAAGCGCTATATAAATAAAGGTAAATAAAATAAATAAATGTGCAAACAAGTGTGCGCACAACCGCAGATTATTAATTTTCCACTCAAGTCAGTCTGGGGTGTGTGATATACAGTATATCTTCTGCGATAATATTGTAAGTGTTGTTGTTAATTTTCCACTCAAGTCGAGTTGTAATAGGGTGACCATACGTGCCATTTTTCCCAGAAGCATCCTGGCCAGGATTTCTATATTGCCTAAAATATCTATAGGATTTGGCTTTGTTTGCATGTGCAGACCGATCGGTGTTTGACATCGGTTCCTTATGTTTTTGAAACGCTCTCGAGGTACTTCGAATCAAAGAAATATAGAAATCCTGGCCAAGACGCGTCCGGGAAAAATGGCACGTATGGTTGTAATGATGTGCGATCTGACATTATCAAGTAGGCTATATCACCAAATCACACAGAGTGTACGCACGTTAATTTATTAGTCTATTAAAACTCAACATTCCAGGCATTCTAAATTCTAGACGGCAAAAATGCTTCTGTATGCTTTTTATATTTATATAATATAATATAGTTAACGTAATCTATATCACACAAAGAGTACCGTTTTACTGCAGATATAAGCATGATAACACATTTAATACTCATTTTATACAAGATCAGAAAAGCAATAAGTGACTTAAATTTTAGACATAATCTTGCTTGTTTTAGCTCAATTTTGCCAATGAAAATAGTTCATCTCTGAGCAATGGACGGTGTTTCCTTTTAACATTTGTTTCGCTAGTTATTTGAGTAAATTAAAACACAATACTTACATTTATAAGTGCATTCGTCGGCCGCCACAGAACCATCACCCGCTATTTTGTTTGAATAAAAGTCCTTCATGCTGTGAATTCTGGGATAGGGTAGGCTGCGAAGTGTCCATCTGATGTATCCTTCATTTTCTCGCGAAACGGAGGGTGCATTTGATGTCGCTTTCTAATTGCGCCAGCATTCGTCTCGCCGCGGTGACGCAATCGGCCTTGGAATGCAGCCTTCTGAGGACGCATCGTGAATTGGGACGGTCTTCGCCGCGCCGCCATGACGCAATCGGCCTACAAATGAGGTCTTCGTAGGCCGCGGTCTTTGAATTGGGACAGCCTTCGTCGCTTCGCCATGACGCAATCGGCCTACAAATACGCACTTCGGAGGATGTAGCCTACGAATTGGGACACAGCAATTAACACAGTCAAATGATTTGTTTCTGAATGAATCAGACGTTTGAATGAATTGGTTAAATCTCATTGACTCACTCATTAACAGTCACTTACTGGCGGTTTTCATTTCACTTTTCGACTATTTTTTTTCATGTCTAAATATTTCAAATAGCCTATCAGTATTCAACGTTTTATGTTAAAAACAAAACATTAGGCCTGTTCATGCATCTGTAATTGCAGTTTAAATGCATCCATGTCTCCTCTGATTTACCTCATTAAACTGGGTAAATACATCTAAATGCTATTTCAGATGCAGATTCCAGAAATGTTTTCGGTAACACTTTATAATAATGTTCAGTTGTAAGTCATTTTTAAGTGATTAGTTAATGATGAACTAATCATTAACAAAACAGTCATAAGCAATTAATGTGATATGCTAATATTTTGTGTATGTTTTGTTAATTCATTTACAAGTAATTTACAAGTAATTAGCTAATGATGAAATAATCATTTACAAAACATGACTATGCGTTCATAGATGATTAATAAGTGATATGTTAATATTTTTATCTGTTTTGTAGATTAAGTTATAATCATTTACAAGTGATTAGATGATGATGAATCATGAAATAATCAAACAGATCCTTAATGGTTAATAGTTTAGTTAGGTTATTTAATCTGTTATTTATCACTTATAAATCATTGAAATGTCAACATTGTACTATTATCTCAGCCAGATTTGAGGATGCCTGCTTTAGGCCCTTAATGGTTTAGCTACTGTGTACCTAGTTTCGCATAGCCAGACATTCAGACTGACGGCTGAAGGTCTGGGAACTTTGTCCGCTTTAAATGGCTACGACCCACCCAAGAAGCCATTTGACTGACAGGTAAAGCAGCCAATCATGTATTGTTTTGTGGCGCGTCATGTTTAGGGGTGTGGCAATGTCACCACAATAACAGACCAATGTGTAAAACTCTCAGACGTATTTTAAAGATTCTATGCCGTGAAATTTAAATATTTCACATAGTTTCGAAAATCCAGAGTTTAGTTGATACTGATAAATGCTCATTGTCACAGTTGTAAACACGACGGCTTTCTTCTTTCGTGAGGGAGTTTGGTGTCATGTCATCTTTGTTCCCAGGCGGAACATTAAAGAACGCGACACACACGTCTCCCGGAAAATCTGAATAATCTAACCAATCCAACGACGACTTCGAAACTCCTGAAGTGTTTCCAGATAAATGTGCCATATGCATCAGACGTTTAGCCAACAGTCTGTGGGCGTGACGTCTGAGGCTGAGACTACTGTGTACCTAACTAGCCTTCTAGCTCGCTACAATCCATCACGCTTCCTAAGATCGCAAAACTCTGGACTTTTGGTAGTACCAAGGATAGCAAAGTCCACTAAAGGAGGTAGAGCTTTTTCGCATTTGGCTCCCAAACTCTGGAATAGCCTTCCTGATAACGTTCGGGGTTCAGACACACTCTCTCTGTTTAAATCTAGATTAAAGACACATCTCTTTAGCCAAGCATTCACATAATGCATCTTATAATCTTGTACTGCAGTTATATCTGATCAAATGCACATTATTATTCTTTAGCTTGGGTTGAACAAATATTTTTTACTTGGTTGGAACAGCAGCTACACTAATTATGTCTCTATTTGTTTCTCTGTTTCTAGGAATTACACAAGCTTCAGGCTGGATCCAACCCTTATAAGATCTGAGAGGAACGAACACCTGAGAAGAGATGATGAGGACCTCAGATGATGCCAACCCTGAAACAGCACATAGAACTAACATATATTGCTATAAGTTTGATTGCAACTTATAATCTTTGTTGTTAATAGTGATCATCGTCTGTTTGATTACGTCATTAACTGATTTTTACTGTACATTTCTGCCATATGTACATCAACTTGACAGTCACCACTGATATGCTACTACTAAATATATTGTAGAAATTTTTCTGTAAAGCTGCTTTGCAACTATTTGTATCATGAAAAGCGCTATACAAATAAACTTGAATTGAATTGAAAACTTGAACATTTAGGGAAGCAACACAAAGGATACAAAACCGAAATTTGCAAACCAAGAAAAAATGGACTGTGGTGATATCAAGCACTACCAACCTACTCAGAGTGGATTGAACTAACTCAGTTCACCTGTTCTGAAACCGAAAACTCAGAGTTTCCCATCTCAGGCTAGGTCAACTCAGAGTTAAAGTAATTCAGAGTTGGTTGAACCTCCTTACTGAAACGGGCCCCAGGTCATTGAAACAAACCTTTTTGAAAAGATTTTCAGAAACTCCTGTTGCAGAGTTGTTGTGTAGCCGGTGAAACCGGAGATTTTGGCTTATGACGTTGGAGTACATGCTTTTTTCAGGCTTTTGATTGGCCAACATGGCTTTACGGTTAGGGTTATATTTACATGTTAATACATGTTTATTTGCCATGCTCTTGACAGCGCTTCATAACGTGTTTTTGTATTTTCATGTGGACAAGATTTTTTTTTTAAAACAAAGGCCGAAAAACTATGTTTATTAACCTGTTAACCAGCGCCCCCCCATATTGGGAATCACAGCTGAAAATGACTAACTTAAAAATGGTAACAGTTCCTGACTTCAGTGTGCCACACACACAATTTTGGTGTCTTTGGAAAGAATACCCTTTGGGCTTTACTATCCATCATCCAGAGTTGATAATACTCAAAAATATAAAAAGTTATAGACACTGAAGTGCCTAATAATTTTATTGATATTAGCTTTGCCAAATCTCATAACTTTCCTCTCATTACATGTGAAAATCGACTGGCTGTGACAGCGCTAGATGGAAGACCCCTGGGACCAGGACTGGTCCAATTCAAGACTCAAGAACTCACACTTAAAACTGGCTCCCTACACATCGACCGTATACAACACGTGTAAAAAAAATGGCGGCAGGTAGAGCAGGTGTAGCTATAGCTCTCTTAACATACGGATTAATTTTAACTTTCCTAAAACCGGTTAGTACCAATACATTTTTAAATTGTGTCAAATTTAATCCTCAACATCTTTATGGGAAATTACTCTCGAACAACATCGACCTTGGATATGGGAGGCACGTTTTAGCAGTGACTTTTATTTTTCCATCCTTATACTATCGGGTGAAGAAACACTCCAAGCCGCCAGCTCGGCTTCGACATAGTGATGTGTTAATTATTATATTCTGTCTGCTATTATCCGGAGATATTCATCCGTGTCCCGGTCCTTTTCACCCTAAAATGGAACAGGGCGATTCTATCATGGCGGATACGATACACACTTCAACTATCTCACAGGTACGCACTTGTTGTGGCGAGTTATTGCATGATTACACCCAACCAACTAACCTCCCTTGTTCTGGCGCGGCTGGCGCTGTCGTGCTTGCTCGGGGCGTTGGCGCTGGTGTCGGCGCTGGTGTCGGGGCTGCGGGGCCTGGTGGTGGTCCGGCCGGATCGCCTGGGGATGCCTGTCCATGTCCTGGTCCCTGCTGTGTGGGGGCGGAGCGGAAGGATCGTGTCTCAAAGGGTGAGATGCATGCTACAGCTAATCTACAGCGTGTGCTTCGGGGGCTGTCCTGGACGGAGTTGAGCTCGGATGCTGGCGTGGAGATCTTTGGCTCGGCGGGGTTGTCGGTGGGCTCGCTCGTGTCGGCCGAGTGGAGGAGTGGAGGAGATGCCGATCCACGGAGTACTTCTGATTTTATTGATTTGAACTTAACGTTAGATAATATACGTGGAGTCGGGACAAAGATGAAAAGTGTAAATAAGAGAGTGATTAATCCAGCGATCTTAAAAAATAGAAAATGGAAAATATTCCGAACCCTTAATCAGTCTAGAATAGTTTGGGATCCAAAAGCTAAAATGAAGGGTCTCTTAGGTGGTCATCTAAACATAAGAAGTATTAAATCGAAAAGTGATCAAGTTCATCATCTCTTACTAAACTCAAATTTAGATTTTCTTTGCTTATCAGAGACTTGGCTTCACGAAAATGTTTCTACTGCAGTAATTCAGGTGTCTGGTTTTAATGTTTTTAGAAAGGATAGAGAAGGTTCCAAGGGTGGTGGAGTAATGATATATATAAAGGATACTATTCAGTGTAACGAAATCCAGTGGGTGAATTGCCAGGAGTTGGAATGCATTGGTTTAAACATTGTCTTATCTCCACAAATGTCCTTTACTCTCATTGTAATCTATCGTCCCCCTTCTTCAAATTGCAGCTTTTATGAAAATTTTGATACTTTACTGAAAGAATGTAATTTAACAAGGAGGTAATTATCATGGGTGATTTCAACATTAATTGGGAAGATAAATCTACTAGGAAAAATCTTAAGCAGATAACTGATAGTTTTGATCTTAAACAATTGATTAGTGGACCAACTCGAATAACTAATTCTACTAAAAGTCAAATTGATCTAATATTTACTAATAGACCTGAGCGAATTTTGAAATCTTGTAATATGTTAACTGGTCTGTCTGACCATAATATGATTCTGGTAACTAGGAAACTAACTAAGAAGAGGTTTAGCTCATTTGTTAAGAAATGTGAATTCTTTGGGATACCAAAGAATAAACAAGAGAACTTTAAAGGTGCTATTCAGCAGATAGAATGGGATAATCTATTATTGGGTATTGACTATGAGGAAGATAGTGAAATTTTTACAAAAAGACTAGAAAATATTATTACTGATTATACCTGTAAATTTAATCATAGAAAGAAAAAGAATATGGTCCCATGGATAAATGTAGATATTCTGAATTTGATGAAAGAAAGGGATCATGCTTTGAAAACCTCACTTAAAACTAAATTGAGTAGTGATAGATATCAATTTACTATGTTAAGGAACTCTGTGGTAAAGAAATTACAAAAAGCTAAAGCAGATTTTTTCCTCACTATGATAGAAAAAGCAAGAGGCAATCCTAGAATCATTTGGAATCAGTTAAAAAAATTAACAGGACAACAAAATGAAGATAAGAAAATTCTAGAACTTAAAGTAAAAGGGAAATCAATAAAAAATCCAGCTGAGATGGTAGAGATTTTTAATCATAATTTTGTTGATTCCGTAGAAACTATTACTCGTTGTTTTCCGCCTGCGTATATTAATGTCTGTCCAGTTACAACAGTGGAACCTGTTTTTAGAATAAGGCCTGTTAGTGATTCTGATGTTATGAGAACAATTAGATCTCTTAAGTCATCTAGGGCAAAAGATAAATATGGCATGGATGTTGTTATGCTCAAAGAGTCTAGTTTGACGCTAATTAAACCTATTAGTAAAGTTATTAATCTTTCAATTTCCCAGGGAAAATTCCCAAGTGTTTGGAAGTCGGCGATTGTTGTTCCAATATTTAAAAGTGGAGATCCCCTTTTTATTGATAATTATAGGCCAATTAGTATTTTACCCACCGTTTCTAAAATTATGGAGAAACTAGTTGCAGAACAGATTAGCAGTTACTTGAGTAGTAGTTCATTTTCAATGCATCCAATGCAGTTTGGTTTTAGAGAAAAATACTCAACAGAAACCGCAAATTGTTTTCTTATAGAAAATATTAAAACTCTCTTAGATAAAGGTGGTGTAGTTGGAGCAGTGTTCCTTGATTTAAAGAAAGCCTTTGACACCGTTAATCATAGAATCCTTATGTCTAAGTTATCTTGTTTTAATTTCTCATCACATACACTTAACTGGATAGAGTCATATCTATCAGATAGATTTCAGTGTGTTAGAGTAC
Source organism: Aspiorhynchus laticeps (assembly GCA_023376895.1). Taxonomy (NCBI): domain Eukaryota; kingdom Metazoa; phylum Chordata; class Actinopteri; order Cypriniformes; family Cyprinidae; genus Aspiorhynchus; species Aspiorhynchus laticeps. The sequence goes on along the minus strand of CM041794.1, from coordinate 79,098,909 downwards.
ACAATCACTTATCCAATGATTTAGGTACATCAACTGGTGTTCCGCAAGGATCTATCTTGGGTCCAATGCTTTTTGCTATGTATATAAATGATTTTCATCTTTCATGTCCTGGCATTAATATACAAATGTATGCGGACGATACAGTGATTTATATACATGGTAGTAGTCTGACACAAGTTGCAAATGAACTTACGAATTCTATGGTTAATGTGTCGGCATGGCTAAAAGAGAATTGCTTGCAACTAAATGTGTCCAAAACAGTATGCATGTATTTCTCTAAGTCTAACAGTATTATTAAAGAGCCGGATGTCTACGTGTCAGGGGTGAGGCTGCAGGTAGTGCCTCAATATAAACATCTGGGAATACTGATTGATTCTAAACTTACATTTAAAGCTCAAGTTAAAAAGGTTTGTAAGCGGGTTAAGTTTAATCTCTATAATTTTAAGTTTATTAGAGATTGCATGTCATTAGAAGCAGCTAAGATGTATATGTTTTCTATGGTTATTTCTCACATGACTTTCTGTTTAACCACCTGGTCTCAGGCGAGTTCAGTGACTCTAAAACCATTAGAGTCTTTATACAAACGTACACTTAAAGTCTTTGATAAGAAATCGTTACATTATCATCATTGTCCAATACTGAAAAAATATAATTTGTTAAGTTGGGAAAACATGATTAAGTATGCAAATGTATGCTTGATGCATAAAATTATTTATGGTTTATCTTCTCCCCCTCTTGGTCAGTTAGTTCGTATTAGAACAACTGATTATCGCCTTACAAGAGGCGCATTAAGAGGAGACTGTATCATACCGCTTAGACGAAGTAAATTTAGTCAGTCTGCTTTTTCTGTCAAAGCTGCACGAGAATGGAATACTATTCCGACAACTATAAGAGATCTAGACATATATGCTTTATTTAGGGTTCAATCGAAGAATTGGTTAATCAGTACTCAGATTTGCCAACACTAGAATCTTATATCTGCTAGCCATCCTATTATTGTTTGTATTTTGTTTGCATTGTTTTTAATTGATCCTAAATTGTTTAAATAGCTTTCTATTGTATTGTGTAATTATTAAATTTTCTATTATGTATTGTTAATCACATTTTCTTTAGGGTGACTTGTAACATCTTGTCCAGGGACTACGGATGAAAAATAGCCTTTGGCTAATTCTGGTACATTTACAGGAATGTTTTTATTAATGTACAATGTCCCTGTCAAACTAAATAAATAAAAAAAAAAAAAAAAAAAAAAAAATATGTCTCTTTGTCATCGACTCACCTCAGAATCCGGTAATTCTTGGCCTACCCTGACTGGAGAAGCACAACCCACGTATTTCCTGGTCCACAAAACAAATCCAACAATGGTCTGAAGTCTGTCATCAAGAATGTCTGCAATTCCAATACCCTGTTGCGAAATCCATCCCTTCACCGGACTCCGAAACCCCTTCCACAACAAAACTTCCTGTTGAATATCAAGATCTCTTGGAGGCCTTCAGCAAATCCAAAGCGTCACAGCTGCCACCACACCGATCCAGCGACTGCGCAATCGACCTACTTCCTGGAGCAATGCCAATGAGAGGTAGAGTGTTTCCTCTTTCCCAACCTGAATCAGAGGCCATGAGAGAATACATTGAGGAGGAATTGGCTAAGGGCTTCATACGACCATCTACCTCTCCAGCATCAGCCGGGTTCTTCTTCGTAAAGAAGAAAGACGGGGGCCTACGTCCATGCATTGACTACCGAAGTTTGAATGACATCACCACTAAGTTCCGTTACCCGCTGCCGCTGGTGCCCTCTGCTCTCGAACAACTATGCTCAGCTAGATATTTCACCAAGCTCGATCTTCGCAGTGCTTACAACCTAATTCGCATCTGGGAGGGCGATGAGTGGAAGACAGATTTCTCAACCACATCCGGGCACTACGAATATTTGGTTATGCCGTTCGGGCTTTCCAACAGTCCGTCTGTCTTCCAAGCTTACATCAGCGACGTCTTTCGTGATATGCTCAACAGATGGGTCATTGTCTACATTGACGACATATTAGTGTACTCAGATTCCTTTGACAACCACATTCAGCAGGTCCGAGCAGTCTTACAACGCCTCATCGAACAACAGTTATATGCAAAGATGGAAAAGTGTGAGTTCCACCAAACACAAGTCTCATTCCTGGGTTACATCATCAGCTCTGAGGGGGTCGCCATGGACGACAAGAAGGTTCAGTCTGTTCTCAACTGGCCACAACCCAAGACAGTGAAAGAGCTACAGCGCTTTTTGGGCTTTGCCAACTTCTACAGGCGTTTTATACGGAACTTCAGCACCATAGCGGCTCCGCTTACTTCGCTGCTCAGGGGGGGAGACAACGACTAGATTGGTCACCATCAGCTCAGCACGCTTTCCTTCAACTCAAAGATCGTTTCACCACCGCTCCCATCCTCCACCATCCTGACCCCAATCTGGAATTCACTGTTGAAGTTGAGGCATCCAACACGGGGATCGGAGCCATTCTGTCCCAACGTCAAGACAATCCATCCAAATTGTTCCCGTGTGCTTATTATTTGCGCAAACTGAACGCAGCCGAGAGGAACTATGACGTAGGTGATCGGGAGCTAATGGCAATGAAAGCAGCATTCGAGGAATGGCGGCACTGGCTAGAAGGCTCAAAAATCCCCTTTGTTGTGCTCACTGATCACCGCAACTTGGAGTACATCCGCTCGGCCAAACGCCTCAATCCACGCCAGGCTCACTGGTCTCTATTCTTCTCACGCTTCTCCTTCAAAGTTACATACAGACCTGGATCCAAGAATGGTAAAGCTGACGCACTGTCCAGACTGTACGATTCATCGCCACCACAGAAAGACTCAACCGAACCCATCATCTCGTCCACTCTAATCGTAGCACCCGTACAATGGGACATACTCACCGAGATCACAGAGGCCCAGGCCAACGATCCACCACCCCACGACTGCCCTAACAACCGAACCTATGTTCCGGCCAACGATCCACCACCCCACGACTGCCCTAACAACCGAACCTATGTTCCGGCCAACATGCGACAGAGAGTGCTGCATCTGGTGCACGATGCCCCTAGCTCAGGACACCCAGGCATTACGGCTTCACTCCAGTTGATATCTGATCGCTTCTGGTGGCCATCTCTCCAAGCAGACACCATCACATTCGTTCAACAATGCACAGTTTGTAACATATCAAAATCCTCTCACCAACGTCCAGCAGGGCTATTGCAACCTCTACCTCTTCCACAACGACCCTGGTCTCACATAGCCATCGATTTCGTCACAGACCTGCCTAATTCTAGAAATTACACCACCATCCTAACAGTCATCGATCGGTTCTCCAAAGCTTGCCGACTCATACCATTACCCAAACTCCCCACTGCATTCGAGACAGCTGAGGCCTTGTTGGAACATGTCTTCCGTTTCTACGGTCTGCCCGAGGATATCGTCTCAGACCGGGGTCCTCAGTTCACTTCTTGCGTCTGGAAGGCCTTCTGCCAACAGCTGAATATCAACGTCAGTCTCACCTCCGGCTACCATCCACAATCCAACGGTCAGGTTGAAAGACTAAACCAAGAAATAACCCGGTTCCTACGCTCATATTGCCACCAGAATCAGAACGATTGGAGTCGTTTCCTACTATGGGTGGAATATGCACAAAATTCACTCCGCAAGCCCTCAACCGGTCTCACCCCTTTCCAGTGTGTTCTCGGCTTCCAGCCTCCTCTATTCCCCTGGTCAGAAGAACCATCAGAACTGCCTGCAGTCAATGACTGGTTAATGAGAAGCGAGGAGACTTGGAATGCAGCCCATGTCCACCTGCAACGGGCGGTCCGCAGAACCAGAGAACAGGCCGATCTGCGGAGAAGAGAAGGACCTGAGTATGCTCCTGGGCAATGGGTTTGGCTCTCCTCCAGGGATCTCCGACTTCGACTACCCTGCAAGAAATTAAGCCCCAGGTACGTGGGTCCTTTTCAAATCACTAGACAAATCACCCCAGTATCATATCGTCTAGCATTACCAGCTGATTATCGTATCTCACCCACTTTCCATGTCTCTTTGCTTAAGCCCGCTGGTGGACCCAGAGGAGAGAGGGACCGGGACGAGGTCGCAGACGAGAGCACACCTCCCCTGATCGTGGACGGCGAGGAGGCGTACCAGGTCAGAGAGATCCTGGACTCCCAACGCAGAGGACGTGTGTTGCAGTATCTGGTCGATTGGGAGGGCTATGGCCCCGAGGAAAGATCATGGGTTAAAGCCCAGGACATCTTGGATCCTTCACTCAACACAGACTTTCACCAAACTCATCCGAATCGACCGGCACCTCGTCCCCGAGGAAGACCTCGGCGTCGGGTTGCTCCTCGCATCCGGAGCCGCTCGCAGGGGAGGGGCTCTGTCATGAATCAAACCTCTGCGGCTCTCTCTGATGGCCACCAGAGGGCACCCTCACCTGAGTACTGACTCCTTCACGGACTTCATTCCCCATAACCCTCCTCTGCTGATGATTACCTGCCCAGGTGTGGCTCATCACCTGGCCTATTTACCAGCATCCTCAGTCACACTCACTGCGAAGTCTTGTTCTTGCCCGGCTGACATTTCTGAGCGTTTACCCATTCTTCTGATTGCTACTTCTGTGTTTGACCTCGGACTGCCTTACCTTGGAACTCTGAACCTGTGCTTGTGACCCCGACTCCTGCCTGGTATTGTTTACGTCTCTGCCCTGCCTCTGATATTCCTGTTTCTGCCCGCTGACCATTGCCTGTTTGATTCTGCCTCTGTCTAATAAATTATACTGCAAATGGATCCACACGCCTCTGACCAGTCATTACACTTTTACTTTTTTTTTTTTTGGATGATCTCATTCTGTTTGGGACATTGCCTGCTACAAAATCATGGTGTTTTTTTACCACCAAGATGCTGTTTTTGAGCGTAATTTGTTCATAACGGACACAAACAATAACTCTCCCTGAAGAGATGAGACGTAAACAAATGAATAACGATCCAAATTACAACGTTATTGTTTCTTTGGACTAAAAGTGCTCGATGGAATGTTGTTCCGTGGATCCTTACCTCTCAAACTAATCTGGGATTTACAGCAGTGGATACGTTTGTGTCTCATTATCAGGATGAATCTGGTATGTACTGTGTTTTTTTTATAAATGTTTTGATGTGTACTGCTTACCAGAGCATGTGAGCGGAGCGGAGCGTGGCGCGAGCGGGGAGCGGAGCGTGCGAAATATAGTCGGAGCGCGGAGCGGGTTTTTATCCAAAGGCCGTCTCGCTCCGGTTCCGCTCCGATACCGCTCACACCACGAGTCTAGGGCATGCGCAAATCCACCCAGAATTCACCTGTGCCTTCAACAATTAACAAAACTGTCAGCCTACACTTCAAAAATCGTTCGTTGTGAAGGAGAGATGGAGTTCGTGAAATATTTCCAAAAGCAAACCGACAGGTCATACAGGTGCACAATTCCTGTCAAAAAAATAGATGATAACGATGTTGAACATGAACAGGAATGTGGTGATACGATTTCAATAAGTAAGGATTTGTATTTTAATCTAAAAAGACACATCATGCGGAACCATGAAGAACATGGGGAGGCCAGAGCAAAACGTGAGCATTTTGAATATGGTTGAAATAGGAAATATTGGCTAATAATTAAATAAGTTTTGTCATACGAATATTTTAATGTAGCCTACTTAACCCTGTCCGTGATTTTTTATTTCATAGAGAAAGAGATATAAATATATGTTCTATTTTGACTGATGTTGCTGTGAGTTCTTTATAGGATATAGGCTACATGGCGGACGCGTCGCGGAGCGGGTTTTCTGCGTGTTGATTTTCCTTTCCGCGCCTATGTTAACAGATTAGAGCAGCCACACTGCCTGCGGGATATGCACGTATCAGGTGCGCGGTCCAACCACACCGCAACCGCGGCTCCATGACAGAATAGAAGTGAAGCGGATTGTTCTGCAGCAGTTACGCAACAAACCCGCTCCACGTCCGCCACGCAGACAGTGTGTCCCAAGGCTTCGGTTGAAAACGGCAGGTGTTAGGCATGCAGAGGAATTTTAAATGTGAGCGAGCGTGGAGCGATTTCACCAGAGCGGGATGAAATTGTAGGTGAGCGGGGAGCGGAAATGAGTGGAGCGGTCTGCTGTAACTTTGAGCGGTGGAGCGGGGGAGCGAACACCCACGTGAGCGGGGAGTGGGAATTCTCACCGCTCAGCTCCGCTCACATGCTCTGCTGCTTACACAAATTTAGCAAATACATTCCTTATAAGCTTTCTATCGAAAAACAGCGATCTTTCTTCGATGCTTGAGGCTTAGACCTTCGGAATGATATATAGTTTGTCTAGATTAACTTTGTCCCATTTCATTTAATCTATTCACAAACGATCACATGTTCAAACAAAGAGCGTTCTGTGCACCGGTGTCCTGGTGCAGGCTAACAGGTTAAAGCATAACCAATGTACATGTGGACTAGGCCTTAAAGAGTGATTCTTTACCCCCTGTGATATGTGCTGTGATTCTGATCGCTGTAAATTCTGATCGCTGTGATTCTGATCGCTGTAATTATGCTTTAGGCCCTTACGCTGTAATTATGAATCTGTGATTATGATCGCTGTAAATTCTCTTGGTAGCCAGAATGGTCGACACAGGAGCATATGAAATTCCAGATCAGGGGAGCAGAAGGATTTAATAGAGTGTAGATTCCTTTCATCACACCACGAGTTGTTGATAAAGAAACAAACGCCCCCACCTCTGCTTTTCCCTGTGAGCTCTTTCGTTCTGTCCGAGCGGTGCATGAAGATCCCCGTAAGCGCGATGGCTGAGTCTGGAACCACTGCAGACATCCATGTTTCTGTGAGGCAAATAATGCAGCAGTCCCTTGTTTCTCGTTGGTATGAGATACGTGCCCACAATTCGCAGAGTTTGTTGTCCAGTGACTGAACGTTAGCCAACAAAATGGTTGGGAGTGGAGGTCGGAGGGGATGGCATCTGAGTCTAATAAGGACTCCGGCTCTCTTTCCCCTTTTTCAGCGGCGTTTCCTCGGTCGTGGCCGTGCGGCCCAGAGAAAGGGCTCTGATGCTGTGTCCGTAAACAAAGCCAGTTTGCGTTGTGCGACGAAGGAACCAATGTTCAGAAGCGTGTGTCTATCGTAGACAGTTATACTAACAATATCCAACAACAAAATAACACAACAACAACAAAACAACAAAATAACAAAACAACAAAATAACAAATAAAACATGCGAAAACTGCAGAGTTTTCTCAGAGCTCGCAACACGGCTGCCATGCTCAGCGCCATCTTAGAATCATAGCTGTATACATTCCCATTCAATGCTGGTCGGACCAATCGGACGCTATACTGCAGGACTGTTTTGATCACGTGGACTGGGACATGTTCCGGGCAGCGTCTGATGACGACATAGAGGCATACTCAGATTCTGTAACGTGTTTCATCAGGACGTGCGTAGAGGTCGTTGTTCCGACAAAAACAATCCGTATCTACCCCAACCAAAAACCGTGGATTAACAGCGATGTTCGAGCAGCCTTGTCAGCGCGGACATCTGCCTTTAAATCTGGGAACTTTGACGATCGAAAACAAGCCAGTTACGATCTCAGGAAATACATCAAAGCCGCCAAACGACAATATAAAAACAAAGCTGAAGAACAATTCAACACCAACAACGCAAGAAGCATGTGGCAGGGCATCAATAACATCACAGATTGTAAAGGGAATAAACCAGCTACACTGAACATTGCCGCCTCTCTACTGGACGAGCTTAATCATTTTTATGCTCATTTCGAGGCTCACAACACAAACACCGCCCACACAGAGAGTGCTCCCGCGGCTGCTGCAGAAGAGGTGAGTGCAATATCCATTTCTGTTGTGGATGTAACCCGATCCTTCAAACAGGTGAATATCCACAAGGCTGTGGGTCCTGATGGCATCCCAGGCCGTGTGCTCCGAGCATGTGCATTCCAGCTAGCCGGGGTTTTCACAGACATTTTCAACCTCTCCCTCTCTCTGTCTGTGGTTCCCTTATGCTTCAAAAAATCCACCATTGTGCCCATACCAAAGAAAAATAAAATCACATGCTTGAATGACTGGAGGCCCATTGCTCTGACACTCATCTTCAGCAAGTGTTTTGAGAAACTCATCAGAGACTACATCTGCTCTGTGCTGCCTGCCTCACTGGATCCGCTGCAATTTGCATACTGCAGCAACCGTTCCACAGACGATGCTATTGCCTTCACCCTGCATACTGCTCACTCCCACCTGGAAAACAAGAACGCCTATGTGAGGATGCTGTTTGTGGACTACAGCTCTGCATTCAATACCATAGTGCCTGCCACACTGGTTGTGAAGCTCCAGACTCTAGGACTAAACAGATCTCTGTGCAGCTGGATCCTGGACTTTCTGACAGGCAGACGTCAGGTGGTCAGAATGGGCAACAACAGTTCATCTCCACTGACCCTCAACACTGGTGCTCCGCAGGGCTGCGTCCTCAGCCCACTCCTGTACTCCCTGTACCTACATGACTGTGCAGCCACACACAGCTCCAACTTCATCGTCAAATTCGCTAACGACACAACGGTGATAGGCCTGATCACTGACAACAATGAGACGGCCTACAGAGCGGAGGTGAGTACCCTGACTAAATGGTGTCAGGAGAACCACCTCTCACTCAACATCGACAAGACCAAGGAGCTGGTGGTGGATTTCAGGAGACAGAGCAGAGAACACACACCCATCTCCATCGACAAGACACCTGTGGAGCGGGTAAACAGCTTTAAGTTCCTCGGCGTTCACATCACTGAGGATCTCACATGGTCCGCTCACACAGATGCAGTGCTGAAGAATTCACATCAACGCCTCTTCTTCCTGAGACGGCTGAGGAAGTTTGGAATGAGCCCCAGCATCCTCAGATCATTCTACACCTGCACTGTGGAGAGCATCCTGACCGGCTGCATCACCGCCTGGTTTGGAAACAGCACCGCTGGCAACCGCAAAGCTCTGCAAAGGGTTGTGCAAACTGCCCGCCACATTGTTGGAGGTGAGCTTCCCTCCCTCCAGGATATCTACACCAGGCGGTGTATAAGGAAAGCCCGGAGGATCACCAATGACTCCAGCCACCCGTCCCACATACTGTTCTCTCTCCTGCCCTCCAGAAGCCGATAGCTTTTTCCCTCAGGCTATCAGGCTAATGAACAGTCAGAACTAATACACCCTACAGCACACTCCCACTTTACGATATGCCACGCACTGCACTTTAACTCCACAGTTCAAAGTGGACTACATGTACACACTGCACAAATACAACAATCTATCTGCTACCACTGGATACCATCCAATGCACATCCATTACATTTACGTATCCAGCTTATGTATTATCTACTGCACCTTTGCATATTACTGTGTGAGTATATATGTGTACATAATGTAGAATGTGTACATACGGTGTATAATGTGTATTAATAACTGTAAGTATGTCTAACAGTACACTGTGTGTACCGAGTATATGTATTTGTATATTGCACATATATTGTCATCTGTATAAGTCTGTAAGTATGTAATGGTACTGTCTATATGTTAATTGTTTCTGCACTGTATGGAGCACACTCAAGAATTTCACTCATCAAGGCACGTGTGCTGTGATGATGTGACAATAAAAGTGATTTGATTTGATTTGATGTGCCATTTTCCCCAAATGCGTCAACAGACCCACATGAAAACAAGCAAAACTGTCATGCCTCTCTGAACATCCATGCATGTTTTAACTGTCAGTTCAGATACAATGAACGATGATTGATATCATAGCTAGTCTAGTTGAGCTAGTTTTTTTTTTTACATCAGATTAGATTAGTTGAACACTTCAGGTGACTTGGAAGGGTATAGTTTTTACATAGTATTCATACGTTACATAATTTCTTAGTATATATATATATATATATTTTTTTTTTTTTACAAATGTTATTATAAAAACAACTAGGGAATTCACAAGCCTCTCTGTAGAGTCCTATACAGGAATCTAGTGGTTACACCATGAAATTACATGTTTTTCTGTCTTTGCTCTCACCAGGAGGTGCTATTCTGCCTTCAAAAAATGGATTTTAAAGGCCTAGTCTCATCTCTATTTTAATCTGAAATACTGCATTAATTGAATTTTTTTTAAAAAAATTAGGATTTTTTCTTTACTATTTTCCATGGGAAAAAATCATCATAATTATTGCATAAATATTAATTAGTACAGAGAGTAACTTTTGCTACTGAATTATCCTTTAACCTAGTTTATAATAGCATTTTTGTCATAGATTATGATTATATATATTTTTTGTTATTTTGGTAACACTTTACATTAAGGATGTAAATCCTCCCCCCCCTTAATTCTTGTCCAGCTGTGTTTGTCTCATTATCTATGATTTTCCTATGTATTTATAGTCCTGTCTATTCAGTTTGATTTGGTCAAATATATTGAATACAACATTTGTTTTGGGAGACATAAAAAATTCATAGGGAAAGAAATTATATTATATAGAATATTGAAAATTATATTTCAATATTCTATGAAATATTATTGTAAAAATCAATTACTCCCATTATTACACTTATTTTTTCATTACATGTTGCCCCAAAAACACATTAATATGCTAATTAGATTTAGTTTTACATTGTATATAATGAGAAAACCGGTTTATGGCCATTTTACACACATTTTGCATAAAGAAAAAAGGTATATCGAATAATTTTGTTATAACATAGTTGAGAATCATCTTTATACAAAGTTTGGTAAAAGAAAAAAAAATCTTAAACTAAAAATGTATTGGTGATTTAAAAAAAATCAATTGTTTTTGCCCATGCATGTTCATTCATGTCTTTTTAGTTTTGCAAAGAAATTGAGTCCCGAAGTCAGCATAACTTATGAATAATATACAGGTGCTGGTCATATAATTAGAATATCATCAAAAAGTTGATTTATTTCAATAATTCCATTCAAAAAGTGAAACTTGTATAATGTATACATTCATTCCACACAGACTGATATATTTCAAGTGTTTATTTCTTTTAATTTTGATGATTATAAGTGACAACTAATGAAAACCCCAAATTCAGTATCTCAGAAAATTAGAATATTTAGAATAGAAATAGAATAGAATATTGTGAAAAGGTTCAATATTGAAGACACCTGGTGCCACACTCTAATCAGCTAATTAACTCAAAACACCTGCAAAGGCCTTTAAATGGTCTCTCAGTCTAGTTCTGTAGGCTACACAATCATGGGGAAGACTGCTGACTTGACAGTTGTCCAAAAGACGACCATTGACACCTTGCACAAGGAGGGCAAGACACAAAAGGTCATTGCAAAAGAGGCTGGCTGTTCACAGAGCTCTGTGTCCAAGCACATTAATAGAGAGGCGAAGGGAAGGAAAAGATGTGGTAGAAAAAAGTGTACAAGCAATAGGGATAACCGCACCCTGGAGAGGATTGTGAAACAAAACCCATTGAAAAATGTGGGGGAGATTCACAAAGAGTGGACTGCAGCTGGAGTCAGTGCTTCAAGAACCACTACGCACAGACATATGCAAGACATGGGTTTCAGGGTCCATGTCAAGCCACTCTTGAACAACAGACAGCGTCAGAAGCGTCTCGACTGGACTGCTGCTGAGTGGTCCAAAGTTATGTTCTCTGATGAAAGTAAATTTTGCATTTCCTTTGGAAATCAGGGTCCCAGAGTCTGGAGGAAGAGAGGAGAGGCACAGAATCCACGTTGCTTGAGGTCCAGTGTAAAGTTTCCACAGTCAGTGATGGTTTGGGGTGCCATGTCATCTGCTGGTGTTGGTCCACTGTGTTTTCTGAGGTCCAAGGTCAACACAGCCGTATACCAGGAAGTTTTAGAGCACTTCATGCTTCCTGCTGCTGACCAACTTTATGGAGATGCAGATTTCATTTTCCAACAGGACTTGGCACCTGCACACAGTGCCAAAGCTACCAGTACCTGGTTTAAGGACCATGGTATCCCTGTTCTTAATTGGCCAGCAAACTGGCCTGACCTTAACCCCATAGAAAATCTATGGGGTATTGTGAAGAGGAAGATGCGATATGCCAGACCCAACAATGCAGAAGAGCTGAAGGCCACTATCAGAGCAACCTGGGCTCTCATAACACCTGAGCAGTGCCACAGACTGATCGACTCCATGCCACGCCGCATTGCTGCAGTAATTCAGGCAAAAGGAGCCCCAACTAAGTATTGAGTGCTGTACTTGCTCATACTTTTCATGTTCATACTTTTCAGTTGGCCAAGATTTCTAAAAATCCTTTCTTTGTATTGGTCTTAAGTAATATTCTAATTTTCTGAGATACTGAATTTGGGGTTTTCATTAGTTGTCACTTATAATCATCAAAATTAAAAGAAATAAACACTTGAAATATATCAGTCTGTGTGGAATGAATGTATACATTATACAAGTTTCACTTTTTGAATGGAATTAGTGAAATAAATCAACTTTTTGATGATATTCTAATTATATGACCAGCACCTGCATATGTATATATATATATATTACATTATTCTAAACGCTCTAAACAATTTAAAGACATGAAAAAAACTTTTTTTGTCCTAAAACTTTTTTCTCGGGTCTTAAGAGGTTAAGTTTTGTTTTTGGCTTTTGTTGCGTAGGATAGTTTAGATGTGACAGGAAACGTCAAGGAGGAGAAGGGAATGATTAGCAAAGTACCTTTTTCAAAGGAGTAAAGGATTCAGACTTGGATTATCCGAGGTGAAAGTCCACTATATTGAAGAGCTTACCCACAAGACTGTGGCTCCGACATGAACCATTTATTTATGAGCTATAAGCAATAATATCCAGTAAATGAATACCTCAATGTAAAGTCGACACCTGTGAACCATTTATTCATGATTACAAATGTTTTTAACCTGTCAAAGTGAACCTTAAAGTGGACATCCGTGAACCATTTATTAATAAGTTATAAACGTTAATAAATTCTGAAAGGGCACCTTAATGTAAAGTGGAGACCTGTGAACCATTTATTAATGAGTTATAAATGTTAATGGCGGAGTCTTGGCGGAGAGCGTGCCAGTGATGACCATGGAGTCATGATCCCACTTGTAATATTCCTGGAGAATATATTCGGAGTTCGACGCAGATTAACACTAGAACCGCCACGGGGTAAATTTTACCCGTGGCTGTTTTTCAAATGTACATAACAGATTTTCAATGAAACATTCAAGTATCCCAGTCACTGACTTTAACTAAAATTGTGTGATTTACAATCTCCTGTTGTTAAAAACTGTTTAGATAAAACCAGATAAAAAAACGGGGAATTTATACCTATACCCAGATAGCACAGGTACGTCACGGGGACGTCTGTGCGATGTGTGCGTTTGCATCTGGGAGACGTATTTTTAAGGGCGTCTGCTCATCTGGAATACGTTGCATAGACGTCCTTTCTCGACGTTCCATGGACATCCGGTGGACGTATTATAGACGTTAAATATTAGAATGTTACGTCATGAGACATCTGATTTACATAGCATAGACGTCGTTCATAATTAGACGTTTTAGACGTTCATTCATATTTACTGCTATTGATAACAGCTGCAGTTACACTGATTATACTTGTGTCTACACATATATGATAAGTATGATAACTAAACCTGAGTATTTTCCACTCAGAATGAAAGAACACAACAGCTGTTGAATGATTTATATCATTCTATTAACAGTGAATGAAAATAAGTAGTCATTTGTTATATTATTATGATTATTATTATTTTAATCCTGAAACAAACAACAAAAAAGCAAGTTGATTAAGACGGCATTCTTCCTGGGGCCAAGCGGAGATAATCCTTAATATGTTTTTCAGCCTCTGCTTCAGTTGTCTCTGTGTCAGCATCAATTAAATTATCTCGAATTAGTCATATTTTTCGTGCTTGTATAGTAAAGAGCACGCCGACCCAAACAAATCCATGCATTAACTGCGCAAAATAATGTAAAATAAGACATTTATTTCATCTCATACGTCTATTTAATTGTTCATATGATCCCGAGGGCCGAGTTACTACCTGATAATTATCAGCCTATGTTAATAAAATCTAATTAATATAGAGAATTGATGTGCAGTTAATGCTTGTCAACTGTTTTTAATGTCAGTCAGCATTTTAGGATATAATATAACATACTTCATGTATGTGCTTTCAATTTGATTGGTCGCTGTTCATTTCCAGTGGTGCTCAGGGCTGGATTGGTAATCGGGCATTTTCCCGGTGGGCCGACGCACTTAAGGGGCCGACAGAATGTTTTTTTTGTTTTTTTTTGCCAAGGACCAGGGACAGCGAGCAACGGTGGTCCATTGGTTTGTCTCCTGTATTGACAGCGTAAACCACCCAATCAAAATGCGCTATAGACAGCGATGAATTATTTTGCTCCACCTATATAAAGATCACTTCACCCCAACTTCTTCCTCGTCGGCTTTTCCCACATTTTCACAACAGGCTTGCTCTGCGGTGAGTGATGCAGGCCAAAGAGCCAGACAGGAGGAGGAGAGGAGAGTACTTGAATAGGTAAAGTGCTTGATAGGGACTCAGAACGGAGGCATGCATCTAACCTATCCTAATGTGTGCGTACGCCATGAGTGTAGAATACGTAAACACTTTTTAATAAAACGTAAATTCGTCCCCCGCGATTTTTTTCAAGTCAAGTGTGTTCATAGAGGTTTCCATGGGCCAAATCGAATAAATCTAGATTTAAATAAAAAGACAAGATATTGTCAGACCTGACGTTTTATTATTATCCTACTAGATGCAATAATACATATCTATACGGACATTCTAAGCGGCCATGCATTATTACTTTTTTTCCTTCTCGTTTTCTCGTTATCACGACTTATTTTTCTCGTGATCACGACATAACAAAAGTTGTTTTCTCATTATCACGACTTATTTTTCTTGTGATCACGACATAACAAAAGTTGTTTTCTTGTTATCACGACTTATTTTTCTCGTGATTTCGACATAACAAAAGTGGTTCTTTTAAACAATGATTGTTTGATTTTTAAAACAATGCACCATGAGTCTACTGTTGCTATAGTAATGAACGCAACCTTGACAGGAACATTCTAAAATGCTTAACCTGGCTTAATGCTTTAATTGAGAGTGTTTTTAAGAGACAAAAGTCAGCATACACATTATTAGTAATGTACAGACAAAAAGATGAGCCCATAATAAGAACGCAATGTGTTTAATTCCACGTAAAGCGTTTTCCTCCATAGAATACCGTATGGACAACACGTAACGTGGCTTAATGCGTTAAGGCAGTGTTTTTAAAAGACAAAACTCAGTAAACACATCATTAATAAAGCATTATATGTAGCCTTTGCGTTCGCATCCTGGACTCATCTTTTCTGTACATAGGATATTATAATTTATTAATAATGTGTTTACTGAGTTTGGTCTTTTCAAACACTCTCTAACGCATTAAGCAACGTTAAGCATTTTGGAAGCCCCCTTTGATGCGCAAATGATCGACAGATAACCGCACGCTCTTATACTGTATCTTGTTCAGCAAATATGTTGCTTCACTTAGAAATAACGTATACAATAAATAAAATAAATAGGCTAATCACTGCTGATTTTGTCAATAGTTAGGCTACGCTAAACATTTTATTTGTGTAATTAACGTTTAAATGGTCTAACAACAAGCATTCAACACCGCAAGCGCAGGCGTAGCACGTTAGAAGAATGCAAAGAAGAGCTAGCCTATTCTAAAAATCGTAAAATGCTTGGATTAAACTCATTTCATTTTTCTCGTTCGTTTGAAATAAAATAATATATAATAATATATTATAATAATTTGTTTGTGGTTTTTATTAGTCATAGGCTGTGATATCATGTGCGTTAAGCGTGGATGCTGTTATGTGTGTGTGTGGAAATGCAGAAAATACAAAGAATTAGGCTACAACACTGTATAACATCATTGAACTAAAATATACACATGTAAATCACATTGCTTATTAATATACATTTATTAACGATAAAGATAAAAAAATAAAGATGCACATTACAAATACGTCGTTGTAGCCTAACTGAGAAACTGTGATGAGTCATGCAGCAGTAATAACGTAAAATAACAGATACAATTTCAAGCAAAATTATCATATTTATAAAGCAGTTAAAATGTATAAGTTAATTAAATGTCAGTAATGAACTGCACAAATTATAGCGATCAAAAAGAAGAAGGTCCTCTGTCCCAAACGCATACAGTATAGTGGATATACAGTATACAACTCCCCATCAGTAGTTCTATACTGTCACCTGTTGGCACAGTTGTGTAACTTAGAGAACAAACTTTGTCGAGATTACGAGAAAATTAAGTCGTGATCACGAGAAAACAACTTTTGTTATGTCGAGATCACGAGAAAAATAAGTCGTGATCATGAGAAAACAACTTGTGTTATGTCGAGATCACGAGAAAAATAAGTCGTGATCACGAGAAAACAACTTTTATGTCGTGATCACGAGAAAACAACTTTTGTTATGTCGAGATCACGAGAAAAATAAGTCGTGATAACGACAAAACAACTTTTGTTATGTCGTGATCACGAGAAAACCACTTTTGTTATGTCGAGATCATGAGAAAAATAAGTCGTGATAACGACAAAACAACTTTTGTTATGTTGAGATCACGAGAAAAATAAATCGTGATCATGAGGAAACAACTTTTGTTATGTCGAGATCACGAGAAAAATAAGTCGTGCTAACGACAAAACAACTTTTATGTCGAGATCACGAGAAAAATAAGTCGTGATCATGAGAAAACAACTTGTGTTATGTCGAGATCACGAGAAAATTTAGTCGTGACAACGACAAAACAACTTTTGTTATGTCGAGATCACGAGAAAAATAAGTCGTGATAACGACAAAACAACTTTTGTTATGTCGAGATCACAAGAAAAATAAGTCATGATAACGACAAAACAACTTTTATGTCGAGATCACGAGAAAAATAAGTCGTGATCACGAGAAAACAACTTGTGTTATGTCGAGATCACGAGAAAAATAAGTCGTGATAACGACAAAACAACTTTTATGTTGAGATCTTTAAGTCGTGATAACGACAAAACAACTTTTGTTATGTCGAGATCACGAGAAAAATAAGTTGTGCTAACAACAAAACAACTTTTATGTCGAGATCACGAGAAAAATAAGTCGTGATCACGAGAAAACAACTTGTGTTATGTCGAGATCACGAGAAAAATAAGTCGTGATAACGACAAAACAACTTTTATGTTGAGATCTTTAAGTCGTGATAACGACAAAACAACTTTTATGTTGAGATCTTTAAGTCGTGATCACGAGAAAACCACTTTTGTTATGTCGAGATCACGAGAAAAATAAGTCGTGATCACGAGAAAACAACTTTTATGTCGTGATCACGAGAAAACAACTTTTGTTATGTCGAGATCACGAGAAAAATAAGTCGTGACAACGACAAAACAACTTTTATGTCGAGATCACGAGAAAAATAAGTCATGATCATGAGAAAACAACTTGTGTTATGTCGAGATCACGAGAAAATTAAGTCGTGACAACGACAAAACAACTTTTGTTATGTCGAGATCACGAGAAAAATAAGTCATGATCATGAGAAAACAACTTTTATGTCGAGATCACTAGAAAAATAAGTTGTGACAATGACAAAACAACTTTTGTTATGTCGAGATCACGAGAAAAATAAGTCGTGATCATGAGAAAACAACTTGTGTTATGTCGAGATCACGAGAAAAATAAGTCGTGATAACGACAAAACAACTTTTGTTATGTCGAGATCACGAGAAAAATAAGTCGTGATCACGAGAAAACAACTTTTGTTATGTCGAGATCACGAGAAAAAAGTCATGATCATGAGAAAACAACTTTTATGTCGAGATCACGAGAAAAATAAGTCGTGACAACGACAAAACAACTTTTGTTATGTCGAGATCACGAGAAAAATAAGTCGTGACAACGACAAAACAACTTTTGTTATGTCGAGATCACGAGAAAAATAAGTCATGATCATGAGAAAACAACTTGTGTTATGTCGAGATCACGAGAAAAATAAGTCGTGACAATGACAAAACAACTTTTGTTATGTCGAGATCACGAGAAAAATAAGTCGTGATCATGAGAAAACAACTTGTGTTATGTCGAGATCACGAGAAAAATAAGTCGTGACAACGACAAAACAACTTTTGTTATGTCGAGATCACGAGAAAAATAAGTCGTGATAACGACAAAACAACTTTTGTTATGTCGAGATCATGAGAAAAATAAGTCGTGATAACGACAAAACAACTTTTATGTCGAGATCACGAGAAAAATAAGTCGTGATCACAAGAAAACAACTTGTGTTATGTCGAGATCACGAGAAAAATAAGTCGTGATAACGACAAAACAACTTTTATGTCGTGATTACGAGAAAAATAAGTCGTGATCACGAGAAAACAACTTTTATGTCGAGATCACGAGAAAAATAAGTCGTGATCACGAGAAAACCACTTTTGTTATGTCGAGATCATGAGAAAAATAAGTCGTGATAACGACAAAACAACTTTTGTTATGTCGAGATCACGAGAAAAACAAGTCGTGATCACGAGAAAACAACTTTTATGTCATGATCACGAGAAAAATAAGTCATGATCATGAGAAAACAACTTGTGTTATGTCGAGATCATGAGAAAAATAAGTCGTGATCACGAGAAAACAACTTTTATGTCGAGATCACGAGAAAAATAAGTCGTGATCACGAGAAAACCACTTTTATGTCGAGATCACGAGAAAAATAAGTCGTGATAACGACAAAACAACTTTTGTTATGTCGAGATCACGAGAAAAACAAGTCGTGATCACGAGAAAACAACTTTTATGTCATGATCACGAGAAAAATAAGTCATGATCATGAGAAAACAACTTGTGTTATGTCGAGATCACGAGAAAAATAAGTCGTGCTAACGACAAAACAACTTGTGTTATGTCGAGATCACGAGAAAAATAAGTCATGATCATGAGAAAACAACTTGTGTTATGTCGAGATCACGAGAAAATTAAGTCGTGACAACGACAAAACAACTTTTGTTATGTCGAGATCATGAGAAAAATAAGTCATGATCATGAGAAAACAACTTTTATGTCGAGATCACGAGAAAAATAAGTCGTGATCACGAGAAAACCACTTTTGTTATGTCGAGATCATGAGAAAAATAAGTCGTGATAACGACAAAACAACTTTTGTTATGTCGAGATCACGAGAAAAACAAGTCGTGATCACGAGAAAATAACTTTTATGTCGAGATCACGAGAAAAATAAGTCATGATCATGAGAAAACAACTTGTGTTATGTCGAGATCATGAGAAAAATAAGTCGTGATCACGAGAAAACAACTTTTATGTCATGATCACGAGAAAAATAAGTCATGATCATGAGAAAACAACTTGTGTTATGTCGAGATCATGAGAAAAATAAGTCGTGATCACGAGAAAACAACTTTTATGTCATGATCACGAGAAAAATAAGTCATGATCATGAGAAAACCACTTTTGTTATGTCGAGATCACGAGAAAAATAAGTCGTGCTAACGACAAAACAACTTGTGTTATGTCGAGATCACGAGAAAAATAAGTCGTGATCATGAGAAAACAACTTGTGTTATGTCGAGATCACGAGAAAAATAAGTCATGATCATGAGAAAACAACTTTTATGTCGAGATCACGAGAAAAATAAGTTGTGACAACGACAAAACAACATTTGTTATGTCGAGATCACGAGAAAAATAAGTCGTGATAACGACAAAACAACTTTTATGTCGAGATCACGAGAAAAATAAGTCGTGATCACGAGAAAACAACTTGTGTTATGTCGAGATCACGAGAAAAATAAGTCGTGATAACGACAAAACAACTTTTATGTCGAGATCACGAGAAAAATAAGTCGTGATCACGAGAAAACAACTTTTATGTCGAGATCACGAGAAAAATAAGTCATGATCATGAGAAAACAACTTGTGTTATGTCGAGATCATGAGAAAAATAAGTCGTGATAACGACAAAACAACTTTTGTTATGTCGAGATCACGAGAAAAACAAGTCGTGATCACGAGAAAACAACTTGTGTTATGTCGAGATCATGAGAAAAATAAGTCGTGCTAACGACAAAACAACTTGTGTTATGTCGAGATCACGAGAAAAATAAGTCGTGATCATGAGAAAACAACTTGTGTTATGTCGAGATCACGAGAAAATTTAGTCGTGACAACGACAAAACAACTTTTGTTATGTCGAGATCACGAGAAAAATAAGTCGTGATAACGACAAAACAACTTTTGTTATGTCGAGATCACAAGAAAAATAAGTCATGATAACGACAAAACAACTTTTATGTCGAGATCACGAGAAAAATAAGTCGTGATCACGAGAAAACAACTTGTGTTATGTCGAGATCACGAGAAAAATAAGTCGTGATAACGACAAAACAACTTTTATGTTGAGATCTTTAAGTCGTGATAACGACAAAACAACTTTTGTTATGTCGAGATCACGAGAAAAATAAGTTGTGCTAACAACAAAACAACTTTTATGTCGAGATCACGAGAAAAATAAGTCGTGATCACGAGAAAACAACTTGTGTTATGTCGAGATCACGAGAAAAATAAGTCGTGATAACGACAAAACAACTTTTATGTTGAGATCTTTAAGTCGTGATAACGACAAAACAACTTTTATGTTGAGATCTTTAAGTCGTGATCACGAGAAAAATAAGTCGTGATCACGAGAAAACAACTTTTATGTCGTGATCACGAGAAAACAACTTTTGTTATGTCGAGATCACGAGAAAAATAAGTCATGATCATGAGAAAACAACTTGTGTTATGTCGAGATCACGAGAAAAATAAGTCGTGACAACGACAAAACAACTTTTATGTCGAGATCACGAGAAAAATAAGTCATGATCATGAGAAAACAACTTGTGTTATGTCGAGATCACGAGAAAATTAAGTCGTGACAACGACAAAACAACTTTTGTTATGTCGAGATCACGAGAAAAATAAGTCATGATCATGAGAAAACAACTTTTATGTCGAGATCACTAGAAAAATAAGTTGTGACAATGACAAAACAACTTTTGTTATGTCGAGATCACGAGAAAAATAAGTCGTGATCATGAGAAAACAACTTGTGTTATGTCGAGATCACGAGAAAAATAAGTCGTGACAACGACAAAACAACTTGTGTTATGTCGAGATCACGAGAAAAAAGTCATGATCATGAGAAAACAACTTTTATGTCGAGATCACGAGAAAAATAAGTCGTGACAACGACAAAACAACTTGTGTTATGTCGAGATCACGAGAAAAAAGTCATGATCATGAGAAAACAACTTTTATGTCGAGATCACGAGAAAAATAAGTCGTGACAACGACAAAACAACTTTTGTTATGTCGAGATCACGAGAAAAATAAGTCGTGATCATGAGAAAACAACTTGTGTTATGTCGAGATCACGAGAAAAATAAGTCGTGACAACGACAAAACAACTTTTGTTATGTCGAGATCATGAGAAAAATAAGTCGTGATAACGACAAAACAACTTTTATGTCGAGATCACGAGAAAAATAAGTCGTGATCACGAGAAAACAACTTGTGTTATGTCGAGATCACGAGAAAAATAAGTCGTGATAACGACAAAACAACTTTTATGTCGTGATTACGAGAAAAATAAGTCGTGATCACGAGAAAACAACTTTTATGTCGAGATCACGAGAAAAATAAGTCGTGATCACGAGAAAACCACTTTTGTTATGTCGAGATCATGAGAAAAATAAGTCGTGATAACGACAAAACAACTTTTGTTATGTCGAGATCACGAGAAAAACAAGTCGTGATCACGAGAAAACAACTTTTATGTCATGATCACGAGAAAAATAAGTCATGATCATGAGAAAACAACTTGTGTTATGTCGAGATCATGAGAAAAATAAGTCGTGATCACGAGAAAACAACTTTTATGTCGAGATCACGAGAAAAATAAGTCGTGATCACGAGAAAACCACTTTTGTTATGTCGAGATCACGAGAAAAATAAGTCGTGATAACGACAAAACAACTTTTGTTATGTCGAGATCACGAGAAAAACAAGTCGTGATCACGAGAAAACAACTTTTATGTCATGATCACGAGAAAAATAAGTCATGATCATGAGAAAACAACTTGTGTTATGTCGAGATCACGAGAAAAATAAGTCGTGCTAACGACAAAACAACTTGTGTTATGTCGAGATCACGAGAAAAATAAGTCATGATCATGAGAAAACAACTTGTGTTATGTCGAGATCACGAGAAAATTAAGTCGTGACAACGACAAAACAACTTTTGTTATGTCGAGATCATGAGAAAAATAAGTCATGATCATGAGAAAACAACTTTTATGTCGAGATCACGAGAAAAATAAGTCGTGATCACGAGAAAACCACTTTTGTTATGTCGAGATCATGAGAAAAATAAGTCGTGATAACGACAAAACAACTTTTGTTATGTCGAGATCACGAGAAAAACAAGTCGTGATCACGAGAAAACAACTTTTATGTCGAGATCACGAGAAAAATAAGTCATGATCATGAGAAAACAACTTGTGTTATGTCGAGATCATGAGAAAAATAAGTCGTGATCACGAGAAAACAACTTTTATGTCATGATCACGAGAAAAATAAGTCATGATCATGAGAAAACAACTTGTGTTATGTCGAGATCATGAGAAAAATAAGTCGTGATCACGAGAAAACAACTTTTATGTCATGATCACGAGAAAAATAAGTCATGATCATGAGAAAACCACTTTTGTTATGTCGAGATCACGAGAAAAATAAGTCGTGCTAACGACAAAACAACTTGTGTTATGTCGAGATCACGAGAAAAATAAGTCGTGATCATGAGAAAACAACTTGTGTTATGTCGAGATCACGAGAAAAATAAGTCATGATCATGAGAAAACAACTTTTATGTCGAGATCACGAGAAAAATAAGTTGTGACAACGACAAAACAACATTTGTTATGTCGAGATCACGAGAAAAATAAGTCGTGATAACGACAAAACAACTTTTATGTCGAGATCACGAGAAAAATAAGTCGTGATCACGAGAAAACAACTTGTGTTATGTCGAGATCACGAGAAAAATAAGTCGTGATAACGACAAAACAACTTTTATGTCGAGATCACGAGAAAAATAAGTCGTGATCACGAGAAAACAACTTTTATGTCGAGATCACGAGAAAAATAAGTCGTGATCACGAGAAAACCACTTTTGTTATGTCGAGATCATGAGAAAAATAAGTCGTGATAACGACAAAACAACTTTTGTTATGTCGAGATCACGAGAAAAACAAGTCGTGATCACGAGAAAACAACTTTTATGTCATGATCACGAGAAAAATAAGTCATGATCATGAGAAAACAACTTGTGTTATGTCGAGATCATGAGAAAAATAAGTCGTGCTAACGACAAAACAACTTGTGTTATGTCGAGATCACGAGAAAAATAAGTCATGATCATGAGAAAACAACTTGTGTTATGTCGAGATCACGAGAAAATTAAGTCGTGACAACGACAAAACAACTTTTGTTATGTCGAGATTACGAGAAAAATAAGTCGTGATAACGACAAAACAACTTTTGTTATGTCGAGATCACGAGAAAAATAAGTCGTGATCACGAGAAAACAACTTGTGTTATGTCGAGATCACGAGAAAAATAAGTCGTGATAACGACAAAACAACTTTTATGTCGAGATCACGAGAAAAATAAGTTGTGATCACGAGAAAACAACTTTTATGTCGAGATCACGAGAAAAATAAGTCGTGATCACGAGAAAACCACTTTTGTTATGTCGAGATCATGAGAAAAATAAGTCGTGATAACGACAAAACAACTTTTGTTATGTCGAGATCACGAGAAAAACAAGTCGTGATCACGAGAAAACAACTTTTATGTCATGATCACGAGAAAAATAAGTCATGATCATGAGAAAACAACTTGTGTTATGTCGAGATCATGAGAAAAATAAGTCGTGATCACGAGAAAACAACTTTTATGTCATGATCACGAGAAAAATAAGTCATGATCATGAGAAAACCACTTTTGTTATGTCGAGATCACGAGAAAAATAAGTCGTGCTAACGACAAAACAACTTGTGTTATGTCGAGATCACGAGAAAAATAAGTCGTGATCATGAGAAAACAACTTGTGTTATGTCGAGATCACGAGAAAAATAAGTCATGATCATGAGAAAACAACTTTTATGTCGAGATCACGAGAAAAATAAGTCGTGACAACGACAAAACAACATTTGTTATGTCGAGATCACGAGAAAATTAAGTCGTGACAACGACAAAACAACTTTTGTTATGTCGAGATCACGAGAAAAATAAGTCATGATCATGAGAAAACAACTTTTATGTCGAGATCACGAGAAAAATAAGTCGTGACAACGACAAAACAACTTTTGTTATGTCGAGATCACGAGAAAAATAAGTCGTGATAACGACAAAACAACTTTTGTTATGTCGAGATCACGAGAAAAATAAGTCGTGATCACGAGAAAACAACTTGTGTTATGTCGAGATCACGAGAAAAATAAGTCGTGATAACGACAAAACAACTTTTATGTCGAGATCACGAGAAAAATAAGTTGTGATCACGAGAAAACAACTTTTATGTCGAGATCACGAGAAAAATAAGTCGTGATCACGAGAAAACCACTTTTGTTATGTCGAGATCATGAGAAAAATAAGTCGTGATAACGACAAAACAACTTTTGTTATGTCGAGATCACGAGAAAAACAAGTCGTGATCACGAGAAAACAACTTTTATGTCATGATCACGAGAAAAATAAGTCATGATCATGAGAAAACAACTTGTGTTATGTCGAGATCATGAGAAAAATAATTCGTGATCACGAGAAAACAACTTTTATGTCATGATCACGAGAAAAATAAGTCATGATCATGAGAAAACCACTTTTGTTATGTCGAGATCACGAGAAAAATAAGTCGTGCTAACGACAAAACAACTTGTGTTATGTCGAGATCACGAGAAAAATAAGTCGTGATCATGAGAAAACAACTTGTGTTATGTCGAGATCACGAGAAAAATAAGTCATGATCATGAGAAAACAACTTTTATGTCGAGATCACGAGAAAAATAAGTCGTGACAACGACAAAACAACATTTGTTATGTCGAGATCACGAGAAAAATAAGTCGTGATCATGAGAAAACAACTTGTGTTATGTCGAGATCACGAGAAAAATAAGTCATGATCATGAGAAAACAACTTTTATGTCGAGATCACGAGAAAAATAAGTCGTGACAACGACAAAACAACTTTTGTTATGTCGAGATCACGAGAAAAATAAGTCGTGATAACGACAAAACAACTTTTGTTATGTCGAGATCACGAGAAAAACAAGTCGTGATCACGAGAAAACAACTTTTATGTCATGATCACGAGAAAAATAAGTCATGATCATGAGAAAACAACTTGTGTTATGTCGAGATCACGAGAAAAATAAGTCGTGCTAACGACAAAACAACTTGTGTTATGTCGAGATCACGAGAAAAATAAGTCATGATCATGAGAAAACAACTTGTGTTATGTCGAGATCACGAGAAAATTAAGTCGTGACAACGACAAAACAACTTTTGTTATGTCGAGATCACGAGAAAAATAAGTCGTGATAACGACAAAACAACTTTTATGTCGAGATCACGAGAAAAATAAGTCGTGATCACGAGAAAACAACTTGTGTTATGTCGAGATCACGAGAAAAATAAGTTGTGATCACGAGAAAACAACTTTTATGTCGAGATCACGAGAAAAATAAGTCGTGATCACGAGAAAACCACTTTTGTTATGTCGAGATCATGAGAAAAATAAGTTGTGATAACGACAAAACAACTTTTGTTATGTCGAGATCACGAGAAAAACAAGTCGTGATCACGAGAAAGCAACTTTTATGTCATGATCACGAGAAAAATAAGTCATGATCATGAGAAAACCACTTTTGTTATGTCGAGATCACGAGAAAAATAAGTCGTGCTAACGACAAAACAACATTTGTTATGTCGAGATCACGAGAAAAATAAGTCGTGATCATGAGAAAACAACTTGTGTTATGTCGAGATCACGAGAAAAATAAGTCGTGACAACGACAAAACAACTTTTGTTATGTCGAGATCACGAGAAAAATAAGTCGTGATAACGACAAAACAACTTTTGTTATGTCGAGATCACGAGAAAAATAAGTCGTGATCATGAGAAAACAACTTTTGTTATGTCGAGATCACGAGAAAAATAAGTCGTGATAACGACAAAACAACTTTTGTTATGTCGAGATCACAAGAAAAATAAGTCATGATAACGACAAAACAACTTTTATGTCGAGATCACGAGAAAAATAAGTCGTGATCACGAGAAAACAACTTTTGTTATGTCGAGATCACGAGAAAAATAAGTCGTGATCATGAGAAAACAACTTGTGTTATGTCGAGATCACGAGAAAAATAAGTCGTGATCACGAGAAAACAACTTTTGTTATGTCGAGATCACGAGAAAAATAAGTCGTGATAACGACAAAACAACTTTTGTTATGTCGAGATCACAAGAAAAATAAGTCATGATAACGACAAAACAACTTTTATGTCGAGATCACGAGAAAAATAAGTCGTGATCACGAGAAAACAACTTGTGTTATGTCGAGATCACGAGAAAATTAAGTCGTGATCATGACAAAACAACTTGTGTTATGTCGAGATCACGAGAAAAATAAGTTGTGCTAACGACAAAACAACTTTTATGTCGAGATCACGAGAAAAATAAGTCGTGATCACGACAAAACAACTTGTGTTATGTCGAGATCACGAGAAAAATAAATTGTGCTAACGACAAAACAACTTTTATGTCGAGATCACGAGAAAAATAAGTCGTGATCACGAGAAAACCACTTTTGTTATGTTGAGATCATGAGAAAAATAAGTCGTGATAATGACAAAACAATTTTTGTTATGTCGAGATCACGAGAAAAATAAGTCATGATCATGAGAAAACAACTTGTGTTATGTCGAGATCACGAGAAAAATAAGTCGTGCTAACGACAAAACAACTTGTGTTATGTCGAGATCACGAGAAAAATAAGTCATGATCATGAGAAAACAACTTGTGTTATGTCGAGATCACGAGAAAATTAAGTCGTGACAACGACAAAACAACTTTTGTTATGTCGAGATCACAAGAAAAATAAGTCATGATAACGACAAAACAACTTTTATGTCGAGATCACGAGAAAAATAAGTCGTGATCACGAGAAAACAACTTGTGTTATGTCGAGATCACGAGAAAATTAAGTCGTGATCATGACAAAACAACTTGTGTTATGTCGAGATCACGAGAAAAATAAGTTGTGCTAACGACAAAACAACTTTTATGTCGAGATCACGAGAAAAATAAGTCGTGATCACGACAAAACAACTTGTGTTATGTCGAGATCACGAGAAAAATAAATTGTGCTAACGACAAAACAACTTTTATGTCGAGATCACGAGAAAAATAAGTCGTGATCACGAGAAAACCACTTTTGTTATGTTGAGATCATGAGAAAAATAAGTCGTGATAATGACAAAACAATTTTTGTTATGTCGAGATCACGAGAAAAATAAGTCATGATCATGAGAAAACAACTTGTGTTATGTCGAGATCACGAGAAAAATAAGTCGTGCTAACGACAAAACAACTTGTGTTATGTCGAGATCACGAGAAAAATAAGTCATGATCATGAGAAAACAACTTGTGTTATGTCGAGATCACGAGAAAATTAAGTCGTGACAACGACAAAACAACTTTTGTTATGTCGAGATCACGAGAAAAATAAGTCGTGATAACGACAAAACAACTTTTATGTCGAGATCACGAGAAAAATAAGTCGTGATCACGAGAAAACAACTTGTGTTATGTCGAGATCACGAGAAAAATAAGTCGTGATAACGACAAAACAACTTTTATGTCGAGATCACGAGAAAAATAAGTCGTGATCACGAGAAAACAACTTTTATGTCGAGATCACGAGAAAAATAAGTCGTGATCACGAGAAAACCACTTTTGTTATGTCGAGATCATGAGAAAAATAAGTCGTGATCACGAGAAAACAACTTTTATGTCATGATCACGAGAAAAATAAGTCATGATCATGAGAAAACCACTTTTGTTATGTCGAGATCACGAGAAAAATAAGTCATGATCATGAGAAAACAACTTTTATGTCGAGATCACGAGAAAAATAAGTCGTGACAACGACAAAACAACATTTGTTATGTCGAGATCACGAGAAAAATAAGTCGTGATCATGAGAAAACAACTTGTGTTATGTCGAGATCACGAGAAAAATAAGTCATGATCATGAGAAAACAACTTTTATGTCGAGATCACGAGAAAAATAAGTCGTGACAACGACAAAACAACTTTTGTTATGTCGAGATCACGAGAAAAATAAGTCGTGATAACGACAAAACAACTTTTGTTATGTCGAGATCACGAGAAAAATAAGTCGTGATCATGACAAAACAACTTGTGTTATGTCGAGATCACGAGAAAAATAAGTTGTGCTAACGACAAAACAACTTTTATGTCGAGATCACAAGAAAAATAAGTCATGATAACGACAAAACAACTTTTATGTCGAGATCACGAGAAAAATAAGTCGTGATCACGAGAAAACAACTTTTGTTATGTCGAGATCACGAGAAAAATAAGTCGTGATCATGAGAAAACAACTTGTGTTATGTCGAGATCACGAGAAAAATAAGTCGTGATCACGAGAAAACAACTTTTGTTATGTCGAGATCACGAGAAAAATAAGTCGTGATAACGACAAAACAACTTTTGTTATGTCGAGATCACAAGAAAAATAAGTCATGATAACGACAAAACAACTTTTATGTCGAGATCACGAGAAAAATAAGTCGTGATCACGAGAAAACAACTTGTGTTATGTCGAGATCACGAGAAAATTAAGTCGTGATCATGACAAAACAACTTGTGTTATGTCGAGATCACGAGAAAAATAAGTTGTGCTAACGACAAAACAACTTTTATGTCGAGATCACGAGAAAAATAAGTCGTGATCACGACAAAACAACTTGTGTTATGTCGAGATCACGAGAAAAATAAATTGTGCTAACGACAAAACAACTTTTATGTCGAGATCACGAGAAAAATAAGTCGTGATCACGAGAAAACCACTTTTGTTATGTTGAGATCATGAGAAAAATAAGTCGTGATAATGACAAAACAATTTTTGTTATGTCGAGATCACGAGAAAAATAAGTCATGATCATGAGAAAACAACTTGTGTTATGTCGAGATCACGAGAAAAATAAGTCGTGCTAACGACAAAACAACTTGTGTTATGTCGAGATCACGAGAAAATTAAGTCGTGACAACGACAAAACAACTTTTGTTATGTCGAGATCACGAGAAAAATAAGTCGTGATAACGACAAAACAACTTTTATGTCGAGATCACGAGAAAAATAAGTCGTGATAATGAGAAAACAACTTGTGTTATGTCGAGATCACGAGAAAAATAAGTCGTGATAACGACAAAACAACTTTTATGTCGAGATCACGAGAAAAATAAGTCGTGATCACGAGAAAACAACTTTTATGTCGAGATCACGAGAAAAATAAGTCGTGATCACGAGAAAACCACTTTTGTTATGTCGAGATCATGAGAAAAATAAGTCGTGATCACGAGAAAACAACTTTTATGTCATGATCACGAGAAAAATAAGTCATGATCATGAGAAAACCACTTTTGTTATGTCGAGATCACGAGAAAAATAAGTCGTGCTAACGACAAAACAACATTTGTTATGTCGAGATCACGAGAAAAATAAGTCGTGATCATGAGAAAACAACTTGTGTTATGTCGAGATCACGAGAAAAATAAGTCATGATCATGAGAAAACAACTTTTATGTCGAGATCACGAGAAAAATAAGTCGTGACAACGACAAAACAACATTTGTTATGTCGAGATCACGAGAAAAATAAGTCGTGATCACGAGAAAACAACTTTTATGTCGAGATCACGAGAAAAATAAGTCGTGATCACGAGAAAACCACTTTTGTTATGTCGAGATCATGAGAAAAATAAGTCGTGATAACGACAAAACAACTTTTATGTCATGATCACGAGAAAAATAAGTCATGATCA
Source organism: Aspiorhynchus laticeps (assembly GCA_023376895.1). Classification (NCBI taxonomy): domain Eukaryota; kingdom Metazoa; phylum Chordata; class Actinopteri; order Cypriniformes; family Cyprinidae; genus Aspiorhynchus; species Aspiorhynchus laticeps. The sequence continues at coordinate 79,068,573 of CM041794.1, read as the reverse complement.
TGAGAAAACAACTTGTGTTATGTCGAGATCATGAGAAAAATAAGTCGTGCTAACGACAAAACAACTTGTGTTATGTCGAGATCACGAGAAAAATAAGTCATGATCATGAGAAAACAACTTGTGTTATGTCGAGATCACGAGAAAATTAAGTCGTGACAACGACAAAACAACTTTTGTTATGTCGAGATTACGAGAAAAATAAGTCGTGATAACGACAAAACAACTTTTGTTATGTCGAGATCACGAGAAAAATAAGTCGTGATCACGAGAAAACAACTTGTGTTATGTCGAGATCACGAGAAAAATAAGTCGTGATAACGACAAAACAACTTTTATGTCGAGATCACGAGAAAAATAAGTTGTGATCACGAGAAAACAACTTTTATGTCGAGATCACGAGAAAAATAAGTCGTGATCACGAGAAAACCACTTTTGTTATGTCGAGATCATGAGAAAAATAAGTCGTGATAACGACAAAACAACTTTTGTTATGTCGAGATCACGAGAAAAACAAGTCGTGATCACGAGAAAACAACTTTTATGTCATGATCACGAGAAAAATAAGTCATGATCATGAGAAAACAACTTGTGTTATGTCGAGATCATGAGAAAAATAAGTCGTGATCACGAGAAAACAACTTTTATGTCATGATCACGAGAAAAATAAGTCATGATCATGAGAAAACCACTTTTGTTATGTCGAGATCACGAGAAAAATAAGTCGTGCTAACGACAAAACAACTTGTGTTATGTCGAGATCACGAGAAAAATAAGTCGTGATCATGAGAAAACAACTTGTGTTATGTCGAGATCACGAGAAAAATAAGTCATGATCATGAGAAAACAACTTTTATGTCGAGATCACGAGAAAAATAAGTCGTGACAACGACAAAACAACATTTGTTATGTCGAGATCACGAGAAAATTAAGTCGTGACAACGACAAAACAACTTTTGTTATGTCGAGATCACGAGAAAAATAAGTCATGATCATGAGAAAACAACTTTTATGTCGAGATCACGAGAAAAATAAGTCGTGACAACGACAAAACAACTTTTGTTATGTCGAGATCACGAGAAAAATAAGTCGTGATAACGACAAAACAACTTTTGTTATGTCGAGATCACGAGAAAAATAAGTCGTGATCACGAGAAAACAACTTGTGTTATGTCGAGATCACGAGAAAAATAAGTCGTGATAACGACAAAACAACTTTTATGTCGAGATCACGAGAAAAATAAGTTGTGATCACGAGAAAACAACTTTCATGTCGAGATCACGAGAAAAATAAGTCGTGATCACGAGAAAACCACTTTTGTTATGTCGAGATCATGAGAAAAATAAGTCGTGATAACGACAAAACAACTTTTGTTATGTCGAGATCACGAGAAAAACAAGTCGTGATCACGAGAAAACAACTTTTATGTCATGATCACGAGAAAAATAAGTCATGATCATGAGAAAACAACTTGTGTTATGTCGAGATCATGAGAAAAATAATTCGTGATCACGAGAAAACAACTTTTATGTCATGATCACGAGAAAAATAAGTCATGATCATGAGAAAACCACTTTTGTTATGTCGAGATCACGAGAAAAATAAGTCGTGCTAACGACAAAACAACTTGTGTTATGTCGAGATCACGAGAAAAATAAGTCGTGATCATGAGAAAACAACTTGTGTTATGTCGAGATCACGAGAAAAATAAGTCATGATCATGAGAAAACAACTTTTATGTCGAGATCACGAGAAAAATAAGTCGTGACAACGACAAAACAACATTTGTTATGTCGAGATCACGAGAAAAATAAGTCGTGATCATGAGAAAACAACTTGTGTTATGTCGAGATCACGAGAAAAATAAGTCATGATCATGAGAAAACAACTTTTATGTCGAGATCACGAGAAAAATAAGTCGTGACAACGACAAAACAACTTTTGTTATGTCGAGATCACGAGAAAAATAAGTCGTGATAACGACAAAACAACTTTTGTTATGTCGAGATCACGAGAAAAACAAGTCGTGATCACGAGAAAACAACTTTTATGTCATGATCACGAGAAAAATAAGTCATGATCATGAGAAAACAACTTGTGTTATGTCGAGATCACGAGAAAAATAAGTCGTGCTAACGACAAAACAACTTGTGTTATGTCGAGATCACGAGAAAAATAAGTCATGATCATGAGAAAACAACTTGTGTTATGTCGAGATCACGAGAAAAATAAGTCATGATCATGAGAAAACAACTTGTGTTATGTCGAGATCACGAGAAAATTAAGTCGTGACAACGACAAAACAACTTTTGTTATGTCGAGATCACGAGAAAAATAAGTCGTGATAACGACAAAACAACTTGTGTTGTCGAGATCACGAGAAAAATAAGTCATGATCATGAGAAAACAACTTTTATGTCGAGATCACGAGAAAAATAAGTCATGATCATGAGAAAACAACTTGTGCTATGTCGAGATCACGAGAAAATTAAGTCGTGACAACGACAAAACAACTTTTGTTATGTCGAGATCACGAGAAAAATAAGTCGTGATAACGACAAAACAACTTTTATGTCGAGATCACGAGAAAAATAAGTCGTGATCACGAGAAAACAACTTTTATGTCGAGATCACGAGAAAAATAAGTCGTGATCACGAGAAAACCACTTTTGTTATGTCGAGATCATGAGAAAAATAAGTCGTGACAACGACAAAACAACATTTGTTATGTCGAGATCACGAGAAAAATAAGTCGTGATCATGAGAAAACAACTTGTGTTATGTCGAGATCACGAGAAAAATAAGTCATGATCATGAGAAAACAACTTTTATGTCGAGATCACGAGAAAAATAAGTCGTGACAACGACAAAACAACTTTTGTTATGTCGAGATCACGAGAAAAATAAGTCGTGATAACGACAAAACAACTTTTGTTATGTCGAGATCACGAGAAAAATAAGTCGTGATCACGAGAAAACAACTTGTGTTATGTCGAGATCACGAGAAAAATAAGTCGTGATCACGAGAAAACAACTTTTGTTATGTCGAGATCACGAGAAAAATAAGTCGTGATCACGAGAAAACAACTTGTGTTATGTCGAGATCACGAGAAAAATAAGTCGTGATAACGACAAAACAACTTTTATGTCGAGATCACGAGAAAAATAAGTTGTGATCACGAGAAAACAACTTTTATGTCGAGATCACGAGAAAAATAAGTCGTGATCACGAGAAAACCACTTGTGTTATGTCGAGATCACGAGAAAAATAAGTCATGATCATGAGAAAACAACTTTTATGTCGAGATCACGAGAAAAATAAGTCGTGACAACGACAAAACAACATTTGTTATGTCGAGATCACGAGAAAAATAAGTCGTGATCATGAGAAAACAACTTGTGTTATGTCGAGATCACGAGAAAAATAAGTCATGATCATGAGAAAACAACTTTTATGTCGAGATCACGAGAAAAATAAGTCGTGACAACGACAAAACAACTTTTGTTATGTCGAGATCACGAGAAAAATAAGTCGTGATAACGACAAAACAACTTTTGTTATGTCGAGATCACGAGAAAAACAAGTCGTGATCACGAGAAAACAACTTTTATGTCATGATCACGAGAAAAATAAGTCATGATCATGAGAAAACAACTTGTGTTATGTCGAGATCACGAGAAAAATAAGTCGTGCTAACGACAAAACAACTTGTGTTATGTCGAGATCACGAGAAAAATAAGTCATGATCATGAGAAAACAACTTGTGTTATGTCGAGATCACGAGAAAATTAAGTCGTGACAACGACAAAACAACTTTTGTTATGTCGAGATCACGAGAAAAATAAGTCGTGATAACGACAAAACAACTTTTATGTCGAGATCACGAGAAAAATAAGTCGTGATCACGAGAAAACAACTTGTGTTATGTCGAGATCACGAGAAAAATAAGTCGTGATAACGACAAAACAACTTTTATGTCGAGATCACGAGAAAAATAAGTCGTGATCACGAGAAAACAACTTGTGTTATGTCGAGATCACGAGAAAAATAAGTCGTGATAACGACAAAACAACTTTTATGTCGAGATCACGAGAAAAATAAGTTGTGATCACGAGAAAACAACTTTCATGTCGAGATCACGAGAAAAATAAGTCGTGATCACGAGAAAACCACTTTTGTTATGTCGAGATCATGAGAAAAATAAGTCGTGATAACGACAAAACAACTTTTGTTATGTCGAGATCACGAGAAAAACAAGTCGTGATCACGAGAAAACAACTTTTATGTCATGATCACGAGAAAAATAAGTCATGATCATGAGAAAACAACTTGTGTTATGTCGAGATCATGAGAAAAATAATTCGTGATCACGAGAAAACAACTTTTATGTCATGATCACGAGAAAAATAAGTCATGATCATGAGAAAACCACTTTTGTTATGTCGAGATCACGAGAAAAATAAGTCGTGCTAACGACAAAACAACTTGTGTTATGTCGAGATCACGAGAAAAATAAGTCGTGATCATGAGAAAACAACTTGTGTTATGTCGAGATCACGAGAAAAATAAGTCATGATCATGAGAAAACAACTTTTATGTCGAGATCACGAGAAAAATAAGTCGTGACAACGACAAAACAACTTTTGTTATGTCGAGATCACGAGAAAAATAAGTCGTGATAACGACAAAACAACTTTTGTTATGTCGAGATCACGAGAAAAATAAGTCGTGATCACGAGAAAACAACTTGTGTTATGTCGAGATCACGAGAAAAATAAGTCGTGATCACGAGAAAACAACTTTTGTTATGTCGAGATCACGAGAAAAATAAGTCGTGATCACGAGAAAACAACTTGTGTTATGTCGAGATCACGAGAAAAATAAGTCGTGATAACGACAAAACAACTTTTATGTCGAGATCACGAGAAAAATAAGTTGTGATCACGAGAAAACAACTTTTATGTCGAGATCACGAGAAAAATAAGTCGTGATCACGAGAAAACCACTTGTGTTATGTCGAGATCACGAGAAAAATAAGTCATGATCATGAGAAAACAACTTTTATGTCGAGATCACGAGAAAAATAAGTCGTGACAACGACAAAACAACATTTGTTATGTCGAGATCACGAGAAAAATAAGTCGTGATCATGAGAAAACAACTTGTGTTATGTCGAGATCACGAGAAAAATAAGTCATGATCATGAGAAAACAACTTTTATGTCGAGATCACGAGAAAAATAAGTCGTGACAACGACAAAACAACTTTTGTTATGTCGAGATCACGAGAAAAATAAGTCGTGATAACGACAAAACAACTTTTGTTATGTCGAGATCACGAGAAAAACAAGTCGTGATCACGAGAAAACAACTTTTATGTCATGATCACGAGAAAAATAAGTCATGATCATGAGAAAACAACTTGTGTTATGTCGAGATCACGAGAAAAATAAGTCGTGCTAACGACAAAACAACTTGTGTTATGTCGAGATCACGAGAAAAATAAGTCATGATCATGAGAAAACAACTTGTGTTATGTCGAGATCACGAGAAAATTAAGTCGTGACAACGACAAAACAACTTTTGTTATGTCGAGATCACGAGAAAAATAAGTCGTGATAACGACAAAACAACTTTTATGTCGAGATCACGAGAAAAATAAGTCGTGATCACGAGAAAACAACTTGTGTTATGTCGAGATCACGAGAAAAATAAGTCGTGATAACGACAAAACAACTTTTATGTCGAGATCACGAGAAAAATAAGTCGTGATCACGAGAAAACAACTTGTGTTATGTCGAGATCACGAGAAAAATAAGTCGTGATAACGACAAAACAACTTTTATGTCGAGATCACGAGAAAAATAAGTTGTGATCACGAGAAAACAACTTTCATGTCGAGATCACGAGAAAAATAAGTCGTGATCACGAGAAAACCACTTTTGTTATGTCGAGATCATGAGAAAAATAAGTCGTGATAACGACAAAACAACTTTTGTTATGTCGAGATCACGAGAAAAACAAGTCGTGATCACGAGAAAACAACTTTTATGTCATGATCACGAGAAAAATAAGTCATGATCATGAGAAAACAACTTGTGTTATGTCGAGATCATGAGAAAAATAATTCGTGATCACGAGAAAACAACTTTTATGTCATGATCACGAGAAAAATAAGTCATGATCATGAGAAAACCACTTTTGTTATGTCGAGATCACGAGAAAAATAAGTCGTGCTAACGACAAAACAACTTGTGTTATGTCGAGATCACGAGAAAAATAAGTCGTGATCATGAGAAAACAACTTGTGTTATGTCGAGATCACGAGAAAAATAAGTCATGATCATGAGAAAACAACTTTTATGTCGAGATCACGAGAAAAATAAGTCGTGACAACGACAAAACAACATTTGTTATGTCGAGATCACGAGAAAAATAAGTCGTGATCATGAGAAAACAACTTGTGTTATGTCGAGATCACGAGAAAAATAAGTCATGATCATGAGAAAACAACTTTTATGTCGAGATCACGAGAAAAATAAGTCGTGACAACGACAAAACAACTTTTGTTATGTCGAGATCACGAGAAAAATAAGTCGTGATAACGACAAAACAACTTTTGTTATGTCGAGATCACGAGAAAAACAAGTCGTGATCACGAGAAAACAACTTTTATGTCATGATCACGAGAAAAATAAGTCATGATCATGAGAAAACAACTTGTGTTATGTCGAGATCACGAGAAAAATAAGTCGTGCTAACGACAAAACAACTTGTGTTATGTCGAGATCACGAGAAAAATAAGTCATGATCATGAGAAAACAACTTGTGTTATGTCGAGATCACGAGAAAATTAAGTCGTGACAACGACAAAACAACTTTTGTTATGTCGAGATCACGAGAAAAATAAGTCGTGATAACGACAAAACAACTTTTATGTCGAGATCACGAGAAAAATAAGTCGTGATCACGAGAAAACAACTTTTATGTCGAGATCACGAGAAAAATAAGTCGTGATCACGAGAAAACCACTTTTGTTATGTCGAGATCATGAGAAAAATAAGTCGTGACAACGACAAAACAACATTTGTTATGTCGAGATCACGAGAAAAATAAGTCGTGATCATGAGAAAACAACTTGTGTTATGTCGAGATCACGAGAAAAATAAGTCATGATCATGAGAAAACAACTTTTATGTCGAGATCACGAGAAAAATAAGTCGTGACAACGACAAAACAACTTTTGTTATGTCGAGATCACGAGAAAAATAAGTCGTGATAACGACAAAACAACTTTTGTTATGTCGAGATCACGAGAAAAATAAGTCGTGATCACGAGAAAACAACTTGTGTTATGTCGAGATCACGAGAAAAATAAGTCGTGATCACGAGAAAACAACTTTTGTTATGTCGAGATCACGAGAAAAATAAGTCGTGATAACGACAAAACAACTTTTGTTATGTCGAGATCACAAGAAAAATAAGTCATGATAACGACAAAACAACTTTTATGTCGAGATCACGAGAAAAATAAGTCGTGATCACGAGAAAACAACTTGTGTTATGTCGAGATCACGAGAAAATTAAGTCGTGATCATGACAAAACAACTTGTGTTATGTCGAGATCACGAGAAAAATAAGTTGTGCTAACGACAAAACAACTTTTATGTCGAGATCACGAGAAAAATAAGTCGTGATCACGACAAAACAACTTGTGTTATGTCGAGATCACGAGAAAAATAAATTGTGCTAACGACAAAACAACTTTTATGTCGAGATCACGAGAAAAATAAGTCGTGATCACGAGAAAACCACTTTTGTTATGTTGAGATCATGAGAAAAATAAGTCGTGATAATGACAAAACAATTTTTGTTATGTCGAGATCACGAGAAAAATAAGTCGTGATCACGAGAAAAATAAGTCGTGATCACGAGAAAACAACTTGTGTTATGTCGAGATCACGAGAAAAATAAGTCGTACTAACGACAAAACAACTTTTATGTCGAGATCACGAGAAAAATAAGTCGTGATCATGAGAAAACAACTTGTGTTATGTCGAGATCACGAGAAAATTAAGTCGTGACAACGACAAAACAACTTTTGTTATGTCGAGATCACGAGAAAAATAAGTCATGATCATGAGAAAACAACTTTTATGTCGAGATCACGAGAAAAATAAGTCGTGATAACGACAAAACAACTTTTGTTATGTCGAGATCACGAGAAAAACAAGTCGTGATCACGAGAAAACAACTTTTATGTCATGATCACGAGAAAAATAAGTCATGATCATGAGAAAACAACTTGTGTTATGTCGAGATCACGAGAAAAATAAGTCGTGCTAACGACAAAACAACTTGTGTTATGTCGAGATCACGAGAAAAATAAGTCATGATCATGAGAAAACAACTTGTGTTATGTCGAGATCACGAGAAAATTAAGTCGTGACAACGACAAAACAACTTTTGTTATGTCGAGATCACGAGAAAAATAAGTCGTGATAACGACAAAACAACTTTTATGTCGAGATCACGAGAAAAATAAGTCGTGATCACGAGAAAACAACTTGTGTTATGTCGAGATCACGAGAAAAATAAGTCGTGATAACGACAAAACAACTTTTATGTCGAGATCACGAGAAAAATAAGTCGTGATCACGAGAAAACAACTTGTGTTATGTCGAGATCACGAGAAAAATAAGTCGTGATAACGACAAAACAACTTTTATGTCGAGATCACGAGAAAAATAAGTTGTGATCACGAGAAAACAACTTTCATGTCGAGATCACGAGAAAAATAAGTCGTGATCACGAGAAAACCACTTTTGTTATGTCGAGATCATGAGAAAAATAAGTCGTGATAACGACAAAACAACTTTTGTTATGTCGAGATCACGAGAAAAACAAGTCGTGATCACGAGAAAACAACTTTTATGTCATGATCACGAGAAAAATAAGTCATGATCATGAGAAAACAACTTGTGTTATGTCGAGATCATGAGAAAAATAATTCGTGATCACGAGAAAACAACTTTTATGTCATGATCACGAGAAAAATAAGTCATGATCATGAGAAAACCACTTTTGTTATGTCGAGATCACGAGAAAAATAAGTCGTGCTAACGACAAAACAACTTGTGTTATGTCGAGATCACGAGAAAAATAAGTCGTGATCATGAGAAAACAACTTGTGTTATGTCGAGATCACGAGAAAAATAAGTCATGATCATGAGAAAACAACTTTTATGTCGAGATCACGAGAAAAATAAGTCGTGACAACGACAAAACAACATTTGTTATGTCGAGATCACGAGAAAAATAAGTCGTGATCATGAGAAAACAACTTGTGTTATGTCGAGATCACGAGAAAAATAAGTCATGATCATGAGAAAACAACTTTTATGTCGAGATCACGAGAAAAATAAGTCGTGACAACGACAAAACAACTTTTGTTATGTCGAGATCACGAGAAAAATAAGTCGTGATAACGACAAAACAACTTTTGTTATGTCGAGATCACGAGAAAAACAAGTCGTGATCACGAGAAAACAACTTTTATGTCATGATCACGAGAAAAATAAGTCATGATCATGAGAAAACAACTTGTGTTATGTCGAGATCACGAGAAAAATAAGTCGTGCTAACGACAAAACAACTTGTGTTATGTCGAGATCACGAGAAAAATAAGTCATGATCATGAGAAAACAACTTGTGTTATGTCGAGATCACGAGAAAATTAAGTCGTGACAACGACAAAACAACTTTTGTTATGTCGAGATCACGAGAAAAATAAGTCGTGATAACGACAAAACAACTTTTATGTCGAGATCACGAGAAAAATAAGTCGTGATCACGAGAAAACAACTTTTATGTCGAGATCACGAGAAAAATAAGTCGTGATCACGAGAAAACCACTTTTGTTATGTCGAGATCATGAGAAAAATAAGTCGTGACAACGACAAAACAACATTTGTTATGTCGAGATCACGAGAAAAATAAGTCGTGATCATGAGAAAACAACTTGTGTTATGTCGAGATCACGAGAAAAATAAGTCATGATCATGAGAAAACAACTTTTATGTCGAGATCACGAGAAAAATAAGTCGTGACAACGACAAAACAACTTTTGTTATGTCGAGATCACGAGAAAAATAAGTCGTGATAACGACAAAACAACTTTTGTTATGTCGAGATCACGAGAAAAATAAGTCGTGATCACGAGAAAACAACTTGTGTTATGTCGAGATCACGAGAAAAATAAGTCGTGATCACGAGAAAACAACTTTTGTTATGTCGAGATCACGAGAAAAATAAGTCGTGATCACGAGAAAACAACTTGTGTTATGTCGAGATCACGAGAAAAATAAGTCGTGATAACGACAAAACAACTTTTATGTCATGATCACGAGAAAAATAAGTCATGATCATGAGAAAACAACTTGTGTTATGTCGAGATCATGAGAAAAATAAGTCGTGATCACGAGAAAACAACTTTTATGTCATGATCACGAGAAAAATAAGTCATGATCATGAGAAAACCACTTTTGTTATGTCGAGATCACGAGAAAAATAAGTCGTGCTAACGACAAAACAACTTGTGTTATGTCGAGATCACGAGAAAAATAAGTCGTGATCATGAGAAAACAACTTGTGTTATGTCGAGATCACGAGAAAAATAAGTCATGATCATGAGAAAACAACTTTTATGTCGAGATCACGAGAAAAATAAGTCGTGACAACGACAAAACAACATTTGTTATGTCGAGATCACGAGAAAATTAAGTCGTGACAACGACAAAACAACTTTTGTTATGTCGAGATCACGAGAAAAATAAGTCATGATCATGAGAAAACAACTTTTATGTCGAGATCACGAGAAAAATAAGTCGTGACAACGACAAAACAACTTTTGTTATGTCGAGATCACGAGAAAAATAAGTCGTGATAACGACAAAACAACTTTTGTTATGTCGAGATCACGAGAAAAATAAGTCGTGATCACGAGAAAACAACTTGTGTTATGTCGAGATCACGAGAAAAATAAGTCGTGATAACGACAAAACAACTTTCATGTCGAGATCACGAGAAAAATAAGTTGTGATCACGAGAAAACAACTTTCATGTCGAGATCACGAGAAAAATAAGTCGTGATCACGAGAAAACCACTTTTGTTATGTCGAGATCATGAGAAAAATAAGTCGTGATAACGACAAAACAACTTTTGTTATGTCGAGATCACGAGAAAAACAAGTCGTGATCACGAGAAAACAACTTTTATGTCATGATCACGAGAAAAATAAGTCATGATCATGAGAAAACAACTTGTGTTATGTCGAGATCATGAGAAAAATAATTCGTGATCACGAGAAAACAACTTTTATGTCATGATCACGAGAAAAATAAGTCATGATCATGAGAAAACCACTTTTGTTATGTCGAGATCACGAGAAAAATAAGTCGTGCTAACGACAAAACAACTTGTGTTATGTCGAGATCACGAGAAAAATAAGTCGTGATCATGAGAAAACAACTTGTGTTATGTCGAGATCACGAGAAAAATAAGTCATGATCATGAGAAAACAACTTTTATGTCGAGATCACGAGAAAAATAAGTCGTGACAACGACAAAACAACATTTGTTATGTCGAGATCACGAGAAAAATAAGTCGTGATCATGAGAAAACAACTTGTGTTATGTCGAGATCACGAGAAAAATAAGTCATGATCATGAGAAAACAACTTTTATGTCGAGATCACGAGAAAAATAAGTCGTGACAACGACAAAACAACTTTTGTTATGTCGAGATCACGAGAAAAATAAGTCGTGATAACGACAAAACAACTTTTGTTATGTCGAGATCACGAGAAAAACAAGTCGTGATCACGAGAAAACAACTTTTATGTCATGATCACGAGAAAAATAAGTCATGATCATGAGAAAACAACTTGTGTTATGTCGAGATCACGAGAAAAATAAGTCGTGCTAACGACAAAACAACTTGTGTTATGTCGAGATCACGAGAAAAATAAGTCATGATCATGAGAAAACAACTTGTGTTATGTCGAGATCACGAGAAAAATAAGTCATGATCATGAGAAAACAACTTGTGTTATGTCGAGATCACGAGAAAATTAAGTCGTGACAACGACAAAACAACTTTTGTTATGTCGAGATCACGAGAAAAATAAGTCGTGATAACGACAAAACAACTTGTGTTGTCGAGATCACGAGAAAAATAAGTCATGATCATGAGAAAACAACTTTTATGTCGAGATCACGAGAAAAATAAGTCATGATCATGAGAAAACAACTTGTGCTATGTCGAGATCACGAGAAAATTAAGTCGTGACAACGACAAAACAACTTTTGTTATGTCGAGATCACGAGAAAAATAAGTCGTGATAACGACAAAACAACTTTTATGTCGAGATCACGAGAAAAATAAGTCGTGATCACGAGAAAACAACTTTTATGTCGAGATCACGAGAAAAATAAGTCGTGATCACGAGAAAACCACTTTTGTTATGTCGAGATCATGAGAAAAATAAGTCGTGACAACGACAAAACAACATTTGTTATGTCGAGATCACGAGAAAAATAAGTCGTGATCATGAGAAAACAACTTGTGTTATGTCGAGATCACGAGAAAAATAAGTCATGATCATGAGAAAACAACTTTTATGTCGAGATCACGAGAAAAATAAGTCGTGACAACGACAAAACAACTTTTGTTATGTCGAGATCACGAGAAAAATAAGTCGTGATAACGACAAAACAACTTTTGTTATGTCGAGATCACGAGAAAAATAAGTCGTGATCACGAGAAAACAACTTGTGTTATGTCGAGATCACGAGAAAAATAAGTCGTGATCACGAGAAAACAACTTTTGTTATGTCGAGATCACGAGAAAAATAAGTCGTGATCACGAGAAAACAACTTGTGTTATGTCGAGATCACGAGAAAAATAAGTCGTGATAACGACAAAACAACTTTTATGTCGAGATCACGAGAAAAATAAGTTGTGATCACGAGAAAACAACTTTTATGTCGAGATCACGAGAAAAATAAGTCGTGATCACGAGAAAACCACTTGTGTTATGTCGAGATCACGAGAAAAATAAGTCGTGATCACGAGAAAACCACTTTTGTTATGTCGAGATCATGAGAAAAATAAGTCGTGATAACGACAAAACAACTTTTGTTATGTCGAGATCACGAGAAAAACAAGTCGTGATCACGAGAAAACAACTTTTATGTCATGATCACGAGAAAAATAAGTCATGATCATGAGAAAACAACTTGTGTTATGTCGAGATCATGAGAAAAATAATTCGTGATCACGAGAAAACAACTTTTATGTCATGATCACGAGAAAAATAAGTCATGATCATGAGAAAACCACTTTTGTTATGTCGAGATCACGAGAAAAATAAGTCGTGCTAACGACAAAACAACTTGTGTTATGTCGAGATCACGAGAAAAATAAGTCGTGATCATGAGAAAACAACTTGTGTTATGTCGAGATCACGAGAAAAATAAGTCATGATCATGAGAAAACAACTTTTATGTCGAGATCACGAGAAAAATAAGTCGTGACAACGACAAAACAACTTTTGTTATGTCGAGATCACGAGAAAAATAAGTCGTGATAACGACAAAACAACTTTTGTTATGTCGAGATCACGAGAAAAATAAGTCGTGATCACGAGAAAACAACTTGTGTTATGTCGAGATCACGAGAAAAATAAGTCGTGATCACGAGAAAACAACTTTTGTTATGTCGAGATCACGAGAAAAATAAGTCGTGATCACGAGAAAACAACTTGTGTTATGTCGAGATCACGAGAAAAATAAGTCGTGATAACGACAAAACAACTTTTATGTCGAGATCACGAGAAAAATAAGTTGTGATCACGAGAAAACAACTTTTATGTCGAGATCACGAGAAAAATAAGTCGTGATCACGAGAAAACCACTTGTGTTATGTCGAGATCACGAGAAAAATAAGTCATGATCATGAGAAAACAACTTTTATGTCGAGATCACGAGAAAAATAAGTCGTGACAACGACAAAACAACATTTGTTATGTCGAGATCACGAGAAAAATAAGTCGTGATCATGAGAAAACAACTTGTGTTATGTCGAGATCACGAGAAAAATAAGTCATGATCATGAGAAAACAACTTTTATGTCGAGATCACGAGAAAAATAAGTCGTGACAACGACAAAACAACTTTTGTTATGTCGAGATCACGAGAAAAATAAGTCGTGATAACGACAAAACAACTTTTGTTATGTCGAGATCACGAGAAAAACAAGTCGTGATCACGAGAAAACAACTTTTATGTCATGATCACGAGAAAAATAAGTCATGATCATGAGAAAACAACTTGTGTTATGTCGAGATCACGAGAAAAATAAGTCGTGCTAACGACAAAACAACTTGTGTTATGTCGAGATCACGAGAAAAATAAGTCATGATCATGAGAAAACAACTTGTGTTATGTCGAGATCACGAGAAAATTAAGTCGTGACAACGACAAAACAACTTTTGTTATGTCGAGATCACGAGAAAAATAAGTCGTGATAACGACAAAACAACTTTTATGTCGAGATCACGAGAAAAATAAGTCGTGATCACGAGAAAACAACTTGTGTTATGTCGAGATCACGAGAAAAATAAGTCGTGATAACGACAAAACAACTTTTATGTCGAGATCACGAGAAAAATAAGTCGTGATCACGAGAAAACAACTTGTGTTATGTCGAGATCACGAGAAAAATAAGTCGTGATAACGACAAAACAACTTTTATGTCGAGATCACGAGAAAAATAAGTTGTGATCACGAGAAAACAACTTTCATGTCGAGATCACGAGAAAAATAAGTCGTGATCACGAGAAAACCACTTTTGTTATGTCGAGATCATGAGAAAAATAAGTCGTGATAACGACAAAACAACTTTTGTTATGTCGAGATCACGAGAAAAACAAGTCGTGATCACGAGAAAACAACTTTTATGTCATGATCACGAGAAAAATAAGTCATGATCATGAGAAAACAACTTGTGTTATGTCGAGATCATGAGAAAAATAATTCGTGATCACGAGAAAACAACTTTTATGTCATGATCACGAGAAAAATAAGTCATGATCATGAGAAAACCACTTTTGTTATGTCGAGATCACGAGAAAAATAAGTCGTGCTAACGACAAAACAACTTGTGTTATGTCGAGATCACGAGAAAAATAAGTCGTGATCATGAGAAAACAACTTGTGTTATGTCGAGATCACGAGAAAAATAAGTCATGATCATGAGAAAACAACTTTTATGTCGAGATCACGAGAAAAATAAGTCGTGACAACGACAAAACAACATTTGTTATGTCGAGATCACGAGAAAAATAAGTCGTGATCATGAGAAAACAACTTGTGTTATGTCGAGATCACGAGAAAAATAAGTCATGATCATGAGAAAACAACTTTTATGTCGAGATCACGAGAAAAATAAGTCGTGACAACGACAAAACAACTTTTGTTATGTCGAGATCACGAGAAAAATAAGTCGTGATAACGACAAAACAACTTTTGTTATGTCGAGATCACGAGAAAAACAAGTCGTGATCACGAGAAAACAACTTTTATGTCATGATCACGAGAAAAATAAGTCATGATCATGAGAAAACAACTTGTGTTATGTCGAGATCACGAGAAAAATAAGTCGTGCTAACGACAAAACAACTTGTGTTATGTCGAGATCAAGAGAAAAATAAGTCATGATCATGAGAAAACAACTTGTGTTATGTCGAGATCACGAGAAAATTAAGTCGTGACAACGACAAAACAACTTTTGTTATGTCGAGATCACGAGAAAAATAAGTCGTGATAACGACAAAACAACTTTTATGTCGAGATCACGAGAAAAATAAGTCGTGATCACGAGAAAACAACTTTTATGTCGAGATCACGAGAAAAATAAGTCGTGATCACGAGAAAACCACTTTTGTTATGTCGAGATCATGAGAAAAATAAGTCGTGACAACGACAAAACAACATTTGTTATGTCGAGATCACGAGAAAAATAAGTCGTGATCATGAGAAAACAACTTGTGTTATGTCGAGATCACGAGAAAAATAAGTCATGATCATGAGAAAACAACTTTTATGTCGAGATCACGAGAAAAATAAGTCGTGACAACGACAAAACAACTTTTGTTATGTCGAGATCACGAGAAAAATAAGTCGTGATAACGACAAAACAACTTTTGTTATGTCGAGATCACGAGAAAAATAAGTCGTGATCACGAGAAAACAACTTGTGTTATGTCGAGATCACGAGAAAAATAAGTCGTGATCACGAGAAAACAACTTTTGTTATGTCGAGATCACGAGAAAAATAAGTCGTGATAACGACAAAACAACTTTTGTTATGTCGAGATCACAAGAAAAATAAGTCATGATAACGACAAAACAACTTTTATGTCGAGATCACGAGAAAAATAAGTCGTGATCACGAGAAAACAACTTGTGTTATGTCGAGATCACGAGAAAATTAAGTCGTGATCATGACAAAACAACTTGTGTTATGTCGAGATCACGAGAAAAATAAGTTGTGCTAACGACAAAACAACTTTTATGTCGAGATCACGAGAAAAATAAGTCGTGATCACGACAAAACAACTTGTGTTATGTCGAGATCACGAGAAAAATAAATTGTGCTAACGACAAAACAACTTTTATGTCGAGATCACGAGAAAAATAAGTCGTGATCACGAGAAAACCACTTTTGTTATGTTGAGATCACGAGAAAAATAAGTCGTGATCACGAGAAAAATAAGTCGTGATCACGAGAAAACAACTTGTGTTATGTCGAGATCACGAGAAAAATAAGTCGTACTAACGACAAAACAACTTTTATGTCGAGATCACGAGAAAAATAAGTCGTGATCATGAGAAAACAACTTGTGTTATGTCGAGATCACGAGAAAATTAAGTCGTGACAACGACAAAACAACTTTTGTTATGTCGAGATCACGAGAAAAATAAGTCATGATCATGAGAAAACAACTTTTATGTCGAGATCACGAGAAAAATAAGTCGTGATAACGACAAAACAACTTTTGTTATGTCGAGATCACGAGAAAAACAAGTCGTGATCACGAGAAAACAACTTTTATGTCATGATCACGAGAAAAATAAGTCATGATCATGAGAAAACAACTTGTGTTATGTCGAGATCACGAGAAAAATAAGTCGTGCTAACGACAAAACAACTTGTGTTATGTCGAGATCACGAGAAAAATAAGTCATGATCATGAGAAAACAACTTGTGTTATGTCGAGATCACGAGAAAATTAAGTCGTGACAACGACAAAACAACTTTTGTTATGTCGAGATCACGAGAAAAATAAGTCGTGATAACGACAAAACAACTTTTATGTCGAGATCACGAGAAAAATAAGTCGTGATCACGAGAAAACAACTTGTGTTATGTCGAGATCACGAGAAAAATAAGTCGTGATAACGACAAAACAACTTTTATGTCGAGATCACGAGAAAAATAAGTCGTGATCACGAGAAAACAACTTGTGTTATGTCGAGATCACGAGAAAAATAAGTCGTGATAACGACAAAACAACTTTTATGTCGAGATCACGAGAAAAATAAGTTGTGATCACGAGAAAACCACTTTTGTTATGTCGAGATCATGAGAAAAATAAGTCGTGATCACGAGAAAACCACTTTTGTTATGTCGAGATCACGAGAAAAACAAGTCGTGATCACGAGAAAACAACTTTTATGTCATGATCACGAGAAAAATAAGTCATGATCATGAGAAAACAACTTGTGTTATGTCGAGATCACGAGAAAAATAAGTCGTGACAACGACAAAACAACTTTTGTTATGTCGAGATCACGAGAAAAATAAGTCGTGATAACGACAAAACAACTTTTGTTATGTCGAGATCACGAGAAAAATAAGTCGTGATCACGAGAAAACAACTTGTGTTATGTCGAGATCACGAGAAAAATAAGTCGTGATCACGAGAAAACCACTTTTGTTATGTCGAGATCATGAGAAAAATAAGTCGTGATAACGACAAAACAACTTTTGTTATGTCGAGATCACGAGAAAAACAAGTCGTGATCACGAGAAAACAACTTTTATGTCATGATCACGAGAAAAATAAGTCATGATCATGAGAAAACAACTTGTGTTATGTCGAGATCACGAGAAAAATAAGTCGTGACAACGACAAAACAACTTTTGTTATGTCGAGATCACGAGAAAAATAAGTCGTGATAACGACAAAACAACTTTTGTTATGTCGAGATCACGAGAAAAATAAGTCGTGATCACGAGAAAACAACTTGTGTTATGTCGAGATCACGAGAAAAATAAGTCGTGATCACGAGAAAACAACTTTTGTTATGTCGAGATCACGAGAAAAATAAGTCGTGATCACGAGAAAACAACTTGTGTTATGTCGAGATCACGAGAAAAATAAGTCGTGATAACGACAAAACAACTTTTATGTCGAGATCACGAGAAAAATAAGTTGTGATCACGAGAAAACAACTTTTATGTCGAGATCACGAGAAAAATAAGTCGTGATCACGAGAAAACCACTTGTGTTATGTCGAGATCACGAGAAAAATAAGTCATGATCATGAGAAAACAACTTTTATGTCGAGATCACGAGAAAAATAAGTCGTGACAACGACAAAACAACATTTGTTATGTCGAGATCACGAGAAAAATAAGTCGTGATCATGAGAAAACAACTTGTGTTATGTCGAGATCACGAGAAAAATAAGTCATGATCATGAGAAAACAACTTTTATGTCGAGATCACGAGAAAAATAAGTCGTGACAACGACAAAACAACTTTTGTTATGTCGAGATCACGAGAAAAATAAGTCGTGATAACGACAAAACAACTTTTGTTATGTCGAGATCACGAGAAAAACAAGTCGTGATCACGAGAAAACAACTTTTATGTCATGATCACGAGAAAAATAAGTCATGATCATGAGAAAACAACTTGTGTTATGTCGAGATCACGAGAAAAATAAGTCGTGCTAACGACAAAACAACTTGTGTTATGTCGAGATCACGAGAAAAATAAGTCATGATCATGAGAAAACAACTTGTGTTATGTCGAGATCACGAGAAAATTAAGTCGTGACAACGACAAAACAACTTTTGTTATGTCGAGATCACGAGAAAAATAAGTCGTGATAACGACAAAACAACTTTTATGTCGAGATCACGAGAAAAATAAGTCGTGATCACGAGAAAACAACTTGTGTTATGTCGAGATCACGAGAAAAATAAGTCGTGATAACGACAAAACAACTTTTATGTCGAGATCACGAGAAAAATAAGTCGTGATCACGAGAAAACAACTTGTGTTATGTCGAGATCACGAGAAAAATAAGTCGTGATAACGACAAAACAACTTTTATGTCGAGATCACGAGAAAAATAAGTTGTGATCACGAGAAAACAACTTTCATGTCGAGATCACGAGAAAAATAAGTCGTGATCACGAGAAAACCACTTTTGTTATGTCGAGATCATGAGAAAAATAAGTCGTGATAACGACAAAACAACTTTTGTTATGTCGAGATCACGAGAAAAACAAGTCGTGATCACGAGAAAACAACTTTTATGTCATGATCACGAGAAAAATAAGTCATGATCATGAGAAAACAACTTGTGTTATGTCGAGATCATGAGAAAAATAATTCGTGATCACGAGAAAACAACTTTTATGTCATGATCACGAGAAAAATAAGTCATGATCATGAGAAAACCACTTTTGTTATGTCGAGATCACGAGAAAAATAAGTCGTGCTAACGACAAAACAACTTGTGTTATGTCGAGATCACGAGAAAAATAAGTCGTGATCATGAGAAAACAACTTGTGTTATGTCGAGATCACGAGAAAAATAAGTCATGATCATGAGAAAACAACTTTTATGTCGAGATCACGAGAAAAATAAGTCGTGACAACGACAAAACAACATTTGTTATGTCGAGATCACGAGAAAAATAAGTCGTGATCATGAGAAAACAACTTGTGTTATGTCGAGATCACGAGAAAAATAAGTCATGATCATGAGAAAACAACTTTTATGTCGAGATCACGAGAAAAATAAGTCGTGACAACGACAAAACAACTTTTGTTATGTCGAGATCACGAGAAAAATAAGTCGTGATAACGACAAAACAACTTTTGTTATGTCGAGATCACGAGAAAAACAAGTCGTGATCACGAGAAAACAACTTTTATGTCATGATCACGAGAAAAATAAGTCATGATCATGAGAAAACAACTTGTGTTATGTCGAGATCACGAGAAAAATAAGTCGTGCTAACGACAAAACAACTTGTGTTATGTCGAGATCACGAGAAAAATAAGTCATGATCATGAGAAAACAACTTGTGTTATGTCGAGATCACGAGAAAATTAAGTCGTGACAACGACAAAACAACTTTTGTTATGTCGAGATCACGAGAAAAATAAGTCGTGATAACGACAAAACAACTTTTATGTCGAGATCACGAGAAAAATAAGTCGTGATCACGAGAAAACAACTTTTATGTCGAGATCACGAGAAAAATAAGTCGTGATCACGAGAAAACCACTTTTGTTATGTCGAGATCATGAGAAAAATAAGTCGTGACAACGACAAAACAACATTTGTTATGTCGAGATCACGAGAAAAATAAGTCGTGATCATGAGAAAACAACTTGTGTTATGTCGAGATCACGAGAAAAATAAGTCATGATCATGAGAAAACAACTTTTATGTCGAGATCACGAGAAAAATAAGTCGTGACAACGACAAAACAACTTTTGTTATGTCGAGATCACGAGAAAAATAAGTCGTGATAACGACAAAACAACTTTTGTTATGTCGAGATCACGAGAAAAATAAGTCGTGATCACGAGAAAACAACTTGTGTTATGTCGAGATCACGAGAAAAATAAGTCGTGATCACGAGAAAACAACTTTTGTTATGTCGAGATCACGAGAAAAATAAGTCGTGATAACGACAAAACAACTTTTGTTATGTCGAGATCACAAGAAAAATAAGTCATGATAACGACAAAACAACTTTTATGTCGAGATCACGAGAAAAATAAGTCGTGATCACGAGAAAACAACTTGTGTTATGTCGAGATCACGAGAAAATTAAGTCGTGATCATGACAAAACAACTTGTGTTATGTCGAGATCACGAGAAAAATAAGTTGTGCTAACGACAAAACAACTTTTATGTCGAGATCACGAGAAAAATAAGTCGTGATCACGACAAAACAACTTGTGTTATGTCGAGATCACGAGAAAAATAAATTGTGCTAACGACAAAACAACTTTTATGTCGAGATCACGAGAAAAATAAGTCGTGATCACGAGAAAACCACTTTTGTTATGTTGAGATCATGAGAAAAATAAGTCGTGATAATGACAAAACAATTTTTGTTATGTCGAGATCACGAGAAAAATAAGTCGTGATCACGAGAAAAATAAGTCGTGATCACGAGAAAACAACTTGTGTTATGTCGAGATCACGAGAAAAATAAGTCGTACTAACGACAAAACAACTTTTATGTCGAGATCACGAGAAAAATAAGTCGTGATCATGAGAAAACAACTTGTGTTATGTCGAGATCACGAGAAAATTAAGTCGTGACAACGACAAAACAACTTTTGTTATGTCGAGATCACGAGAAAAATAAGTCATGATCATGAGAAAACAACTTTTATGTCGAGATCACGAGAAAAATAAGTCGTGATAACGACAAAACAACTTTTGTTATGTCGAGATCACGAGAAAAACAAGTCGTGATCACGAGAAAACAACTTTTATGTCATGATCACGAGAAAAATAAGTCATGATCATGAGAAAACAACTTGTGTTATGTCGAGATCACGAGAAAAATAAGTCGTGCTAACGACAAAACAACTTGTGTTATGTCGAGATCACGAGAAAAATAAGTCATGATCATGAGAAAACAACTTGTGTTATGTCGAGATCACGAGAAAATTAAGTCGTGACAACGACAAAACAACTTTTGTTATGTCGAGATCACGAGAAAAATAAGTCGTGATAACGACAAAACAACTTTTATGTCGAGATCACGAGAAAAATAAGTCGTGATCACGAGAAAACAACTTGTGTTATGTCGAGATCACGAGAAAAATAAGTCGTGATAACGACAAAACAACTTTTATGTCGAGATCACGAGAAAAATAAGTCGTGATCACGAGAAAACAACTTGTGTTATGTCGAGATCACGAGAAAAATAAGTCGTGATAACGACAAAACAACTTTTATGTCGAGATCACGAGAAAAATAAGTTGTGATCACGAGAAAACAACTTTCATGTCGAGATCACGAGAAAAATAAGTCGTGATCACGAGAAAACCACTTTTGTTATGTCGAGATCATGAGAAAAATAAGTCGTGATAACGACAAAACAACTTTTGTTATGTCGAGATCACGAGAAAAACAAGTCGTGATCACGAGAAAACAACTTTTATGTCATGATCACGAGAAAAATAAGTCATGATCATGAGAAAACAACTTGTGTTATGTCGAGATCATGAGAAAAATAATTCGTGATCACGAGAAAACAACTTTTATGTCATGATCACGAGAAAAATAAGTCATGATCATGAGAAAACCACTTTTGTTATGTCGAGATCACGAGAAAAATAAGTCGTGATCATGAGAAAACAACTTGTGTTATGTCGAGATCACGAGAAAAATAAGTCATGATCATGAGAAAACAACTTTTATGTCGAGATCACGAGAAAAATAAGTCGTGACAACGACAAAACAACATTTGTTATGTCGAGATCACGAGAAAAATAAGTCGTGATCATGAGAAAACAACTTGTGTTATGTCGAGATCACGAGAAAAATAAGTCATGATCATGAGAAAACAACTTTTATGTCGAGATCACGAGAAAAATAAGTCGTGACAACGACAAAACAACTTTTGTTATGTCGAGATCACGAGAAAAATAAGTCGTGATAACGACAAAACAACTTTTGTTATGTCGAGATCACGAGAAAAACAAGTCGTGATCACGAGAAAACAACTTTTATGTCATGATCACGAGAAAAATAAGTCATGATCATGAGAAAACAACTTGTGTTATGTCGAGATCACGAGAAAAATAAGTCGTGCTAACGACAAAACAACTTGTGTTATGTCGAGATCACGAGAAAAATAAGTCATGATCATGAGAAAACAACTTGTGTTATGTCGAGATCACGAGAAAATTAAGTCGTGACAACGACAAAACAACTTTTGTTATGTCGAGATCACGAGAAAAATAAGTCGTGATCACGAGAAAACAACTTTTATGTCGAGATCACGAGAAAAATAAGTCGTGATCACGAGAAAACCACTTTTGTTATGTCGAGATCATGAGAAAAATAAGTCGTGACAACGACAAAACAACATTTGTTATGTCGAGATCACGAGAAAAATAAGTCGTGATCATGAGAAAACAACTTGTGTTATGTCGAGATCACGAGAAAAATAAGTCATGATCATGAGAAAACAACTTTTATGTCGAGATCACGAGAAAAATAAGTCGTGACAACGACAAAACAACTTTTGTTATGTCGAGATCACGAGAAAAATAAGTCGTGATAACGACAAAACAACTTTTGTTATGTCGAGATCACGAGAAAAATAAGTCGTGATCACGAGAAAACAACTTGTGTTATGTCGAGATCACGAGAAAAATAAGTCGTGATCACGAGAAAACAACTTTTGTTATGTCGAGATCACGAGAAAAATAAGTCGTGATAACGACAAAACAACTTTTGTTATGTCGAGATCACAAGAAAAATAAGTCATGATAACGACAAAACAACTTTTATGTCGAGATCACGAGAAAAATAAGTCGTGATCACGAGAAAACAACTTGTGTTATGTCGAGATCACGAGAAAATTAAGTCGTGATCATGACAAAACAACTTGTGTTATGTCGAGATCACGAGAAAAATAAGTTGTGCTAACGACAAAACAACTTTTATGTCGAGATCACGAGAAAAATAAGTCGTGATCACGACAAAACAACTTGTGTTATGTCGAGATCACGAGAAAAATAAATTGTGCTAACGACAAAACAACTTTTATGTCGAGATCACGAGAAAAATAAGTCGTGATCACGAGAAAACCACTTTTGTTATGTTGAGATCATGAGAAAAATAAGTCGTGATAATGACAAAACAATTTTTGTTATGTCGAGATCACGAGAAAAATAAGTCGTGATCACGAGAAAAATAAGTCGTGATCACGAGAAAACAACTTGTGTTATGTCGAGATCACGAGAAAAATAAGTCGTACTAACGACAAAACAACTTTTATGTCGAGATCACGAGAAAAATAAGTCGTGATCATGAGAAAACAACTTGTGTTATGTCGAGATCACGAGAAAATTAAGTCGTGACAACGACAAAACAACTTTTGTTATGTCGAGATCACGAGAAAAATAAGTCATGATCATGAGAAAACAACTTTTATGTCGAGATCACGAGAAAAATAAGTCGTGATAACGACAAAACAACTTTTGTTATGTCGAGATCACGAGAAAAATAAGTCGTGATCATGAGAAAACAACTTGTGTTATGTCGAGATCACGAGAAAAATAAGTCGTGATCATGACAAAACAACTTGTGTTATGTCGAGATCACGAGAAAAATAAGTCGTGATAACGACAAAACAACTTGTGTTATGTCGAGATCACGAGAAAAATAAGTCATGATCATGAGAAAACAACTTTTATGTCGAGATCACGAGAAAAATAAGTCGTGACAACGACAAAACAACTTTTGTTATGTCGAGATCACGAGAAAAATAAGTCGTGATAACGACAAAACAACTTTTGTTATGTCGAGATCACGAGAAAAATAAGTCGTGATCACGAGAAAACAACTTTTATGTCGAGATCACGAGAAAAATAAGTCGTGATAACGACAAAACAACTTTTGTTATGTCGAGATCACGAGAAAAATAAGTCGTGATCACGAGAAAATAACTTTTGTTATGTCGAGATCACGAGAAAAATAAGTCGTGACCACGAGAAAATGAGAAGGAAACAAATAATAATGCATGGCCGCTTAGAACTTCCGTATATCTACACTACCAGTCAAAAGTTTTTGAACAGTTAGATTTTGAATGTTTTTAAAGAAGTCTCTTCTGCTCACCAAGCCTGCATTTATGTGATCCTAAATACAGCAAAAGCAGTAATATTGTGAAATATTTTCACTACTTAAAATAACTGCTTTCTATTTGAATATATTTTAAAATGTAATTTATTTCTGTGATCAAAGCTGAATTTTCAGCATCATTACTCCAGTCTTCAGTGTCACATTCAGAAATTAATCTAATATGCTGATTTGCTGTTCAAGAAACAATTGTACATATTTACATATTATTATTATTATCAATATTTAAAACAGTTGAGTACTTTTTTTCTGGATTCTTTGATGAATAGTAAGATCTAAAGATCAGCGTTTATCTGAAATAAAAAGCTTTTGTAACATTATACACTATACCATTCAAAAGCTTGGAGTCAGTATAATTTTTGTTTTGTTTTTTTGGGGGGGAAAGAAATTGATACTTTTATTTAGCAAGGATGCTTTAAGACATTTTAAGACTTTTTAAGGACCCGCGGACACCCTGATTTCTGTCATGACCACTCTTGGAGGGATTGGCATGGTAACCAATGTTCCCTCAAATTTTTTTCCTGCTGAGCAAAACTTTTCTCTATTAGGTGGACATTTCAGCCACCTGAGCAAAAACATTCTTTATACCCTGTACAGTGCACACACAAAAAAGTGTGTAACTTTTAACTTTATGTAAAGGTGCCAATGAGACGTGAGGATCCATGTGCAAGCTTTTATTAAACAGAGACGTGGTCAAAACACAGGCAGGGTCAAACATCAGTTAACAGATATGTTGAGGACAAGACACAAGAGTATTCTGAGGGCATGCGTGGGTTGTCGATTGGCGAACAATATCCAAAGGGTTTAGACAAGAGTGGTAATCCAAGAACACGAGCAATAGTCCAAGCAGGGGCAAACAGAGTCCAAATGGAAAGACGAAGGGTTAATCCAGGAAACACGGGCAAGAATCAAAACACGAGAAAACAGGCAAGGCAAGACTATGACAACTAAGTGGGTTCCGTATCGCAGCTAAAACTGGGAGAGCAATAAACGCAGAACAATACTGGAACTAAACAGAAACACAGAATGGCTCGGTAAGGTAGCTAACACTAGGAGAGTGCTATACGCAGAACAATACTCAGCGATCTGAACAAGGAAGTCCATGGTTTATGTAGGGTGTGTGATTTTGTGATAGTTATCAGGTGTCAGCCTGTGATTAGTGAAATGGCTGCTGGGAAATGTAGTCCAGGGTAATGTGAAACAGTCTGTGTGGTGTGAAAGTCAATGTGATGGAGGAGTGACCTCTGGTGGCGAGCGAATGGAAGTCCATGGACCTGATTCATGACAATTTAATGTGCTATTTATATTTGATTTGACCCTTGATGTAACTAAATGATGTACATTTTAGGTTATCTGAGAAAACATTTTTTTTTTCAGTACAATACACTGCCATTCAAAAGTTTGGGATCAGTAATTTTTTTAAAGAAGTTTCTTAGGCTCATCAAGGCTTTATCTATCTGATAAAAAAAATACTGAATATTATTTCACAAAATAATATTGTGAAATATTATTGCAATTTAAAATAAAAGTTTTCTATTTTAATATACTTTAAAATATAATTTATTCCTGTGAAGCAAAGCTGTATTTACAGCATCATTATTCCAGTCTTCAGTGTCACATGATCCTTCAGAAATCATTCTGAAATGCTGATTTATAATCAATGTTGGAAAAAGTTGTGCTGCTTAATATTTTTTGGGACCTGTGATATTTTTCAGGATACTTTGAGAAATAAAAAGTTAAAAAGAACAGTGTTTATTCAAAATAGAAATGTTGTATTACAATATACACTACTATTCAAAAGTTTGGGGTGAGTACATTTTTCTTTATTATTTATTACTTTTTTAAATTAATACTTTTATTCAGGAAGGATGTGTTAAATTAATAAAAAGTGATAGTAAAGACTCATATTGTTAGAAAATATTTATATTTTTAATTAATGCTGTTCTTTTTAACTTTTTATTAGCCTAATCAAAGAATCAAAGAAAAAAGGTTCCAAAAGATATTAAGCAGCACAACAGTTTCAACACAGATAATAAATCAGAATATTTCTGAAGGATCATGTGACACTGAAGAGTGGAATAATGATGCTGAAAATCAGCTTTGCTTTACAGGAATACACTATATTTTAAAATATATTACAATAGAAAACCATTAGAAATTGCAATAGCCTGAGAGTTCACAATATAATTTTTTTTTCTCTGTATTTTGATCAAATAAATACAGCCTTGATGAGCATAAGTGACTCCATTAAAAAACAAGGTCAATTATTTATTAGGTTTATAATAATAGGCCTAACATAATATAATATAATGAAGCATTTAAACTGATAGAAGAGAATAGAAAACAAACTGAGAACTGAGATCTGTAAGTTAAATATAAAAAAATGTGAACGTGAATTACAGTTTGCACAATACTCCTGTGTGTGACTGTAAATGTCTCAGAGTTTTGTTACCGTTCTGTGCCTATCATCCGCTGTTTCCAGCACTTAATCAAGCCACTCTTCTTTAATACATGAGGACGTTTTATTTCACATGTCTTTGCGTTGGCTCTCGATTTGAGCTATTTCGTCCGCAACCATTGAAGTATTCGGTTTCTACCAGGGCTCTGAACCGGTTCAAGGAACGAAAACGAAAACCGGAAAAGAACAAAATTTTGACAGGAACAGAACCAGAAACGAAATCAAATTTTATAGTTCCGAACAGAATCAAAAAATTGAAATGGCCATTAACTGGTTAATAACGTTATTTTATCGTTCCATTTAATATTTGAAATTTGCTGTCAACCAATCACGAATTCAAGTAGTAGGCTATGCCCTATATTGCAAATGTGACGCTGACGCCTCCAACGAGTGAAATGCCCGCCCGCGCTCAGCTGTGAACTCGTCATAGGTAAGTCGCAATGTCAATGCACCGGTGTAGAGGTCTTCACGGGTCCATTTGGATCCAAAAACCCGAGGTCCGACCCGAGACCCGAGCGGGTTCGGGTCCAAAACTTCTACGAGTGCCTCGGACACGGGCCGGGTTCGGTATTAGCAGCCTCGTGTCTTGGGTAATTAAAATAAATGTGCTTTTCCCAAAAGGACCCGATAAGACCCGAATTCTTTTAAACTTTCCCGGATGTGTAGCCTACTTGTGCGTTCATGTTAAGTTCATTTTTGAGAAACGCACGTAAAAAAGGAACATATGTTTGTAACCTCAGAAATCCTTCTTATAGATATGAGATCCATCAGGAAAAATCCACTCACTTCATTACGCTGCGTGTCAATGCAAGGCTTTTCTTTCTTTTTGTGTGCAGAAGCCCTTCACCGGAGACGAGGTAAATAACGTTGCAGACAAAACTAGCAAATCCATGATTTATTAACCTATCGATTTAATTTTTATGAAAATATCAAGTTTATATTTCAAATCCACTGGTTACAATTGAAAGCCAAACTCAGAAATAACATGTAGCCATCAGCCAAAAATTAATAAATAAGATATAATAAATAAGGAAATAAACTGAATGAAAGTAATGGAGCAGAGGCCAAATCAGATGCACAGGTCAATGCCGTTTATGTTCTGGTCGGATTTTAGGACCCGAGAAGACCTCTACACCGGTGTCCTGACATTTTGTCCTACCCGTCAGATTGTCCTACCATGGCTTACAGCGCATGCGCACATCGATATTGCGTAATTTTTTTCATGCTGAACAACACGCCCATAATTTTTTACTACTCGCGCGTGGATTTCTTCATGTAAGGTAAGTTTTTGACTATTTCTGTTAGTTTTATTATACCAAGACAGCTAGCAGTAATGAGAACTGTTTAATGTCACATTACGTAGCCAGCTAGCACCAGGGATTATCTTTGTTAGCATTTTTCATTGAAAATTAAGGCTATGATTAGTTAGGCTATATGATAATCTGATTAGTGAACCATTTCATTTTTTTTTTATGTAAAATATACTTACTCTGTTATAGTTACACTTTCAAAAAAAAAAAAAAAAAGTTGACCTAACAAAAAAATTAAAAAATCAGAATCAGAATCAGCTTTATTTGCCAAGTGTGCGCAAACACACGAGGAATTTGTTGTGGTTTTTAAGAATAAGGCAACCTATCGCACTCAACTTGTTAAGTTAACTCAACTAGCAACCGACAACTTAAAAACTGAATAAAAGTCTACAGTCTACTGCATGTTAAAAGATCTATTAGAGCAACCAAACATTTTTTTTTTTTTTTAAGGTATGGAAGATAAGTGGGATCATACCCATCAGGGTATGATAAGGCCAAAAGGCAGAACCTTCGTCGATATGCACTCAAATTCAACCTAAAGGGTAGTTATTTTAACTTAAAATTTCAATCGTTTATTGTTACTACCTTGATCTTTCTTTTCCAACAATGGCAAACGCCCTTTTAGTGTACTTCAGTCACGTTTCTCTTTAATGTAGATGGAGAACTTTTTTATGGAAGTAGAAGAGTGATCAAAACTAAAGAGGAAGCTAGGATGATCTTTGAAGAATTACATTCCTCTCCGATTGGTGGGCACACTGGGATTGGTAAAACACATGCTGCCATCTGTGCCAGATTTTACTGGTATGGCATGTGTGTTGGCATTGAAAATTGGGTATGTGTTATTTTATGTAGTTATTTTAGTTTATGTGTCAGCACATATATGTGTGTATATGTATGTTTGTATGTATATATTTCTTTCTGATAGATACTGGAATGTGAACTATGTCAAAAAGTAGGAAAGCCTTTGACTGCTGTGCAGACCTTACAGTGCATTGAGGTAAATAAGTGCAGTATAGGGTCAAAGACAAAAAAGGGCTGGTTTTCAAGCATCAAAACGCGTATTTTGTCAATACATTAGAATGTGTCCTGTTAAATTAAATAGATGAAATAAAATTAATTATTTAATCAGAATCAGAATGAGCTTTATTGTCAGGTATGTTTACACATACGAGGAATTTGTTTTCGTGACAGAAGCTTCCACAGTGCAACAGAATGACAGCGACAGGACAAAAACACAGATAATAAAAGAATAAAGATAGAATAAGTTAACAGGGAATAACAATATTCAAATTGACAATTGTATGTACAGGTATATTACAATAAACAGTTTTTTAAATTATATTATATAACATGTATATACGTATAACAACATATAATAACATATTTTTTCTGTCATACATTTTCTATCATTTATTATTAAAAATAAATAATAAATATAGCTGCAAGCAGCGATTGCCGGGGTTCGAGCCATATGATTTTAGGGTCTAGGCCAATCTGTATGTAAAGCTGACAGGGAAACACATCAAAAATGGACAGTAGGCTCACAGACACACACACAGAAAAATAGAAATGAAATGGTTAAATACAACGTACAACGTAATAATCAGTGGGCATGCTTACATACACACACACACACACACTCTCTCTCACACACACTCTCTCTCTCTCTCTCTCACACACACACACACACACACACACATACACACACACACACACACACACACACACACAAACACACACAGAAAAATAGAAATGAAATGGTTAAACTATCATATTAATAATCAGTAAGCTTGCTTACACACACACACACACAGAGACACACTCATATACGGACATACATGCACACACATTTTGTTGCAGATATAGATATTTGAAATAAAGGTGACAATAATTTTTGCAATTCTTCTCTTTTTAAGAGTTTATATAGTCATTTTCAGGTTTCTCTGTGATCATAATATGGCAAAATTTTCAAAACTGACATATCTGTATGAACAAAATGGTTAACTTGAATTAAATGTGATTTTAAATGTTATAACAGTGATTTTATAACATCTCCATCAGAAGACCTTTGAACTGTACTGTTTTATTGTTTAATAAGCACATTAGTGGTCTTCCGCTGCCATCTAGTGGTTATAAATAGCAATTTCTCATACTACACTGTGTTTTAACCTTTATAACTATTATAGTGTTATTTTTTTTGCCCAATCGCTCTTTAATTTTTAATATTGTGAACATTTTACTGCAATTTGAGGTCATTTACTACAGAAATTCTGTGTTTTTGAAGCCTTTTTAACTTATATAGCGCCACCTATGGTCCAATCTCCATTCATCTCTGCATGCTTGTTAAGAATAATCAGATACATATTTTCACCAAGTTTCATAAAATTTTGAGTTTTCATTTAGGTTTTATAGGCATTTGGGGACATGTAGCCACGCCCCTTTTCTAAATGACCCCGTTATAGCTAACCAAAGGACAAAATTCAATTTTTTTTGATAATTATTGATCTAGAGAGTCCAGAGAATATTACTGCTGTGGTTTGATCGAGATTGAGCAAAAAATGTAGGACTAGTTCGCAATAGTAGGTTTTTCTCATATTTGTGAATATTTAATGAACAATTTGATTGACAGCATTAGTCCCAGAGGCAAAGTTGTTCATTATGAGGAGATCTATCAAATGATATGCATATTGTGTGTATGTGTGTATTTTGAACCACATTCTCATTTTGGTACCATTTTTTTGAGAGCCACCTCATAAATATGTACACGTGAAATATTGATTTGAGGTTATTTGCTATCTTACTTTTATATTATCATGATAAAATACAAGCGAGATGACAAAATAAATTAATTTCAAATCAAAAGCCCCTTTCACACAGTAATCCTGGCATATTACCAGAACAACTTTACCGGTAAATACACAAATGTGCTGTTCACACAAGCAACGGCTTTCTGTCTTTTTACCGGTGAGATAACATTCACACATCAGTTCCAAAGTACAGATAAACTCAGTGATGTCAATCATCCACCTGTGAAGAAGCACTTTAGTTGCTCTCTCTGTCTAATTTGACTTCATTTATTTGCCGTCTGAGTGCCAGGCATAAGCAGATGATCACACAGAACGAGTAAAAGTTACTACACACACAGAGCACATTACCGGTGATTTACTGGTAATGTTACTACTTCTCATACCAGTAAATTGCCAGAACTAATGTAGCAGTATTTTTGAAAAGGTCCTGTTCACACATGATCTCTTGACCGTAATTTACCAGTAAAGACTGTATGTGTGAAAGGGGATATAATTTCAATATTTAAATGTAACCCAAGGTAATGTTCATGTCTTTTTATGCATTACATGTGTGTTGTGTTGTGTGTAGCTTACACCTGTATTATGAGGACACCTGTTTTATGAGGACATCATAAGATGATGTTCTTGATGTTTGACTTGACTGAAGGATCTCAGTGTGTTTTGTTAGTTTGACAAAAGCCTGGTCTATTGTTTTTTTAACAGGGTCTTCACAGACTGTAGTCATGACAACGCGTTATTACGATTGATAAACTATTTTATGTTACAGTTACAATTGTATTTAAAACAAAAACAAGTTAAGACTGACAAGAATCCATCCTAACAATCTGTTACCAGAATGACAATCACTGTATAAATCTGTTAGCATCACACGCTAGCTGCTTTCTGACTGTAAACCAGCAGCGAAGAGCCTACAAGACATGCACAAACAAGCCAAACTGACGATTAAACAGCAGTTTATCTTACCTTTCATAAAATAGTTCCTTCAAACAGCTCCAAGTCAAAGATGTCTTCTCAGGTGCAGAGCTTCCATCCAGTCCAAACAGGAGATGACCGTGACGCATCACGTATGATGGATTAACGGGATTTTGAAATAATAATAATAATGGCATTATATATTTAAATAGTCATCTATGATACGCTAAGCAATGCACGCGGCAATTAGATTAACACACATCGATTTGAGAAATCCCGAAATGATGAGGACTTCCAGCAGTCAGCCAATCAACGGTCTGGATTCCATACACAAACATGAATATTAATGAGGAGGTGCGGTACCAAGACCCACCTACAGGGGCGCTGTCTCGATACTCAGATTTAACACAAAATCGGGTAAATGTGAACTATGGGGACTTATGGAGAAATTTTGAATTTGAGCTCCCCCTATGTGTAGAAAAACTTCTACATTGTCTGAATTATGAGGACACCGGCCCTGTCCTCATAATGCAAAATGTCCTCATAGTGTGGTGTGTATTCATATGAAATGTCCTCGTAAACCACAAAAACCAAAACACACACACACACACACAGAGAGAGAGAGACACACTCATATACGGACAAACATGCAGACATATTTTGTTGCAGATATAGATATTTGAAATAAATGACAGGTGACAATACTTTTTGGAAGTCTTTTCTTTTTAAGAGTTTATATAGTCATATTCAGGTTTCTCTGTGATCATAATATGACAAAATTGTAAAAACCTACACATCTGTATGAACAACATGGTACACCTGAATTAAATGTGATTTTAAATGTTATAACAGTGATTTTATAACATCTCCATCAGAAGACCCATGGACTGTACTGTTTCAGTGTTTAATAAGCCCATTAGTGGTCTTCCGCTGCCATCTAGTGGTTATAAATAGCAATTTTTCATACAACACTGTGTTTTTGACATGTCTTACCATTATAGTGTTATTTTTTGCCCAATTTCTCTTAAATTATCAAAAAAAAAAGATAATTATTGACCTCGAGAGTCTAGAGAACAGTACTACACTGATTTGATTGATTTTGAGTTAAAAACTGAAGGCTAGTTGACAAAAGCATGTTTTTTAAATAATCTCAAATACTTAAAGAACAGTTTGATTGACAGCAGTGATCCAGAATTGCAAAATCAGCAAAGTTGATCAGAATTGGATAAGTTGGTGTATAAGTGAATATTATGAGCGATTTATTGCAATTTGAGGTCATTTAATATAGAAATACTGTGTTTTTGAGGCCTTTTTAACCGTTATAGCGCCAAATATGGTCCAATCTCCATGAAACGTTGTATACTTGTTAAGAGTCATGTGTCACATGTTTTCACCAAGTTTCGTAAAGTTTTGAGATTTCGTTTAGGTTTCATAGGCTTATGGTTATGTGTGCCCAAGCCTCCTTTATAAATGAGCCAATTATAGCTAACCAAAGGACAAAATTCAACATTTTTTCGATAATTATTCATCTAGAGAGTCTATAGAATATTACTGCAGTGGTTTGATCGAGATTGAGCAAAAAACCTAGGACTAGTTCGCAAAAGTAGGTTTTTAACATATTTGAGAATATTTAATGAACGATTTAATTGACAGCATTACTCCCAGAGACAAAGTTGTTCAGAATGAGGAGATCTATCATAAGATATGAAGATCATGTGTTTGTGTGAATATATGAACATGTTCTAAAATTTGAAGTCATTTTATACAGAAATATTGTGTTTTTGAGGCCTTTCTAACTGTTATAGCGCCACCTATGGTCCGATCTCCATGAAACTTTGGATGCTTGTTAAGAGTCATGTGACACATGTTTTCACCAAGTGTCGTAAAGTTTTGAGTTTTCATTTAGGTTTCATAGGCTTATGGTTATATGTGGCCACGCCTCCTTTTTAAATGACCCCGTTATAGCTAACCAAAGGACAAAATTCAAAATTTTTTCGATAATAATTTATCTAGAGAGTCCAGAGAATATTACTGCAGTGATTTGATCGAGATTGAGCGAAAAACCAGGGACTAGTTCGCAAAAGTAGGTTTTTAACATATTTGTGAATATTTAATGAACGATTTGATTGACAGCATTAGTCCCAGAGGCAAAGTTGTTCATTATGAGGAGATCTATCATATGATATGCATATTGTGTGAATGTGTGAAACACCACGTGATTACAGAGCCAAAAAATGTCGTTAGCGCCAACTAGTGGCCGATTTCTTTCAAAATTCTTACAGACCTTTAGGGCCATGAGTCGAACATGCCTACCAAGTTTCGTTCCGATCGACCTACGTTAACCATGTCAAATTGGTGCTTAAACTTGTTTGGCCAATGGCGGCCATGTTTTTTTAGATACGCGAATGTCCTCATAATCGATTGTGCCCCTTTGGACCAAGATGCTGCATACCAATTTTGAAGTCGATCGGACCAACGGTTGCCTAGTTATAGCCATTTATAGGTTTTTTCTGTCTTATAGCGACCCCAAGTGGCAGAGCTACGCAATTTTTTTTATTTGACCAAAGATTGAGCTCTTACACATGTGTACCGAGTTTGGTGATGATATCTCATTTCGTTCAAGAGTTATACTTCGAATAACATTTGGCTAACGTTAGCATAGACGCTAATTGACGTACAGTTTCGCTCGAAAATCGAAATTTCAACTTTTTTTTGATAATTATTGATATTCAGTGTCCAGAGAGTATTTCTGCAGTGGTTTGGTTCCGATCGGGTGAAAAACCTAGGACTAGTTCGCAAAAGTAGGTTTCAGATATAGGTCAATTTTGCAGAAAAACCGTGCGTCGTAGAGAAAATCCGTCAGAATCCAGTTTTCTTTGGTCTGAACCAAGCATCGCAACGATGTAAAGTTTTTGAGTCTACGACAAACGGTTTACGAGCTATGGCCAAAAACGTCTGAAAATTTAGTTTTTTGCGCTGTAGCGCCACCTATGAGCCGATTGGGCTGAGACTTTGATAGGTTCTCCCCAAATTGAGCTCTACGATCTGACCGAGTTTCAAGTCTCGAGGTTCTACGGTTTGGGCTGCCCGATCAGTTTTAGGGCAGAATAATAATAATAATAAATATAGCTGCAAGCAGCGATTACCGGGGTTCGAGCCTTAAGGGGGTAACATTTTTGAGTCTAGGCCAACCTGGATGTATAGCTGACACTCAAACACATTGAAAATGGACAATAGGCTCACAGACACAGACACACACACATAGAAATGAAATGGTTAAACTATCATATTAATAATCATTAAGCTTGCTTACACACACACACACACACACACACAGACAAAGACATAGAAATGAAATGGTTAAACTATCATATTAATAATCATTAAGCTTGCTTACACACACACACACACACACACACACAGAGACACACTCATATACGGACATACATGCACACATATTTTGTTGCAGATATAGATATTAGAAATAAATGACAGGTGACAATACTTTTTGCAAGTCTTTTCTTTTTAAGAGTTTATATAGTCATTTTCAGGTTTCTCTGTGATCATAATATGACAAAATTGTAAAAACCTACACATCTGTATGAACAACATGGTGAACCTGAATTAAATGTGATTTTAAATGTTATAACAGTGATTTTATAACATCTCCATCAGAAGACCCATGGACTGTACTGTTTTATTGTTTAATAAGCCCATTAGTGGTCTTCCGCTGCCATCTAGTGGTTATAAATAGCAATTTCTCATACTACACTGTTTTTTAAACTTTATAACTATTATAGTGTTATGTTTTTGCCCAATCTCTCTTTAATTTTTAATATTATGAACATTTTACTGCAATTTGAGGTCATTTACTACAGAAATTCTGTGTTTTTGAAGCCTTTTTAACTGTTATAGCGCCACCTATTGTCCGATCTCCATGAAACTTTGCATGCCTTTTAAGAGTCATCTGACACATGTTTTCACCATGTTTCGTTAAGTTTTGAGTTGTCCTTTAGGTTTCATAGGCTTATGGTTATATGTGGCCACGCCTCCTTTATAAATGACCCCGTTATAGCTAACCAAAGGACAAAATTCAACATTTTTTCGATAATAATTGATCTAGAGAGTCCAGAGAATATTACTGCAGTGGTTTGATCGAGATTGAGCAAAAAACCAGGGACTAGTTCGCAAAAATAGGTTTTTGACATATTTGTTAATAATTAATGAACGATTTGATTGAGAGCAATGGTTCTTGAGGCAAAGTTGTTCAGAATTATAAGATCTATCGTATGATATTAAGGTATGGTGTATAAGTGAATATTATGAATGATTTAATGCAATTTGAGGTCATTTAATATAGAAATACTGTGTTTTTGAGGCCTTTTTAACTGTTATAGCGCCAACTATGCTCCAATCTCCATGAAACTTTGTATGCTTGTTAAGAGTCATGTGTCACATGTTTTCACCAAGTTTCGTAAAGTTTTGATTTTCGTTTAGGTTTCAAAGGCTTATGGTTATGTGTGGCCAAGCCTCCTTTATAAATGAGCCAATTATAGCTAACCAAAGAACAAAATTCAACATTTTTTCGATAATTATTCATCTAGAGAGTCTATAGAATATTACTGCAGTGGTTTGATCGAGATTGAGTAAAAAACCTAGGACTAATTCGCAAAAGTAGGTTTTTAACATATTTGAGAATATTTAATGAACGATTTGATTGACCGCATTAGTCCCAGAGGCAAAGTTGTTCAGAATGAGGAGATCTATCATAAGATATGAAGATCATGTGTTTGTGTGAATATATGAACATGTTCTACAATCTGAGGTCATTTTATACAGAAATATTGTGTTTTTGAGGCCTTTCTAACTGTTATAGCGCCACCTAAGGTCCGATCTCCATGAAACTTTGTATGCTTGTTAAGAGTCATGTGTCACATGTTCTCACCAAGTTTCGTAAAGTTTTGAGTTTTCGTTTAGGTTTCATAGGCTTATGGTTATATGTGGCCACGCCTCCTTTTTAAATGAACCGTTATAGCTAACCAAAGGACAAAATTCAACATTTTTTCGATAATAATTGATCTAGAGAGTCCAGAGAATATTACTGCAGTGATTTGATCGAGATTGAGCGA
>CM041794.1:79018191-79025691 GCA_023376895.1 Aspiorhynchus laticeps | reverse complement strand
TTGACGTACTGTTTCGTGCGAAAATCGAAATTTCTACTTTTTTTCGATAATAATTGATATTCAGTGTCCATAGAGTATTTCTGCAGTGGTTTGGTTCTGAACGGGCGAAAAACCTAGGACTAGTTCGTCAAAGTAGGTTTGGGATATAGGTCAATTTTGCGGAAAAACCGTGCGTCGTAGAGAAAATCTGTCACAATCCAGTTTTCTTTGTTCTGAACCAAGGATCGCAACGATGTAAAGTTTTTGAGTCTACGACAAACCGTGTACGAGCTATGGCCAAAAACGTCTGAAAATTTAGCTTTTTGCGCTGTAGCGCCACCGTTAGGCCGATTTAGCCGATTCTTTGTATCTGAGTAGCGAGCAAGACTACTACCTTCTGACCGAGTTTCAGCTCTCGAGGTTCTACGGTTTGTTCTGCCCGTTGCGTTTTACGGCGGAATAATAATAATAATAATAATAATAAATATAGCTGCAAGCAGCAATTACCGGGGTTCGAGGTTTAAGGTGGTAAAACTTCAGGGTCTAGACCAACCTGGATGTATAGCTGACACTTACATTGAAAATGGACAATAGGCTCACAGACACACACACACACACACACACACACACACAGACACAGACACACACACACACACACACACAGACACAGACACAGACACACACATAGAAATTAAATGGTTAAACTATCATATTAATAATCATTAAGCTTGCTTACACACACACACACACACACACACACACAGAGACACACTCATATACGTACATACATGCACACATATTTTGTTGCAGATATAGATATTTGAAATAAATGACAGGTGACAATACTTTTTGCAAGTCTTCTCTTTTTAAGAGTTTATATAGTCATTTTCAGGTTTCTCTGTGATCATATGACAAAATTGTAAAAACCTACACATCTGTATGAAAAACATGGTGAACCTGAATTAAATGTGATTTTAAATGTTATAACAGTGATTTTATAACATCTCCATCAGAAACCCATGGACTGTACTGGTTTAGTGTTTAATAAGCCCATTAGTGGTCTTCCGCTGCCATCTAGTGGTTATAAATAGCAATTTCTCATACAACACTGTGTTTTTGACATTTATTACCATTATAGTTTTATTTTTTTTCCCAATCTCTAAAAAAACCCCTATAATTATTGACCTAGAGAGTCTAGAGAACAGTACTGCACTGATTTGATTGATTTTGAGTTAAAAACTGAAGGCTAGTTGACAAAAGCATGTTTTTTAAATCATCTCAAATACTTAAAGAACAGTTTGATTGACAGCGGTGATCCTAGAGGCAAAGTTGATCAGAATTATAAGATTCATCGTATGATATTAAGATATGGTGTATAAGTGAATATTATGAACAATTTATTGCAATTTGAGAACATTTAATATAGAAATACTGTGTTTTTGAGGCCTTTTTAACTGTTATAGCGCCATCTATGGTCCAATCTCCATGAAACTTTGCATGCTTGTTAAGAGTCATCTGACACATGTTTTCACCATGTTTTGTAACATTTTGAGATTTCGTTTAGGTTTCATAAGCTTTTGGGTATATGTGGCAATGCCCCTTTCCTAAATGACCCGTTATAGCTAACCAAAGGACAAAATTCAAATTTTTTCGATAATTATTGATCTAGAGAGTCCAGAGAATATTACTGCAGTAGTTTGATCGAGATTGAGCAAAAAACCAGGGACTAGTTTGCAAAACTAGGTTTTTAACATATATGAGAATATTTAATGAACGATTTGATTGACAGCATTACTCCCAGAGGCAAAGTTGTTCAGAATGAGGAGATCTATCATATGATATGAAGATCATGTGTTTGTGTGAATATATGAACATGTTCTACAATCTGAGGTCATTTTATACAGAAATACTGTTTTTGAAGGCCTTTTTAACTGTTATAGCGCCACCTATGGTCCGATCTCCATGAAACTTTGTATGCTTGTTAAGAGTCGTGTGTCACATGTTTTCACCAAGTTTCGTAAAGTTTTGAGTTTTCGTTTAGGTTTCATAGGCTTATGGTTATATGTAGCCACACCTCCTTTTTAAATGACCCCGTTATAGCTAACCAAAGGACAAAATTCAACATTTTTTCGATAATAATTGATCTAGAGAGTCCAGAGAATATTACTGCAGTGGTTTGATCGAGATTGAGTAAAAAACCAGAGACTAGTTCGCAAAAGTAGGTTTTTGACATATTTGTGAATAATTAATGAACGATTTGATTTACAGCAATGGTTCTTGAGGCAAAGTTGTTCACAATCAGGAGATCTATCAAATGATATGCATATTGTGTGTATGTGTGAAACACCACGTGATTACAGAGCCAAAAAACTCGTTAGCGCCACTAGTGGCCGATTTCTTTCAAAATTCTTACAGACCTTTAGGGCCATGAGTCGAACATGCCCACCGAGTTTCGTTCCGATCAAACTCCGTTAACCTTGTCAAATTGGTGCTTAAACTTGTTTG
Organism: Aspiorhynchus laticeps; assembly: GCA_023376895.1. Lineage (NCBI taxonomy): Eukaryota > Metazoa > Chordata > Actinopteri > Cypriniformes > Cyprinidae > Aspiorhynchus > Aspiorhynchus laticeps. The sequence goes on along the minus strand of CM041794.1, from coordinate 79,023,207 downwards.
GCCAATGGCGGCCATGTTTTTGAGATACGCGAATGTCCTCATTATCGATTGTGCCCCTATGGACCAAGATGCTGCATACCAATTTTGAAGTCGATCGGACCAACGGTTGCCTAGTTATAGCCATTTATATGTTTTTTCTGTCTTATAGCGCCCCCAAGAGGCAGAGCTGCGCACTTTTTTTATTTGACCAAAGATTGAGCTCATACACATGTGTACCGAGTTTGGTGATGATGTCTCATTCCGTTCAAGAGTTATACTTCAAGCAACATTTGGCTAACGTTAGCATAGACGCTAATTGGCCTACTGTTTCGCGCAAAAATCGAAATTTCTACTTTTTTTCGATAATTATTGATATTCAGTGTCCAGAGAGTGTTTCTGCAGTGGTTTGGTTCTGAACGGGCAAAAAACCTAGGACTAGTTCGTCAAAGTAGGTTTGGGATATAGGTCAATTTTGCGGAAAAACCGTGCGTCGTAGAGAAAATCTGTCAGAATCCAGTTTTCTTTGTTCTGAACCAAGGATCGCAACGATGTAAAGTTTTTGAGTCTACGACAAACCGTGTACGAGCTATGGCCAAAAACGTCTGAAAATTTAGCTTTTTGCGCTGTAGCGCCACCTATGAGCCGATTTGGCCGATTCTTTGTATCTGAGTAGCGAGCAAGACTACTACCTTCTGACCGAGTTTCAGCTCTCTAGCCCTTACGGTTTAGGCTGCACGATGCGTTTTACGGCGGAATAATAATAATAATAATAATAATAATAATAATAAAAATCCTAACAAATACAATAGGGTTTCAGCACTACGTGCTCGAACCCCTAAAAATCTGAGCAAATACAATAGGGTTTCAGCACTACGTGCTCGAACCCCTAAATATAGCTGCAAGCAGCAATTACCGGGGTTCGAGCCTTAAGGGGGTAACATTTTATGGTCTAGGCCAACCTGGATGTATAGCTGACAGTGAAACACATCGAAAATGGACAGTAGGCTCACAGACACACAGACAAACACACAGAGAAAAATAGAAATGAAATGGTTAAACTATCATATTAATAATCAGTAAGCATGCTTACACACACACACATATACACACACACACACACACACATACAGAGACACACACACACACTCATTTTGTTGCAGATATAGATATTTGAAATAAAGGTGACAATATTTTTTGCAATTCTTCTCCTTTTAAGAGTTTATATAGTCATCTTCAGGTTTCTCTGTGATCATAATATGGCAAAATTGTTAAAACCTACACATCTGTATGAACAACATGGTTAACTTGAATTAAATGTGATTTTAAATGTTATAACAGTGATTTTATAACATCTCCATCAGAAGACCCATGGACTGTACTGTTTTATTGTTTAATAAGCCCATTAGTGGTCTTTCGCTGCTATCTAGTGGTTATAAATAGGAAATTTCTCATACTACACTGTGTTTTAACCTTTATAATATTATAGTGTTATTTTTTTGCCCAATCTCTCTTTAATTTTAATATTATGAACATATATCCAATTTGAGGTCATTTACTACAGAAATTCTGTGTTTTTGAAGCCTTTATAACTTTTATAGCGCCCTATGGTCCAATCTCCATGAATCTCTGCATGCTTGTTAAGAATAATCAGATACATGTTTTCACCAAGTTTCATAAAGTTTTGAGTTTTAATTTAGGTTTTATAGGCTTATGGTTATATGTGGCCACGCCCCTTTATAAATGAGCCAATTATAGCTAACCAAAGGACAAAATTCAACATTTTTTCGATGATTATTGATCTAGAGAGTCCAGAGATTATAACTGCAGTGTTTTGATCGAGATTGAGTAAAAAACCAGAGACTAGTTTGCAAAAGTAGGTTTTTCACATATTTGAGAATATTTAATGAACGATTTAATTGATAGAATTAGTCCCAGAGGCAAAGTTGTTCAGAATGAGGAGATCTATCATATGATATGAAGATCTAGTGTATGTGTGAATATATGAACATGTTCTAAAATTTAAGGACATTTTCTATACTAATTTTGTGTTTTCGATGTCTTTTTACCTGTTATAGCGCCACCTATGGTCCGATCTCCATGAAACTTTGTATGCTTGTTAAGAGTCATGTGTCACATGTTTTCACCAAGTTTCGTAAAGTTTTGAGTTTTCGTTTACGTTTCATAGGCTTATGGTTATATGTGGCCACGCCTCCTTTTAAATGAGCCAGGTTATAGCTAACCAAAGGACAAAATTCAACATTTTCTCGATAATAATTGATCTAGAGAGTCCAGAGAATATTACTGCAGTGGTTTGATCGAGATTGAGTAGAAAACCAGAGACTAGTTCGCAAAAGTAGGTTTTTCACATAATTGTGAATAATTAATGAACGATTTGATTGACAGCAATGGTTCTTGAGGCAAAGTTGTTCATTATGAGGAGATCTATCAAATTATATGCATATTGTGTGTATGTGTGAAACACCATGTGATTACAGAGCCAAAAAATGTCGTTAGCGCCAACTAGTGGCCGATTTCTTTCAAAATTCTTTACAGCCCTTTAGGGCCATGAGTCGTACATGCCCACCGAGTTTCGTTCCGATCGACCTCCGTTAACCTTGCTTTATAGGTGCTTAAAATTGTTTGGCCAATGGCGGCCATGTTTTTTGAGATACGTGAATGTCCTCATAGACGATTGTGCCCCTTTGGACCAAGACGCTGCATACCAATTTTGAAGTCGATCGGACCAACGGTTGCCTAGTTAAAGCCATTTTTTGAGTCTAGGCCAACCTGGATGTATAGCTGACACTTAATCACATTGAAAATGGACAGTAGGCTGACAGACACACACACACACAGAAAAAAAATAGATGAAATGGTTAAACTATCATATTAATAATCAGTAAGCATGCTTACACACACACACACACACACACACACACACACACACATACACACACACACACACAGACACAGACACAGACATGTTGGTTTTTGTGGTTTACGGGGACTCTCCATAGGCGTAATGGTTTTTATACTGATCAAACTGTGTGTGCTATTGCCCTACACCTACCCTACACCTAAACTTAGCCCTCACAGGAGACTGTGTGCAGTTTTAGATTTCCAAAAAAACACCATTTAGTATGTTTTTTAAGCCTTTTGAATTACGGGGACATAGGCAGTGTCCTCATAAAACACCTTCAAATTGTAATACCTCTGTCATACCCATGTTATTAAACAAATTTGTGTCCTCATAAACCACATAAACCCGCACACACACACACACACAGAGAGAGACACACTCATATACGGACATACATGCACACATATTTTGTTGCAGATATAGATATTTGAAATAAATGACAGGTGACAATACTTTTTGCAAGTCTTTTCTTTTTAAGAGGTTATATAGTCATTTTCAGGTTTCTCTGTGATCATAATATGACAAAGTTGTAAAAACCTACACATCTGTATGAACAACATGGTAAACTTGAATTAAATGTGATTTTAAATGTTATAACAGTGATTTATAACATTTCCATCAGAAAACCCATGGACTGTACTGTTTATTGTTTAATAAGCCCATTAGTGGTCTTCCGCTGCCATCTAGGTGGTTATAAATAGCAATTTCTCATACAACACTGTGTTTTTGACATTTATTACCATTATAGTGCTATTTTTTGCCCAATCTCTCTTAAATTATCAAAAAAATATATATAATTATTGACCTCGAGAGTCTAGAGAACAGTACTGCACTGATTTGATATGTGATGGATTCTATGGTGGGATGTTAAATCCTATTGGAAAAATGCCAAAAACACTACAAAAATACATTTTGTAATGGTTTTACTGGGAAAAGCTAATGGTTTATAATGGTATTATAATGGAAACCATTGGAATTTCTGTGATGGTTTCTATTGGGCTTCTATTGTTTTTTTAGCAGGGTCTTACACAGACTGTAGTCATGACAATGCCTTATTACCATTGCTAGACTATTTTATGTTACAGTTAACAATTGTATTTAAAAACAAAAACAAGTTAAAACTGACAAGAATCCATCCTAACAATCTGTTACCAGAATGACAATCACTGTATAAATCTGTTAGCGCTGTTAGCATCACATGCTAGCTGCTTTCTGACTGTAAACAGCAGCAAAGAGCCTACAAGACATGCACAAACAAGCCAAACTGACGATTAAACAGCAGTTTAACTTACCTTCATAAAATAGTTCCTTCAAACAGCTCCAAGTCAAGATGTCTTCTCAGGTGCAGAGCTTCCATCCAGTCCAAACAGGAGATGATCGTGACGCATCACGTGTGATGGATTAACGGGATTTTGAAATAATAATAATAAATAATAATGGCATTATGTATTTAAATAGTCATCTATGACACGCTAAGCAATGCTCGTGGCAATTAGATTAACACACATCGATTTGAGAAATCCCGAAATGGATGAGGACTTCCAGCTGTCAGCCAATCAACGGTCTGGATTCCATACACAAACATGAATATCAATGAGGAGGTGCAGTACCACGACCCACCTACAGGCGCTGTCTCGATACTCAGATTGAACACAAAATCAGGTAAATGTGAACTATGGGGATTTATGGAGAAATTTTGAATTTGAGCTCCCCTTATGTGTAGAAACACTTCTACGTTGTCTGAATTATGAAAACACCGGCCCTGTCCTCATAGTGTGGTGTGTATTCATATGAAATGTCCTCGTAAACCACAAAAACCAACACACACTTGCGCACACGCACACGCACGCACGCACGCACGCACGCACGCACGCACACACGCACGCACGCACGCACGCACACACACACGCACAGAGAGAGAGAGAGATATACGGACATACATGCACACATATTTTGTTGCAGATATAGATATTTGAAATAAATGACAGGTGACAATACTTTTTGCAAGTCTTTTCTTTTTAAGAGGCTATATGTCATTTTCAGGTTTCTCTGTGATCATAATATGACAAAATTGTAAAAACCTACACATCTGTATGAACAACATGGTAAACTTGATA
>CM041794.1:78987013-79018091 GCA_023376895.1 Aspiorhynchus laticeps | reverse complement strand
TATAGAAACACTGTGTTTTTGAGCCTTTTTAACTGTTATAGCGCCCATCTATGCTCCAATCTTCATGAAACGTTGTATGCTTGTTAAAGTCATGTGTCACATGTTTTCACCATGTTTTGTAACGTTTTGAGATTTTGTTTAGGTTTTAAAAGCTTTGGGTATATGTGGCCATGACCTTTCTTAAATTAACCCCGTTATAGCTAACCAAAGGACAAAATTCAACAATTTTTTGATCATTATTGATCTAGAGAGTCCAGAGAATATTACTGCAGTGGTTTGATCGAGATTGAGTAAAAAACCAGAGACTAGTTCGCAAAAGTAGGTTTTTGACATATTTGAGAATATTTAATGAATGATTTAATTGATAGAATTAGTCCCAGAGGCAAAGTTGTTCAGAATGAGGAGATCTATCATATGATATGAAGATCTAGTGTATGTGTGAATATATGAACATTATCTACAATTTAAAGTCATTTTATACAGAAATATTGTGTTTTTGAGGCCTTCCTAACTGTTATAGCACCACCTGTGGTCCGATCTCCATGAAACTTTGTATGCTTGTTAAGAGTCGTGTGTCACATGTTTTCACCAAGTTTCGTAAAGTTTCTGAGTTTTCGTTTAGGTTTCATAGGCTTATGGTTATATGTGGCCACGCCTCCTTTTAAATGACCCCTTTATAGCTAACCAAAGACAAAATTCAACATTTTTCGATAATAATTGATCTAGAGAGTCCAGAGAATATTACTGCAGTGGTTTGATCGAGATTGAGCAAAAAACAGAGACTAGTTCGCAAAAGTAGGTTTTTTGACATATTTCTGAATATTTAATGAACGATTTGATTGACAGCAATGGTTCTTGAGGCAAAGTTGTTTATTATGAGGAGATCTATCAAAATGATATGCATATTGTGGTGTATGGGTGAAACACCACGTGATTACAGAGCCAAAAAACTCGTTAGCGCCAACTAGTGGCCGATTTCTTTCAAAATTCTTACAGACCTTTAGGGCCATGAGTCGAACACATGCCCACCGAGTTTCGTTCCGATCAAACTCCGATAACCTTGTCAAATTGGTGCTTAAACTGTTTGGCCAATGGCGGCCATGTTTTTTAAGATACGCGAATGTCCTCATAATCGATTGTGCCCCTATGGACCAAGATGCTGCATACCAATTTTGAAGTTGATCGACCAACGTTGCCTAGTTATAGCCATTTATATGTTTTTTCTGTCTTATAGCGCCCCCAAAGGCAGAGCTGCGCATACTTTTTTTTATTTGACCAAAGATTGAGCTCATACACATGTGTACCGAGTTTGGTGATGATGTCTCATTCCGTTCAGAGTTATTCTTCAAGCAACATTTGGCTAACGTTAGCATAGACGCTAATTTGACGTACTGTTTCGTGCGAAAATCGAAATTTCTACTTTTTTCGATAATTATTGATATTCAGTGTCTAGAGAACATGTCTGCAGTGGTTTGGTTCTGAACGGGCAAAAAACCTAGGACTAGTTCGTCAAAGTAGGTTTTGGATATAGGTCAATTTTGCGAAAAACCGTGCGTCGTAGAGAAAATCTGTCACAATCCAGTTTTGTTTGTTCTGAACCAAGGATCGCAACGATGTAAAGTTTTTGAGTCTACGACAAACCGTGTACGAGCTATGGCCAAAAACGTCTGAAAATTTAGCTTTTTTTGCGCTGTAGCGCCACGTTAGGCCGATTTAGCCGATTCTTGTATCTGAGTAGCGAGCAAGACTACTACCTTCTGACCGAGTTTCAGCTCTCGAGGTTCTACGGTTTGTTCTGCCCGTTGCGTTTTACGGCGGAATAATAAATAAAATAATAATAATAATAAAAATCTGAGCAAATACAATAGGGTTTCACACTACGTGCTCGAACCCCTAATAAAAATCTGAGCAAATACAATAGGGTTTCAGCACTACGTGCTCGAACCCCTAATAAAAAGCTGAGCAAATACAATAGGGTTTCAGCACTACGTGCTCGAACCCCTAAATATAGCTGCAAGCAGCAATTACCGGGGTTCGAGCCTGAAGGTGGTAAAATTTTAGAGTATAGCCAACCTGGATGTATAGCTGACACTTAAATCACATTGAAAATGGACAGTAGGCTGACAGACACACACACACACAGAAAAAAAATAGATGAAATGGTTAAACTATCATATTAATAATCAGTAAGCATGCTTACCACACACACAAAACACACACACACACACACACACACACCAACACACACACACACACACAGACACAGACATGTTGGTTTTTGTGGTTTATGGGGACTCTCCATAGGCGTAATGGTTTTTAATACTGTACAAACTGTGTGTGGCTATTGCCCAACACCTACCCTACACCTAAACTTAGCCCTCACAGGAGACTGTGTGCAGTTTTAGATTTCCAAAAAAACACCATTTAGTATGTTTTTTAAGCCTTTTGAATTACGGGGACATAGGCAGTGTCCTCATAAAACACATTCAAATTGTAATACCTCTGTCATACCCATGTTATTAAACAAATTTGTGTCCTCATAAACCACATAAACCCGCACACACACACACACACAGAGACACACTCATATACGGACATACATGCAGACATATTTTGTTGCAGATATAGATATTTGAAATAATGACAGGTGACAATTCTTTTGCAAGTCTTTTATTTTTAAGAGGTTATATGTCATTTTCAGGTTTCTCTGTGATCATAATATGACAAAATTGTAAAAACCTACACATCTGTATGAACAACATGGTAAACCTGAATTAAATGTGATTTTAAATGTTATAACAGTGATTTTATAACATCTCCATCAGAAGACCCATGGACTGTACTGTTTTATTGTTTAATAAGCCCATTAGTGGGTCTTCCGCTGCCATCTAGTGGTTATAAATAGCAATTTCTCATACTACAACTGTGTTTTTGACATTTATTACCATTATAGTGTTATATTTTGCCCAATCTCTCTTAAATTATATAAAAAAAAATTATAATTATTGACCTCGAGAGTCTAGAGAACAGTACTGCACTGATTTGATATGTGATGGATTCTATTGGTGGGATGTTAAATCCTATTGGAAAAATGCCCAAAACACACTACAAAAATACATTTTGTAATGGTTTTACTGGAAAAAGCTAATGGTTTATAATGGTATTATAATGGAAACCATTGGAATTTCTGTGATGGTTTCTATTGGGCTTCTATTGTTTTTTAGCAGGGTCTTCACAGACTGTAGTCATGACAATGCCTTATTACCATTGCTAGACTATTTTATGTTACAGTTACAATTGTATTTAAAACAAAAACAAGTTAAAACTGACAAGAATCCATCCTAACAATCTGTTACCAGAATGACAATCACTGTATAAATCTGTTAGCGCTGTTAGCATCACATGCTAGCTGCTTTCTGACTGTAAACAGCAGCAAAGAGCCTACAAGACATGCACAAACAAGCCAAACTGACGATTAAACAGCAGTTTAACTTACCTTTCATAAAATAGTTCCTTCAAACAGCTCCAAGTCAAAGATGTCTTCTCAGGTGCAGAGCTTCCATCCAGTCCAAACAGGAGATGATCGTGACGCATCACGTGTGATGGATTAACGGGATTTTGAAATAATAATAATAATAATAATGGCATTATGTATTTAAATAGTCATCTATGACACGCTAAGCAATGCTCGTGGCAATTAATTAACACACATCGATTTGAGAAATCCCGAAATGATGAGGACTTCCAGCTGTCAGCCAATCAACGGTCTGGATTCCATACACAAACATGAATATTAATGAGGAGGTGCAGTACCACGACCCACCTACAGGCGCTGTCTCGATACTCAGATTGAACACAAAATCAGGTAAATGTGAACTATGGGGATTTATGGAGAAATTTTGAATTTGAGCTCCCCTTATGTGTAGAAACACTTCTACGTTGTCTGAATTATGAAAACACCGGCCCTGTCCTCATAGTGTGGTGTGTATTCATATGAAATGTCCTCGTAAACCACAAAAACCAACACACACACAATGCGCACACGCACACGCACGCAAACGCACCACGCACGCACACACACACACACACACGCACAGAGAGAGAGAGAGATATACGACATACATGCACACATATTTTGTTGCAGATATAGATATTTGAAATAAATGACAGGTGACAATACTTTTGCAAGTCTTTTTCTTTTTAAGAGGCTATATGTCATTTTCAGGTTTTCTCTGTGATCATAATATGACAAAATTGTAAAAACCTACACATCTGTATGAACAACATGGTAAACTTGAATTAAATGTGATTTTAAATGTTATAACAGTGATTTTATAACATCTCCATCAGAAGACCATGGACAGCACTGTTTAGTGTTTAATAAGCCCATTAGTGGTCTTCCGCTGCCATCTAGTGGTTATAAATAGCATTTTTTTCATGCAACACTGTGTTTTCGACATTTATTACCATTATAGTGCTATTTTTTTGCCCAATCTCTCTAAATTATCAACATTGTTTTACAATTATTGACCTCGAGAGTCTAGAGAACAGTACTGCACTGATTTGATTAATTTAGAGTTAAAAACTGAAGGCTAGTTGACAAAAGCATGTTTTTTAAATAATCTCAAATACTAAAAGAACAGTTTTGATTAACAGCAGTGATCCTAGAGGCAAAGTTGATCAGAATTAGAAGATCCATCGTATGATATTAAGATATGGTGTATAAGTGAATATTATGAACGATTTATTGCAATTTGAGGTCAGTTAATATAGAAATAACTGTGTTTTTGATGTCTTTTTACCTGTTATAGCGCCACCTATGGTCCGATCTCCATGAAACTTTGCATGCTTGTTAAAGAGTCATGTGTCACATGTTTTCACCAAGGTTAGTAAAGTTTTGAGTTTTCGTTTACGTTTCATAGCTTATGGTTATATGTGGTCAAGCCTCCTTTTTTAAATGACCCCGTTATAGCTAACCAAAGGACAAAATTCAACATTTTTTCGATGATTATTGATCTAGAGAGTCCAGAGAATATTACTGCAGTGGTTTGATCGAGATTGAGTAAAAAACCAGAGACTAGTTCGCAAAAGTAGGTTTTTTGACATATTTGAGAATATTTAATGAATGATTTAATTTACAGCATTACTTCCAGAGGCAAAGTTGTTCAGAATGAGGAGATCTATCATATGATATGAAGATCTAGTGTTTGTGTGAATATATGAACATTATCTACAATTTTAGGTCATTTTATACACAAATATTGTGTTTTTGAGGCCTTTCTAACTGTTATAGCGCCACCTATGGTCCGATCTCCATGAAATTTTGTATGCTTGTTAAGAGTCATCTGATACATGTTTCACCAAGTTTCGTAAAGTTTTGCGTTTTCGTTTAGGTTTCATAGGCTTATGGTTATATGTGTGCCACGCTCCTTTTAAAATGAGCCAGTTATAGCTAACCAAAGGACAAAATTCAACTTTTTTTTCGATAATAATTGATCTAGAGAGTCCAGAGAATATTACTGCAGTGGTTTGATCGAGATTGAGTAAAAAACCAGAGACTAGTTCGCAAAAGTAGATTTTTCACATAATTGTGAATATTTAATGAACGATTTGATTGACACCAATGGTTCTTGAGGCAAAGTTGGTTTATTATGAGGGATCTATCAAATGATATGCATATTGTGTGTATGTGTGAAACACCACGTGATTACAGAGCCAAAAAACTCGTTAGCGCCAACTAGTGGCCGATTTCTTTCAAAATTCTTACAGACCTTTAGGGCCATGAGTCGAACATGCCCACCGAGTTTCGTTCCGATCAAACTCCGTTAACCTTGTCAAATTGGTGCTTAAACTTGTTTGGCCAATGGCGGCCATGTTTTTTGAGATATGCAAATGTCCTCATTATCGATTGTGCCCCTATGGACCAAGATGCTGCATACCAATTTTGAAGTCGATCGGACCAACGGTTGCCTAGTTATAGCCATTTATATGTTTTTTCTGTCTTATAGCGCCCCCAAGTGTCAGAGCTGCGCACTTTTTTTTGATTTGACCAAAGACTGAGCTCATACACATGTGTACCGATTTGGTGATGATATCTCATTTCGTTCAAGAGTTATACTTCAAGCAACATTTGGCTAACGTTTAGCATAGACGCTAATTGGTGTACTGTTTCGCGCGAAAAATCGAAATTTCCACTTTTTTTCGATAATTATTGATATTCAGTGTCCAGAGAGTATTTCTGCAGTGGTTTGGTTCTGAACGGGCGAAAAACCTAGGACTAGTTCGCAAAAGTAGGTTTGGCATATAGGTCCATTTTGCGGAAAAACCGTGCGTCGTAGAGAAAATCTGTCGGGAACCATTTTCCTTTGGTCTGAACCAAGGATCGCAACGATGTAAAGTTTTTGAGTCTACGACAAACGGTGTACGAGCTATGGCCAAAAACGTCTAAAAATTTTGTCTTTTGCGCTGTAGCGCCACCTATGAGCCGATCGGCTGATACTTTGATAGGATCTGCATTGACTGAGCTCTACAATCTGCCCGAGTTTCAAGTCTCGAGGTTCTACGGTTTGTTCTGCTGCCCATCCGTTCTAGGGCAGAAAAATAATAATAATAATAATAAAAAATCTGAGCAAATACAATAGGGTTTCAGCACTACGTGCTCGAACCCCTAAATATAGCTGCAAGCAGCAATTACCGGGGTTCGAGCTGAAGGGGTAACATTTTAGGGTCTAGGCCAACCTGGAAGTATACTGATACTCAAACACATTGAAAATGGACAATAGGTTCACAGACACACAGACAAACACACAGAGAAAAATAGAAATGAAATGTTAAACTATCATATTAATAATCAGTAAGCATGCTTACACACCACACACACACAGACACACACACACACACACATATACACACACAGAGACACACACACACACACTCATTTATTTGCAGATATAGATATTTGAAATAAAGGTGACAATATTTTTTGCAATTCTTCTCCTTTTAAGAGGTTATATGTCATATTCAGGTTTCTCTGTGATCATAATATGGCAAAATTGTAACATTTTTTCGATAATAATTGATCTAGAGAGTCCAGAGAATATTACTGCAGTGGTTTGATCGAGATTGAGCAAAAAACCAGAGACTAGTTCGCAAGAGTAGGTTTTTGACATATTTGTTAAAATGAATGAACGATTTGATTGACAGCAATGTTCTTGAGGCAAAGTTGTTCGCAATGTGGAATCTATCAAATGATATGCAAATTTTGTGTATGTGTGAAACACCACGTTAATAACAGAGCCAAAAAATGTCGTTTAGCGCCAACTAGGTGGCCGATTTCTTTTCAAAATTGTTACAGACCTCTAGGCCATGAGTCGAACATGCCCACCGAGTTTTCGTTCCGATCAACCTCCGATAACCTTGCTTTATAGTGCTTAAACTTGTTTGGCCAATTGGCGGCCATGTTTTTTGAAGTACGCGAATGTCCTCATAATCGATTGTGCCCCTATGGGCCAAGATGCTGCATACCATTTTGAAGTCGATCGGACCAACGGTTGCCTAGTTATAGCCATTTATATGTTTTTTCTGTCTTATAGCGCCACCAAGTGGCAGAGCTGCGCACTTTTTTTTATTTGACCAAAGATTGAGCTCATACACATGTGTACCGAGTTTGGTGATGATATCTCATTTCGTTCAAGAGTTATACTTCAAGCAACATTTCGCTAACGTTAGCATAGACGCTAATTAACGTACTGTTTCGCGCGAAAATCGAAATTTCTACTTTTTTTCGATAATTATTGATATTCAGTGTCCAGGGAGTATTTCTGCAGTTGTTTGGTCTGAACGGCGAAAAACCTAGGACTAGTTCGCAAAAGTAGGTTTCAGATATAGGTCAATTTTGCGGAAAAACCGTGCGTCGTAGAGAAAATCTGTCTGGATCCAGTTTTCTTTGATCTGAACCAAGGATCGCAACGATGTAAAGTTTTTGAGTCTACGACAAACGGTGTACGAGCTATGGCCAAAAACGTCTAAAAATTTTGCTTTTTGCGCTGTAGCGCCACCTATGGGCCGATTGGGCTGAGACTTTGATACGTTCTCCCCAAATTGAGCTCTACAATCTGACCGAGTTTCAAGTCTCTAGGCCTTACGGTTTGGGCTGCACGATTAGTTTTAGGGAAGAAAAAAAAAAAAATTATTGCAATTATAATTAACAATATAGCTGCAAGCAGCAATTACCGGGGTTCGAGCCTTAAGGGGGTAACATTTTAGGGTCTAGGCCAACCTGGATGTATAGCTGACACTTAAACACATTGAAAATGGACAATAGGCTCACAGACACAGACACACAAACACACAAATAGAAATGAAATGGTTAACCTATCATATTAATAATCAGTATGCATGCTTACACACACAAACACACACACACACACACACACACACATGTTCGTTTTTGTGAAAAGTGGGGACATCCCATAGGCGTAATGGTTTTTATACTGTACAAACTGTATGTGCTATAGCCCTACACCTACTCTACACCTAAACTTAGCCCTCACAGGAGACTGTGCATTTCTACCTTCCCAAAAAAAAAACTCACCCTGTATGATTTATAAGTGTTTTGAAAAGTGGGGACATGGGTCAATGTCCTGAAAAGTCACCTTCACCTTGTAATACCTGTGTCATACCTGTGTCATTATACAAATCTATGTCCTGATTTGTCACAAAAACGCACACACACACACACAGACACAGACACACACACACACACACACACACACACAGAGAGACACACTCATATACGGACATACATGAAACACATATTTTGTTGCAGATATAGATATTTGAAATAAATGACAGGTGACAATACTTTTTGCAAGTCTTTACTTTTTAAAAGGTTATATAGTCATTTTCAGGTTTCTCTGTGATCATAATATGACAAAATTGTAAAAACCTACACATCTGTATGAACAACATGGTAAACTTGAATTAAATGTGATTTTAAATGTTAAAACAGTGATAAATAACAATTTTTCATACAACACTGTTTTTGACATTTATTACCATTATAGTGTTATTTGTTGCCCAATTTCTCTTAAATTATCATTTTTTATATATAATTATTGACCTAGAGAGTCTAGAGAACAGTACTGCACTGATTTGATTGATTTTGAGTTAAACTGAAGGCTAGTTGACAAAAGCATTTTTTAAAATAATCTAAAATACTTAAAGAACAGTTTGATTGACTGCAGTGATCCTAGAGGCAAAGTTGTTCAGAATGAGGAGATCTATCGTATGATATGAAGATCTAGTGTATGTGTGAATATATGAACATGTTCTACAATTTTAGGTCATTTTATACAGAAATATTGTGTTTTTGAGGCCTTTCTAACTGTTATAGCGCCACCTATGATCCGATCTCCATGAAACTTTCTATGCTTGTTAAGAGTCATGTGTCACATGTTTTCACCAAGTTTCGTAAAGTTCTGAGTTTTCCTTTAGGTTTCATAGGCTTATGGTTATATGTGGCCACGCCTCCTTTTTAAATGACCCCGTTATAGCTAACCAAAGTGCAAAATTCAAAATTTTTTCGATAATAATTGATCTGGAGAGTCCAGAGAATATTACTGCAGTGGTTTGATCAAGATTGAGTAAAAAACCAGAGACTAGTTCGCAAAAGTAGGTTTTTTGACATATTTGTTAATAATTAATGAACGATTTCATTGAGAGCAATGGTTCTTGAGGCAAAGTTGTTTATTATGAGGAGATCTATCAAATGATATGCATATTGTGTGGATGTGTGAAACACCACGTGATTACAGAGCCAAAAAATGTCGTTAGCGCCAACTAGTGGCCGATTTCTTTCAAAATTCTTACAGACCTTTAGGGCCATGAGTCGAACATGCCCACCGAGTTTCGTTACGATCGACCTCCGTTAACCTTGTCAAATAGGTGCTTAAACTTGTTTGGCCAATGGCGGCCATGTTTTTTGAGATATGCAAATGTCCTCATAATCGTTTGTGCCCCTATGGACCAAGATGCTGCATACCAATTTTGAAATCGATCGGACCAACGGTTGCCTAATTATAGCCATTTATATGTTTTTTCTGTCTTATAGCGCCCCCAAGTGGCAGAGCTGCGCACTTTTTTTGATTTGACCAAAGATTGAGCTCATACACATGTGTACCGAGTTTGGTGATGATGTCTCATTCCGTTCAAGAGTTATACTTCAAGCAACATTTGGCTAACGTTAGCATAGACGCTAATTGGCGTACTGTTTCCCGTGAAAATCGAAATTTCTACTTTTTTTCGATAATTATTGATATTCAGTGTCCAGAGAGTATTTCTGCAGTGGTTTGGTTCTGAACGGGCGAGAAACCTAGGACTAGTTCGCAAAAGTAGGTTTGGGATATCACACAATTTTGCAGAAAAACCGTGCGTCGTAGAGAAAATCTGTCAGAATCCAGTTGTCTTTGTTCTGAACCAAGGATCGCAACGATGTAAAGTTTTTGACTCTACGACAAACCGTGTACGAGCTATGGCCAAAAACGTCTGAAAATATTGCTTTTTGCGCTGTAGCGCCACCTATGGGCCGATTGGGCTGATACTTTGATACGTTCTCCCCAAATTGAGCTCTACGATCTGACCGAGTTTCAAGTCTCTAGCCCTTACGGTTTGGGCTGCACGATTCGTTTTAGAGAAGAAAAAAAAAAAATTATTGCAATTATAATTAACAATATAGCTGCAAGCAGCAATTACCGGGGTTCGAGCCTTAAGGGGGTAACATTTTAGGGTCTAGGCCAACCTGGATGTATAGCTGACACTTACATTGAAAATGGACAATAGGCTCACAGACACAGACACACACACACACACACACACACACACATAGAAATGAAATGGTTAAACTATCATATTAATAATCATTAAGCTTGCTTACACGCACACACACACACACACACACACACACACACACACACACACACACAGAGAGACACACTCATATACGGACATACATGCACACATATTTGAAAATGGAAAGTAGGCTCACAGACACACAGACAGAAAAAAATAGCATTGAAATGGTTAAACTATTATATTAATAATCAGTAAGCATGCTTACACACACACACACACACACACAGAGAGACACAGACATAGAAATTAAATGGTTAACCTATCATATTAATAATCATTAAGTTTGCTTACACACACACACACACACACACTCACAGAGAGACACACTCATATACGGACATACATGCAGACATATTTTGTTGCAGATATAGATATTTGAAATAGATGACAGGTGACAATACTTTTTGCAAGTCTTTTCTTTTTAAGAGTTTATATAGTCATTTTCAGGTTTCTCTGTGATCATAATATGACAAAATTGTAAAAACCTACACATCTGTATGAACAACATGGTAAACCTGAATTAAATGTGATTTTAAATGTTATAACAGTGATTTTATAACATCTCCATCAGAAGACCCATGGACTGTACTGTTTCAGTGTTTAATAAGCCCATTAGTGGTCTTCCGCTGCCATCTAGTGGTTATAAATAGCAATTTTTCATACAACACTGTGTTTTTGACATTTATTACATTATAGTGTTATTTCTTGCCCAATCTCTCTTAAATTATCAACATTTTTTTATAATTAATGACCTAGAGAGTCTAGAGAACAGTACTGCACTGATTTGATTGATTTTGAGTTAAAAACTGAAGGCTAGTTGACAAAAGCATGTTTTTAAAATAATCTCAAATACTTAAAGAACAGTTTGATTGACAGCAGTGATCCTAGAGGCAAAGTTGATCAGAATTAGAAGATCCATCGTATGACATTAAGATATGGTGTATAAGTGAATATTATGAACGATTTATTGCAATTTGAGGTCATTTAATATAGAAATACTGTGTTTTTGAGGCCTTTTTAACTGTTATAGCGCCATCTATGCTCCAATCTTCATGAAACGTTGCATGCTTGTTAAGAGTCATCTGACACATGGTTTCACCATGTTTCGTAACGTTTTGAGATTTCGTTTAGGTTTCATAAGCTTTTGGGTATATGTGGCCATGACCCTTTCTTAAATGACCAGTTATAGCTAACCAAAGAACAAAATTCAACATTTTTTCGATGATTATTGATCTAGAGAGTCCAGAGAATATTACTACAGTGGTTTGATCGAGATTGAGTAAAAAACCAGAGACTAGTTTGCAAAAGTAGGTTTTTAACATATTTGAGAATATTTAATGAATGATTTAATTGATAGCATTAGTCCCAGAGACAAAGTTGTTCAGAATGAGGAGATCTATCATATGATATGAAGATCTAGTGTATGTGTGAATATATGAACATTATCTACAATTTTTGGTCATTTTATACACAAATATTGTGTTTTTGAGGCCTTCCTAACTGTTATAGCGCCATCTATGCTCCAATCTTCATGAAACGTTGCATGCTTGTTAAGAGTCATGTGACACATGTTTTCACCATGTTTTGTAACATTTTGAGTTTTCGATTAGGTTTCATAGGCTTATGGTTATATGTGGCCATGCCTCCTTTTAAAATGAAACAGTTATAGCTAACCAAAGGACAAAATTCAACATGTTTTCGATAATAATTGATCTAGAGAGTCCAGAGAATATTACTGCAGTGGTTTGATCGAGATTGAGTAAAAAACCAGAGACTAGTTCGCAAAAGTAGGTTTTTGACATAATTGTGAATAATTAATGAACGATTTGATTGAAAGCAATGGTTCTTGAGGCAAAGTTGTTCACAATCAGGAGATCTATCAAATGATATGCATATTGTGTGTATGTGTGAAACACCACGTGATTACAGAGCCAAAAAATGTCGTTAGCGCCAACTAGTGGCCGATATCTTTCAATATTCTTACAGACCTTTAGGGCCATGAGTCGAACATGCCCACCGAGTTTCGTTCCGATCGACCTCCGTTAACCTTGTCTAATAGGTACCTAATTGGTGCTTAAACTTGTTTGGCCAGTGTCGGCCATGTTTTTTTTAGATACGGGAATGTCCTCATAGATATTTGAGCCACTTTGGACAAAGACACTGCATACCAACTTTCAAGTCGATAGGACCAACGGTTACCTAGTTATAGTTTTTTTGTTCTTATAGCGCCACCAAGTGGCAAATATGCGCAATTTTTTTTTATTTCACCAAAGTTTTTACTGCTACATATGTGTACCGAGTTTGGTGAAGATATCTAATTTCGTTCACGAGTTATAGCCTTTTTCATAAAATTGGCCCGTGACTTTTAAATGTTTTGGGGCCCCATTTCGAAAGTGAGTTGAAATTTCAACATTTTTTTTGATAATTATTGATGGTCACTGTCCAGAGAACATTTCCGCAGTAGTTTGGTTCCGATTGGGCAAAAAACCTAGAACTAGTTTGCAAAAGTAGGTTTTGAACATAATTGAGCATATTTAAATAACACTTTGATTGATGGCAGTGATCCTAGAGACAAAGTCGTTCAGAATGAGGAGGTCTATCATATGATATGAATAACTAGTGTATGTGTGAATATATGAACGTTTGTTTTTTACAATTAATTTCATGTACAATTGAAATATTGTTTTTGAAGGCTTTTTTACTGTTACAGCGCCACCTATGGTCCGATCTCCATGAAACTTTTCTTGCTTGTTAACAGTCATCTGACACATGTTTTCTCCAACTTTCGTAAAGTTTCAAGCTTTTGTTTAGGTTTTATAGGCTTTTGGTTATGTGTGACCACACCCCTTTTTTAAATGAGCCAGTTATAGCTAACCAAAGGGCAAAATTCAACATTTTTTCGATAATTATTGATCTAGAGAGTCCAGAGATGATAACTGCAGTGGTTTGATCGAGATTGAGTAAAAAACCAGAGACTAGTTCGCAAAAGTAGGTTTTTCACATAATTGTGAATACTTAATGAACGATATGATTGACACAAATGGTTCTAGAGGCAAAGTTGTTCATTATGAGGAGATCTATCAAATGATATGCATATTGTGTGGATATGTAAAACACCACGTGATTACAGAGCCAAAAATCTCGTTAGCGCCAACTAGTGGCCGATTTCTTTCAAAATTCTTACAGACCTTTAGAGCCATGAGTCGAACATGCCCACCGAGTTTCGTTCCGATCGACCTCCGTTAACCATGTCAAATTGGTGCTTAAACTGTTTTGGCCAATGGCGGCCATGTTTTTTGAGATACGCGAATGTCCTCATAATCGATTGTGCCCCTTTGGACCAAGACGCTGCATACCAATTTTGAAGTCGATCGGACCAACGGTTGCCTAGTTATAGCCATTTATATGTTTTTCCTGTCTTATAGCGCCCCCAAGTGGCATAGCTACGCTTTTTTTTTTTATTTGACCAAAGACTGAGCTTATACACATGTGTACCGAGTTTGGTGATGATATCTCATTCCGTTCAAGAGTTATACTTCAAGCAACATTTGGCTAACATTAGCATAGACGCTAATTGGTGTACTGTTTCGCACGAAAATCGAAATTTCAACTTTTTTTGGATAATTATTGATATTCAGTGTCCAGAGAGTATTTCTGCAGTTGTTTGGTTCTGAACGGGCAAAAAACCTAGGACTAGTTCGCAAAAGTAGGTTTGGGACATCACTCAATTTTGCGGAAAACCGTGCGTCGTAGAGAAAATCTGTCGCCATCCAGTTTTCTTTGTTCTGTACCAAGGATCGCAACGATGTAAAGTTTTTGAGTCTACGACAAACCGTGTACGAGCTATGGCCAAAAACGTCTGAAAATTTTGTCTTTTGCGCTGTAGCGCCACCTATGGGCCGATTAGGCTGAAACTTTGATACGTTCTCCCCAAATTGAGCTCTACGATCTGACCGAGTTTCAAGTCTCTAGGCCTTACGGTTTGGGCTGCACGATTCGTTCTAGGGCAGAAAAAAAATAATAATAATAATAATAATAAAAAATCTGAGCAAATACAATAGGGTTTCAGCACTACGTGCTCGAACCCTAAATATAGCTGCAAGCAGCAATTACCGGGGTTCGAGCCTGAAGGTGGTAAAATTTTTGAGTCTAGTCCAACCTGGATGTATAGCTGACACTTAAACACATTGAAAATGGACAATAGGCTCACAGACACAGACACACACACATAGAAATGAAATGGTTAAGACACACACAAACACACACACACACAGAAATGAAATGGTTAAACTATCATATTAATAATCATTAAGCGTGCTTACACACACACACACACACACACACACACACACACACACACACACACACACAGAGACACACTCATATACGGACATACATGCACACACATTTTGTTGCAGATATAGATATTTGAAATAAATGACAGGTGACAATACTTTTTGCAAGTCTTTTATTTTTAAGAGGTTATATAGTCATTTTCAGGTTTCTCTGTGATCATAATATGACAAAATTGTAAAAACCTACACATCTGTATGAACAACATGGTAAACCTGAATTAAATGTGATTTTAAATGTTATAACAGTGATTTTATAACATCTCCATAAGAAAACCCATGGAGTGTACCGTTTTATTGTTTAATAAGCCCATTAGTGGTCTTCCGCTGCCATCTAGTGGTTATAAATAGCAATTTCTCATACAACACTGTGTTTTTGACATTTATTACCATTATAGTGCTATTTTTTGCCCAATCTCTCTTAAATTATCAAAAAAATATATATAATTATTGACCTCGAGAGTCTAGAGAACAGTACTGCACTGATTTGATATGTGATGGATTCTATTGGTGGGATGTTAAATCCTATTGGAAAAATGCCCAAAACACACTACAAAAATAAATTTTGTAATGGTTTTACTGGAAAAAGCTAATGGTTTATAATGGTATTATAATGGAAACCATTGGAATTTCTGTGATGGTTTCTATTGGGCTTCTATTGTTTTTTTAGCAGGGTCTTCACAGATTGTAGTCAAGACAACGCCTTATTAACATTGCCAGACTATTTTATGTTACAGTTACAATTGTATTTAAAACAAAAACAAGTTAAAACTGACAAGAATCCATCCTAACAATCTGTTACCAGAATGACAATCACTGTCTAAATCTGTTAGCATCACACGCTAGCTGCTTTCTGACTGTAAACCAGCAGCGAAGAGCCTACAAGACATGCACAAACAAGCCAAACTGACGATTAAACAGCAGTTTAACTTACCTTTCATAAAATAGTTCCTTCAAACAGCTCCAAGTCAAAGATGTCTTCTCAGGTGCAGAGCTTCCATCCAGTCCAAACAGGAGATGACCGGGACGCATCATGTGTGATGGATTAACGGGATTTTGAAATAATAATAATAATAATGGCATTATGTATTTAAATAGTCATCTATGATACGCTAAGCAATGCTCGTGGCAATTAGATTAACACACATCGATTTGACAAATCGCAAAATTATGAGGACTTCCGGCTGTCAGCCAATCAACGGTCTGGATTCCATACACAAACATGAATATTAATGAGGAGGTGCGGTACCAAGACCCACCTACAGGGGCGCTGTCTCGATACACAGATTGAACACAAAATCGGGTAAATGTGAACTATGGGGACTTATGGAGAAATTTTGAATTTGAGATCCCCGCTATGTGTAGAAAAACTTCTACGTTGTCTGAATTATGAGGACACTTGCCCTGTCCTCATAATTCAAAATGTCCTCATAGTGTGGTGTGTATTCATATGAAATGTCCTCGTAAACCACAAAACCAAACACAACACACACACACACACACACACACACACAGAGACACTCATATACGTACATACATGCACACATATTTTGTTGCAGATATATATATTTGAAATAAATGACAGGTGACAATACTTTTTGCAAGTCTTCTCTTTTTAAGAGTTTATATAGTCATTTTCAGGTTTCTCTGTGATCATAATATGACAAAATTGTAAAAACCTACACATCTGTATGAACAACATGGTAAACCTGAATTAAATGTGATTTTAAATGTTATAACAGTGATTTTATAACATCTCCATCAGAAGACCCATGGACTGTACTGTTTCAGTGTTTAATAAGCCCATTAGTGGTCTTCCGCTGCCATCTAGTGGTTATAAATAGCAATTTTTCATACAACACTGTGTTTTTGACATTTATTACATTATAGTGTTATTTCTTGCCCAATCTCTCTTAAATTATCAACATTTTTTTATAATTAATGACCTAGAGAGTCTAGAGAACAGTACTGCACTGATTTGATTGATTTTGAGTTAAAAACTGAAGGCTA
Organism: Aspiorhynchus laticeps; assembly: GCA_023376895.1. Lineage (NCBI taxonomy): Eukaryota > Metazoa > Chordata > Actinopteri > Cypriniformes > Cyprinidae > Aspiorhynchus > Aspiorhynchus laticeps. The sequence goes on along the minus strand of CM041794.1, from coordinate 79,000,818 downwards.
GTTGACAAAAGCATGTTTTTTAAATAATCTCAAATACTTAAAGAACAGTTTGATTGACAGCAGTGATCCTAGAGGCAAAGTTGATCAGAATTAGAAGATCCATCGTATGACATTAAGATATGGTGTATAAGTGAATATTATGAACGATTTATTGCAATTTGAGGTCATTTAATATAGAAATACTGTGTTTTTGAGGCCTTTTTAACTGTTATAGCGCCATCTATGCTCCAATCTTCATGAAACGTTGCATGCTTGTTAAGAGTCATCTGACACATGTTTTCACCATGTTTCGTAACGTTTTGAGATTTCGTTTAGGTTTCATAAGCTTTTGGGTATATGTGGCCATTACCCTTTCTTAAATGACCCGTTATAGCTAACCAAAGGACAAAATACAAAATTTTTTTGATGATTATTGATCTAGAGAGTCCATAGAATATTACTGCAGTGGTTTGATCGAGATTGAGTAAAAAACCAGAGACTAGTTCGCAAAAGTAGGTTTTTGACATATTTGTTAATAATTAATGAACGATTTGATTGAGAGCAATGGTTCTTGAGGCAAAGTTGTTCGCAATGTGGAGATCTATCAAATGATATGCATATTTTGTGGATGTGTGAAACACCACGTGATTACAGAGCCAAGAAATGTCGTTAGCGCCGACTAGTGGCCGATTTCTTTCAAAATTCTTACAGACCTTTAGGGCCATGAGTCGAACATGCCCACCGAGTTTCGTTCCGATCGACCTCCGTTAACCTTGTCTAATAGGTGCCTAATTGGTGCTTAAACTTGTTTGGCCAGTGTCGGCCATGTTTTTTTTAGATACGCGAATGTCCTCATAGATATTTGAGCCACTTTGGACAAAGACACTGCATACCAACTTTCAAGTTGATAGGACCAACGGTTACCTAGTTATAGTTTTTTTGTTCTTATAGCGCCACCAAGTGGCAAATCTGCGGGGGGTTTTTTTATTTCACCAAAGTTTTTACTGCTACATATGTGTACCGAGTTTGGTGAAGATATCTAATTTCGTTCACGAGTTATAGCCTTTTTAGTAAAATTAGCCCGTGACTTTTAAAAGTTTTGGGGCCCCATTTCGAAAGTGAGTTGAAATTTCAACATTTTTTTTGATAATTATTGATGGTCACTGTCCAGAGAACATTTCTGCAGTGGTTTGGTTCCGATTGGGCGAAAAACCTAGAACTAGTTTGCAAAAGTAGGTTTTGAACATAATTGAGCATATTTAAATAACACTTTGATTGACGGCAGTGATCCTAGAGACAAAGTTGTTCAGAATGAGGAGGTCTATCATATGATATGAATAACTAGTGTATGTGTGAATATATGAACTTTTGTTTTTTACAATTAATTTCATGTACAATTGAAATATTGTGTTTTTGAAGGCTTTTTTACTGTTACAGCGCCTCCTATGGTCCGATCTCCATGAAACTTTTCTTGCTTATTAACAGTCATATGACACATGTTTTCTTCAACTTTCGTAAAGTTTCAAGCTTTTGTTTAGGTTTTATAGGCTTTTGGTTATGTGTGACCACGCCCCTTTTTTAAATGAGCCAGTTATAGCTAACCAAAGGGCAAAATTCAACATTCTTTCGATAATTATTGATGTAGAGAGTCCAGAGATTATAACTGCAGTGTTTTGATCAAGATTGAGTAAAAAACCAGAGACTAGTTCGCAAAAGTAGGTTTTTCACATAATTGTGAATATTTAATGAACGATTTGATTGACAGCAATGGTTCTTGAGGCAAAGTTGTTCATTATGAGGAGATCTATCAAATGATATGCATATTGTGTGGATATGTAAAACACCACGTGATTACAGAGCCAAAAAACTCGTTAGCGCCAACTAGTGGTCGATTTCTTTCAAAATTCTTACAGACCTTTAGGGCCATGAGTCGAACATGCCCACCGAGTTTCGTTCCGACCGACCTACGTTATCCTTGTCAAATTGGTGCTTAAACTTGTTTGGCCAATGGCGGCCATGTTTTTTGAGATACTCGAATGTCCTCATAATCGATTGTGCCCCTTTGGACCAAGATGCTGCATACCAATTTTGAAGTCGATCGGACTAACGGTTGCCTAGTTATAGCCATTTATATGTTTTTTCTGTCTTATAGCGCCCCCAAGTGGCATAGCTACGCATTTTTTTTTATTTGACCAAAGATTGAGCTCATACACATGTGTACCGAGTTTGGTGATGATATCTCATTTCGTTCAAGAGTTATACTTCAAGCAACATTTGGCTAACGTTAGCATAGACGCTAATTGATGTACCGTTTCGTGTCAAAATCGAAATTTCAACTTTTTTTCGATAATTATTGATATTCAGTGTCCAGAGAACATTTCTGCAGTGGTTTGGTTCTGAACAGGCGAAAAACCTAGGACTAGTTCGCAAAAGTAGGTTTGGGATATAGGTCAATTTTGCGTAAAAACCGTGCGTCGTAGAGAAAATCCGTCAGAATCCAGTTTTCTTTGTTCTGAACCAAGGATCGCAACGATGTTAAGTTTTTGAGTCTACGACAAACCGTGTACGAGCTATGGCCAAAAACGTCTGAAAATTTTGTCTTTTGCGCTGTAGCGCCACCTATGGGCCGATTGGGCTGAGACTTTGATACGTTCTCCCCAAATTGAGCTCTACGATCTGACCGAGTTTCAAGTCTCTAGGCCTTACGGTTTGGGCTGCACGATTCGTTCTAGGGCAGAATAATAATAATAATAATAAATATAGCTGCAAGCAGCAATTACCGGGGTTCGAGGTTTAAGTTGGTAAAATTTTTGAGTCTAGGCCAACCTGGATGTATAGCTGTCCCTTAAACACATTGAAAATGGACAATAGGCTCACAGACACAGACACACACACACACACAAATAGAAATTAAATGGTTAAACTATCATATTAATAATCAGTAAGCATGCTTACACACACACACACACACACACACACAAACAGAGACACACACTCATATTCGGACATACATGCACACATATTTTGTTGCAGATATAGATATTTGAAATAAATGACAGGTGACAATACTTTTTGCAAGTCTTTTCTTTTTAAGAGTTTATATAGTCATTTTCAGGTTTCTCTGTGATCATAATATGACAAAATTGTAAAAACCTACACATCTGTATGAACAACATGGTAAACCTGAATTAAATGTGATTTTAAATGTTATAACAGTGATTTTATAACATCTCCATCAGAAGACCCATGGACTGTACTGTTTTATTGTTTAATAAGCCCATTAGTGGTCTTCCGCTGCCATCTAGTGGTTATAAATAGCAATTTTTCATACAACACTGTGTTTTTGACATTTATTACCATTATAGTGCTATTTTTTGCCCAATCTCTCTTAAATTATCAAAAAAAATTATAATTATTGACCTCGAGAGTCTAGAGAACAGTACTGCACTGATTTGATATGTGATGGATTCTATTGGTGGGATGTTAAATCCTATTGGAAAAATGCCCAAAACACACTACAAAATAAATTTTGTAATGGTTTTACTGGAAAAAGCTAATGGTTTATAATGGTATTATAATGGAAACCATTGGAATTTCTGTGATGGTTTCTATTGGGCTTCTATTGTTTTTTTTAGCAGGGTCTTCACAGACTGTAGTCATGACAAAGCCTTATTACCATTGCTAGACTATTTTATGTTACAGTTACAATTGTGTTTAAAACAAAAACAAGTTAAAACTGACAAGAATCCATCCTAACAATCTGTTACCAGAATGACAATCACTGTATAAATCTGTTAGCATCACACGCTAGCTGCTTTCTGACTGTAAACCAGCAGCAAAGAGCCTACAAGACATGCACAAACAAGCCAAACTGACGATTAAACAGCAGTTTAACTTACCTTTCATAAAATAGTTCCTTCAAACAGCTCCAAGTCAAAGATGTCTTCTCAGGTGCAGAGCTTCCATCCAGTCCAAACAGGAGATGATCGTGACGCATCACGTGTGATGGATTAACGGGATTTTTAAATAATAATAATAATAATAATAATGGCATTATGTATTTAAATAGTCATCTATGATACGCTAAGCAATGCTCGCGGCAATTAGATTAACACACATCGATTTGACAAATCCCGAAATTATGAGGACTTCCGGCTGTCAGCCAATCAACGGTCTGGATTCCATACACAAACATGAATATTAATGAGGAGGTGCGGTACCAAGACCCACCTACAGGGGCGCTGTCTCGATACTCAGATTTAACACAAAATCAGGTAAATGTGAACTATGGGGACTTATGGAGAAATTTTGAATTTGAGCTCCCCCTATGTGTAGAAACACTTCTACATTGTCTGAATTATGAGGACACTGGTCCTGTCCTCATAATTCAAAATGTCCTCATAGTGTGGTGTGTATTCATATGAAATGTCCTCGTAAACCACAAAAACCAACACATACAGACACACACACACACACACAGAGACACACTCATATACGGACATACATGCAGACATATTTTGTTGCAGATATAGATATTTGAAATAAATGACAGGTGACAATACTTTTTGCAAGTCTTTTCTTTTTAAGAGTTTATATAGTCATTTTCAGGTTTCTCTGTGATCATAATATGACAAAATTGTAAAAACCTACACATCTGTATGAACAACATGGTAAACTTGAATTAAATGTGATTTTAAATGTTATAACAGTGATTTATAACATCTCCATCAGAAGACCCATGGACTGTACTGTTTTAGTGTTTAATAAGCCCATTAGTGGTCTTCCGCTGCCATCTAGTGGTTATAAATAGCAATTTTTCATACAACACTGTTTTTGACATTTATTACCATTATAGTGTTATTTTTTGCCCAATCTCTCTTAAATTATCAACATTTTTTTATAATTATTGACCTCGAGAGTCTAGAGAACAGTACTGCACTGATTTGATTGATTTTGAGTTAAAAACTGAAGGCTAGTTGACAAAAGCATGTTTTTAAAATAATCTCAAATACTTAAAGAACAGTTTGATTGACAGCAGTGATCCTAGAGGCAAAGTTGATCAGAATTAGAAGATCCATCGTATGATATTAAGATATGGTGTATAAGTAAATATTATGAACGATTTATTGCTATTTGAGGTCATTTAATATAGAAATACTGTGTTTTTGAGGCCTTTTTAACTGTTATAGCACCATCTATGCTCCAATCTTCATGAAACTGTGTATGCTTGTTAAGAGTCATCTGACACATGTTTTCACCATGTTTTGTAACGTTTTGAGATTTCGTTTAGGTTTCATAAGCTTTTGGGTATATGTGGCCATGCCCCTTTCCTAAATGACCCGTTATAGCTAAACAAAGGACAAAATTCTATATTTTTTTGATAATTATTGATCTAGAGAGTCCAGAGAATATTACTGCAGTTGTTTGATCGAGATTGAGCAAAAAACCAGAGACTAGTTCGCAAAAGTAGGTTTTTCACATATTTGTGAATAATTAATGAACGATTTGATTGACAGCATTAGTCCCAGAGACCAAGTTGTTCACAATGAGGAGATCTATCGAATGATATGCATATTGTGTGTATGTGTGAAACACCACGTGATTACAGAGCCAAAAAATGTCGTTAGCGCCAACTAGAGGCCGATTTCTTTCAAAATTCTTACAGACCTTTAGGGCCATGAGTCGAACATGCCCACCGAGTTTCGTTCCGATCGACCTCCGTTAACTTTGTCAAATTTGTGCTTAAAATTGTTTGGCCAATGGCGGCCATGTTTTTTGAGATACGCGAATGTCCTCATAATCGATTGTGCCCCTTTGGACCAAGATGCTGCATACCAATTTTGAAGTCGATCGGACCAACGGTTGCCTAGTTATAGCCATTTATATGTTTTTTTCTGTCTTATAGCGCCCCCAAGTGGCAGAGCTGCGCGGTTTTTTTTATTTGACCAAAGATTGAGCTCATACACATGTGTACCGAGTTTGGTGATGATATCTCATTCCGTTCAAGAGTTATACTTCAAGCAACATTTGGCTAACGTTAGCATAGACGCTAATTGGCTTACTGTTTCGTGTCAAAATCAAAATTTCAACTTTTTTTTGATAATTATTGATATTCAGTGTCCAGAGAGTATTTCTGCAGTGGTTTGGTTCTGAACGGGCGAAAAACCTAGGACTAGTTCGCAAAAGTAGGTTTGGGATATAGGTCAATTTTGCGGAAAAACCGTGCATCGTAGAGAAAATCTGTCAGAATCCAGTTTTCTTTGTTCTGAACCAAGGATCACAACGATGTAAAGTTTTTGAGTCTACGACAAACGGTTTACGAGCTATGGCCAAAAATGTCTGAAAATTTAGCTTTTTGCGCTGTAGCGCCACCTATGGGCCGATTGGGCTGAGACTTTGATACGTTCTCCCCAAATTGAGCTCTACGATCTGCCCGAGTTTCAAGTCTCTAGGCCTTACGGTTTGGGCTGCACGATCAGTTTTAGGGAAGAAAAAAAAAATTATTGCAATTATAATTAACAATATAGCTGCAAGCAGCAATTACCGGGGTTCGAGCCTGAAGGTGGTAAAATTTTTGAGTCTAGGCCAACCTGGATGTATAGCTGACACTTAAACACATTGAAAATGGACAATAGGCTCACAGACACAGACACACACACATAGAAATGAAATGGTTAAGACACACACAAACACACACACACACAGAAATGAAATGGTTAAACTATCATATTAATAATCATTAAGCGTGCTTACACACACACACACACACACACACACACACACACACACACACCACACACACACACACACACACACAGAGACACACTCATATACGGACATACATGCACACACATTTTGTTGCAGATATAGATATATTGAAATAAATGACAGGTGACAATACTTTTTGCAAGTCTTCTCTTTTTAAGAGTTTATATAGTCATTTTCAGGTTTCTCTGTGATCATAATATGACAAAATTGTAAAAACCTACACATCTGTATGAACAACATGGTAAACCTGAATTAAATGTGATTTTAAATGTTATAACAGTGATTTTATAACATCTCCATAAGAAAACCCATGGAGTGTACCGTTTTATTGTTTTATAAGCCCATTAGTGGTCCTTCCGCTGCCATCTAGTGGTTATAAATAGCAATTTCTCATACAACACTGTGTTTTTGGACATTTATTACCATTATAGTGCTATTTTTTGCCCAATCTCTCTTAAATTATCAAAAAAATATATATAATTATTGACCTCGAGAGTCTAGAGAACAGTACTGCACTGATTTGATATGTGATGGATTCTATTGGTGGGATGTTAAATCCTATTGGAAAAATGCCCAAAACACACTACAAAAATAAATTTTGTAATGGTTTTTAACTGGAAAAAGCTAATGGTTTATAATGGTATTATAATGGAAACCATTGGAATTTCTGTGATGGTTTCTATTGGGCTTCTATTGTTTTTTTAGCAGGGTCTTCACAGATTGTAGTCAAGACAACGCCTTATTACCATTGCCAGACTATTTTATGTTACAGTTACAATTGTATTTAAAACAAAAACAAGTTAAAACTGACAAGAATCCATCCTAACAATCTGTTTACCAGAATGACAATCACTGTATAAATCTGTTAGCATCACACGCTAGCTGCTTTCTGACTGTAAACCAGCAGCGAAGAGCCTACAAGACATGCACAAACAAGCCAAACTGACGATTAAACAGCAGTTTAAACTTACCTTTCATAAAATAGTTCCTTCAAACAGCTCCAAGTCAAAGATGTCTTCTCAGGTGCAGAGCTTCCATCCAGTCCAAACAGGAGATGACCGGGACGCATCATGTGTGATGGATTAACGGGATTTTGAAATAATAATAATAATGACATTATATATTTAAATAGTCATCTATGATACGCTAAGCAATGCACGTGGCAATTAGATTAACACACATCGATTTGACAAATCGCAAAATTATGAGGACTTCCGGCTGTCAGCCAATCAACGGTCTGGATTCCATACACAAACATGAATATTAATGAGGAGGTGCGGTACCAAGACCCACCTACAGGGGCGCTGTCTCGATACACAGATTGAACACAAAATCGGGTAAATGTGAACTATGGGGACTTATGGAGAAATTTTGAATTTGAGATCCCCCTATGTGTAGAAACACTTCTACGTTGTCTGAATTATGAGGACACTTGCCCTGTCCTCATAATTCAAAATGTCCTCATAGTGTGGTGTGTATTCATATGAAATGTCCTCGTAAACCACAAAAACCAAAACAAACAAACACACACACACACACACACAGAGACACTCATATACGTACATACATGCACACATATTTTGTTGCAGATATATATATTTGAAATAAATGACAGGTGACAATACTTTTTGCAAGTCTTCTCTTTTTAAGAGTTTATATAGTCATTTTCAGGTTTCTCTGTGATCATAATATGACAAAATTGTAAAAACCTACACATCTGTATGAACAACATGGTAAACCTGAATTAAATGTGATTTTAAATGTTATAACAGTGATTTTATAACATCTCCATCAGAAGACCCATGGACTGTACTGTTTCAGTGTTTAATAAGCCCATTAGTGGTCTTCCGCTGCCATCTAGTGGTTATAAATAGCAATTTCTCATACAACACTGTGTTTTTGACATTTATTACATTATAGTGTTATTTCTTGCCCAATCTCTCTTAAATTATCAACATTTTTTTATAATTAATGACCTAGAGAGTCTAGAGAACAGTACTGCACTGATTTGATTGATTTTGAGTTAAAAACTGAAGGCTAGTTGACAAAGCATGTTTTTTAAATAATCTCAAATACTTAAAGAACAGTTTGATTGACAGCAGTGATCCTAGAGGCAAAGTTGATCAGAATTAGAAGATCCATCGTATGACATTAAGATATGGTGTATAAGTGAATATTATGAACGATTTATTGCAATTTGAGGTCATTTAATATAGAAATACTGTGTTTTTGAGGCCTTTTTAACTGTTATAGCGCCATCTATGCTCCAATCTTCATGAAACGTTGCATGCTTGTTAAGAGTCATCTCATTTTTTTATAATTAATGACCTAGAGAGTCTAGAGAACAGTACTGCACTGATTTGATTGATTTTGAGTTAAAAACTGAAGGCTAGTTGACAAAAGCATGTTTTTTAAATAATCTCAAATACTTAAAGAACAGTTTGATTGACAGCAGTGATCCTAGAGGCAAAGTTGATCAGAATTAGAAGATCCATCGTATGACATTAAGATATGGTGTATAAGTGAATATTATGAACGATTTATTGCAATTTGAGGTCATTTAAAATATAGAAATACTGTGTTTTTGAGGCCTTTTTAACTGTTATAGCGCCATCTATGCTCCAATCTTCATGAAACGTTGCATGCTTGTTAAGAGTCATCTGACACATGTTTTCACCATGTTTCGTAACGTTTTGAGATTTCGTTTAGGTTTCATAAGCTTTTGGGTATATGTGGCCATTACCCTTTCTTAAATGACCCGTTATAGCTAACCAAAGGACAAAATACAACATTTTTTTGATGATTATTGATCTAGAGAGTCCATAGAATATTACTGCAGTGGTTTGATCGAGATTGAGTAAAAAACCAGAGACTAGTTCGCAAAAGTAGGTTTTTAACATATTTGAGAATATTTAATGAATGATTTAATTGATAGAATTAGTCCCAGAGGCAAAGTTGTTCAGAATGAGGAGATCTATCATATGATATGAAGATCTAGTGTATGTGTGAATATATGAACATTATCTACAATTTTAGGTCATTTTATACAGAAATATTGTGTTTTTGAGGCCTTCCTAACTGTTATAGCGCCACCTATGATCCGATCTCCATGAAACTTTGTATGCTTGTTAAGAGTCATGTGTCACATGTTTTCACCATGTTTTGTAACATTTTGAGTTTTCGTTTAGGTTTCATAGGCTTATGGTTATATGTGGCCATGCCTCCTTTTTAAATGAGCCAGTTATAGCTAACCAAAGGACAAAATTCAACATTTTTTCGATAATAATTGATCTAGAGAGTCCAGAGAATATTACTGCAGTGGTTTGATCGAGATTGAGTAAAAAACCAGAGACTAGTTCGCAAAAGTAGGTTTTTCACATAATTGTGAATAATTAATGAACGATTTGATTGACAGCAATGGTTCTTGAGGCAAAGTTGTTTATTATGAGGAGATCTATCAAATGATATGCATATTGTGTGTATGTGTGAAACACCACGTGATTACAGAGCCAAAAAACTCGTTAGCGCCAACTAGTGGCCGATTTCTTTCAAAATTCTTGCAGACCTTTAGGGCCATGAGTCGAACATGCCCACCGAGTTTCGTTCCGATCAAACTCCGTTAACCTTGTCAAATTGGTGCTTAAACTTGTTTGGCCAATGGCGGCCATGTTTTTTGAGATACGCGAATGTCCTCATAATCGATTGTGCCCCTATGGACCAAGATGCTGCATACCAATTTTGAAGTCGATCGGACCAACGGTTGCCTAGTTATAGCCATTTATATGTTTTTTCTGTCTTATAGCGCCCCCAAGAGGCAGAGCTGCGCACTTTTTTTTATTTGACCAAAGATTGAGCTCATACACATGTGTACCGAGTTTGGTGATGATATCTCATTCCGTTCAAGAGTTATACTTCAAGCAACATTTGGCTAACGTTAGCATAGACGCTAATTGACGTACTGTTTCGTGTCAAAATCGAAATTTCTACTTTTTTTCGATAATTATTGATATTCAGTGTCCATAGAGTATTTCTGCAGTGGTTTGGTTCTGAACGGGCGAAAAACCTAGGACTAGTTCGTCAAAGTAGGTTTGGGATATAGGTCAATTTTGCGGAAAAACCGTGCGTCGTAGAGAAAATCTGTCAGGATCCAGTTTTCTTTGGTCTGAACCAAGGATCGCAACGATGTAAAGTTTTTGAGTCTACGACAAACGGTGTACGAGCTATGGCCAAAAACGTCTGAAAATTTAGCTTTTTGCGCTGTAGCGCCACCGTTAGGCCGATTTAGCCGATTCTTTGTATCTGAGTAGCGAGCAAGACTACTACCTTCTGACCGAGTTTCAGCTCTCGAGGTTCTACGGTTTGTTCTGCCCGTTGCGTTTTACGGCGGAATAATAATAATAATAATAATAATAAAAAAAATCTGAGCAAATACAATAGGGTTTCAGCACTACGTGCTCGAACCCCTAAAAAATCTGAGCAAATACAATAGGGTTTCAGCACTACGTGCTCGAACCCCTAAATATAGCTGCAAGCAGCAATTACCGGGGTTCGAGGTTTAAGGTGGTAAAACTTCAGGTCTAGACCAACCTGGATGTATACTGACACTTAATCACATTGAAAATGGACAATAGGCTCACAGACACAGACACACACACACACAACACACACACACACAAACACACACACACACACAGAAATGAAATGGTTAAACTATCATATTAATAATCATTAAGCTTGCTTACACACACACACACACACACACAGAGAGAGAGAGAGACACACTCATATACGGACATACATGCAGACATATTTTGTTGCAGATATAGATATTTGAAATAAATGACAGGTGACAATACTTTTTGCAAGTCTTCTCTTTTTAAGAGTTTATATAGTCATTTTCAGGTTTCTCTGTAATCATAATATGACAAAATTGTAAAAACCTACACATCTGTATGAACAACATGGTAAACTTGAATTAAATGTGATTTTAAATGTTATAACAGTGATTTATAACATCTCCATCAGAAGACCCATGGACTGTACTGTTTTATTGTTTAATAAGCCCATTAGTGGTCTTCCGCTGCCATCTAGTGGTTATAAATAGCAATTTTTCATACAACACTGTGTTTTTGACATTTATTACCATTATAGTGTTATTTTTTGCCCAATCTCTCTTAAATTATATAAAAGAAATTATAATTATTGACCTCGAGAGTCTAGAGAACAGTACTGCACTGATTTGATTGATTTTGAGTTAAAAACTGAAGGCTAGTTGACAAAAGCATGTTTTTTAAATAATCTCAAATACTTAAAGAACAGTTTGATTAACTGCAGTGATCCTAGAGGCAAAGTTGATCAGAATTAGAAGATCCATCGTATGACATTAAGATATGGTGTATAAGTGAATATTATGAATGATTTATTGCTATTTGAGGTCATTTAATATAGAAATACTGTGTTTTTGAGGCCTTTTTAACTGTTATAGCGCCATCTATGCTCCAATCTTCATGAAACGTTGTATGCTTGTTAAGAATCATCTGACACATGGTTTCACCATGTTTTGTAACGTTTTGAGATTTTGTTTAGGTTTTATAAGCTTTTGGGTATATGTGGCCATGCCCCTTTCCTAAATGACCCCGTTATAGCTAACCAAAGGACAAAATTCAACATTTTTTGATAATTATTGATCTAGAGAGTCCAGAGAATATTACTGCAGTGGTTTGATCGAGATTGAGCAAAAAACCAGAGACTAGTTCGCAAAAGTAGGTTTTTGACATATTTGAGAATATTTAATGAATGATTTAATTTACAGCATTACTTCCAGAGGCAAAGTTGTTCAGAATGAGGAGATCTATCATATGATATGAAGATCTAGTGTTTGTGTGAATATATGAACATTATCTACAATTTTAGGTCATTTTATACACAAATATTGTGTTTTTGAGGCCTTTCTAACTGTTATAGCGCCACCTATGGTCCGATCTCCATGAAATTTTGTATGCTTGTTAAGAGTCATCTGATACATGTTTTCACCAAGTTTCGTAAAGTTTTGAGTTTTCGTTTAGGTTTCATAGGCTTATGGTTATATATGGCCACGCCTCCCTTTTAAAATGAGCCAGTTATAGCTAACCAAAGGACAAAATTCAACATTTTTTCGATAATAATTGATCTAGAGAGTCCAGAGAATATTACTGCAGTGGTTTGATCGAGATTGAGTAAAAAACCAGAGACTAGTTCGCAAAAGTAGATTTTTCACATAATTGTGAATATTTAATGAACGATTTGATTGACACCAATGGTTCTTGAGGCAAAGTTTTTATTATGAGGAGATCTATCAAATGATATGCATATTGTGTGTATGTGTGAAACACCACGTGATTACAGAGCCAAAAAACTCGTTAGCGCCAACTAGTGGCCGATTTCTTTCAAAATTCTTACAGACCTTTAGGGCCATGAGTCGAACATGCCCACCGAGTTTCGTTCCGATCAAACTCCGTTAACCTTGTCAAATTGGTGCTTAAAACTTGTTTGGCCAATGGCGGCCATGTTTTTTGAGATATGCAAATGTCCTCATAATCGATTGTGCCCCTATGGGCCAAGATGCTGCATACCAATTTTGAAGTCGATCGGACCAACGGTTGCCTAGTTATAGCCATTTATATGTTTTTTCTGTCTTATAGCGCCCCCAAGTGTCAGAGCTGCGCACTTTTTTTTATTTGACCAAAGACTGAGCTCATACACATGTGTACCGAGTTTGGTGATGATATCTCATTTCGTTCAAGAGTTATACTTCAAGCAACATTTGGCTAACGTTAGCATAGACGCTAATTGGTGTACTGGTGTACTGCGACGCGAAAATCGAAATTTCCACTTTTTTTCGATAATTATTGATATTCAGTGTCCAGAGAGTATTTCCTGCAGTGGTTTGGTTCTGAACGGGCGAAAAACCTAGGACTAGTTCGCAAAAGTAGGTTTGGCATATAGGTCCATTTTACGGAAAAACCGTGCGTCGTAGAGAAAATCTGTCGGGAACCAGTTTCCTTTGTCTGAACCAAGGA